>CM059583.1:111057500-111495000 GCA_030407085.1 Trichopria drosophilae
GATCCAATATGACCAGCCAACTAAGGCAAGAACGATATATCTCGTCCAACTAAGGCAAGAACGCTGTACCCCGACCAACTAAGGCAAGAACAGTGTATTCGAGCCAACTACGGCAAAAACGATGGGCTCGGCCAACTAAGGCAAGAACGATATGCCCGGTCGACTAAAGCAAGAACGATATGCCCGGTCGACTAAGGCAAGAATTATGTGGTCCAGCTAACTAAGGCAAAAACGATGTGTACCGGCGAACTAAGGCAAGATCACAGTGGACCATTCAGTGAATGTATGGATTTAGAATGCTATTAATCTTGAAATGCTTTATGATCGATATCAGTAGAATATCTCTTTATTATTATTGCTGGAATGAAAAATCACGTACATCACAGAAAAAGATACAAAGTAATCCAGTAAGATTCAATTTTAAAGTTATTCACTTTTCATTGAATTGGCTTTTACAATCAATTACTTTAACAATGCAGAAACATTATATAGGATTGTAAACTTGATAATATTTGATACAATTTAAACATTCCTCAGGTATCTTGAAACTCGTCAAAAAATGGCTCTACTTAATAAAACTTAAAGTAGTATGTCACCACAATTATTCCTTTCCAAGTATTATACGTATCAATGTTGTGCCCACCATGTTGAACCGACATTTTGAATTGTAGAAAGTTTAAAAGTAGAAACACTTCTTATGAAATCCAAAGATGCAATGTAATCGATTATAAATACTTCTATCCAACGATTGAATTTCAGTTTTTAAAATTATACAAAAATATCTATGTTCATGAAATGTTTAATCGAAATTTTAGAAGAGTGAACTTATGTTTAAAATTAAATGCAGAATACAATATTTTTTTAAATTGAAAATAATACATTCTGGGTTTTCAACCGCCATTTTGCATCCGCTATTTTTAATTTCTTGACGTAACCTTCACTGCAGAGGTCAGTGACCTCATCGATATGCGTGAGGAGTACAAAAAATTAATGTCGCGGGTCATTTATAAAAAATATCTTATTTTCAGCAGATTTTAATTTTATTTTTAGCAATAAACAGATGTGTAACGGCCGTCATCTTGGATTTTTCAAATCCGCCACACGGCTTTTGATTCTACCGGAAATAAGCTTCAATTTGGTATATTATAGATCCATTTTGAACTAACTCTCTTATGTTCCTGGAGATTTGCATTTTCGCCATTTCTGTTGATATCAAGTGTCAAGGGAAATTGTGTAACGTCTGGAATTTGTATTGTGAACAGTAGGGTGAGTCGAAATCCGTTTTTTTCCTGAGTAAATCGTAATAGTGCGAAAAAGTTGCCCACCTATACCAGCAATTCACATTATTCACTTAAAATATATTTAGGCTACGCGACGGTTCTTTTTGTCCCCTTTCTAATTAACCGTCAATTTCTTCATTCATTATTTCTGTATAATTGTTGCACCGTCCTTCATGTGAATTGTATGCACGGCTGTTGTGGACACGCCTGTCATCGACCGAAAATATTTCAGTTCATTTTCCAAAAACTCTTTTATCATATTCTCCTCAGTTACTTCCTCGGTGATTGCTGGAAATAAAATTGATGAACCGGGTGGTCCTTTTGGGAAGCGCACTATTTCGTTTCCCTAGTACATTTTGATCCCGGCTTCTGTTAAAATCCATTCTAAAGAATATCTTATTTACCTCGCGTGGTAGAATTAGTATTTCCAACCGAATACTTTGTTCTCCGAAACCTAATTCTACCTCTATCCAAGCCAAGCAAATCGTTATTGGTCGTGTCAATTTCCTCTTTCGGCCGTGTAGATAGTGTAACACGCCGGTTACAATACTCCTCTTGGAATTTCGGAGCTCTACGCTAAGAGGGTAATATACCCACTGAGTGGACGGTAATATACCGACAGAGTGGTCGTTAAGAAGCGACGAGTTTTAGGATAGGCCCACGAGACGACTCGGCGCGATGGTTGCGGAGCGCGATAACGAGACGTCCAGACTTCAGTCTGGTGTCTGACGTCAGTGCCGAGACATCCCAAGCGAGAACGAATGCGGCCAACCGTTAGCTTAAGTTTTGCGAGTGCCACTAGATATAATTCTTTTTTTGAGCGAGTGCGAGCGGGTCAAATTCAAGACGACTCTCAAGGACCTGCAGAAGCCGCCCTTTCTATTTACTGAGGACCGAGAGAGACGTTTCGGAAACGAGGAACCACTCCTGTCCAGAGTGTGAATTGTAAGTGGCCTAGATTGATGCTTTTTGATGCAATCATAATATTAATTTGGTGAGATAAATAAAGATGTCATTTTCTGCAACCACCCTCCCGTGCATGCATCCTGCCTCTAGTCGATAAAAAGATGGATTGTAGTGCGCGGCAAACCCCGCGAGTTTTGAGCCCCCTTTTCAGGTGCGGAAGGAGGCGAGAGATCGTTTCCCTCTGGGACGAGTTCTCTTGCTCTCGTGAGTGCAAGTCGCAGTAAAGCCCATATAAAAAGGGCAAACGGCCATTTTCAGACCACGTGAACGGCGAAGCCGTATTGAAACGTGGGCTCAAAAAAGGAAATATATTCGCCGCCATATTAGAGTACAAATCTGTTTTAAATTACATTCAAAAGTGCAACGGAAATAATTAGCGGAGAACACGTGCCGAATTTTCGAGACGTTTTGCACGTCTGTGAATAAATCGAGAATTGCTAAAAATAGAAAAAATTCAGATAAGTAAAGAGAAGACACTGAATTATTATGTTTTTGTGAAGTCACTCTTAGTAATTATAATTAATAAATCTGGATTATTTGAGAAATAATTTCCTGTTTTGGAAATTAAATAAGTTAGTAGTTAAGTAAGAGTAAATTTAACTGAATTTAGTAATGAGAAATCGAGTTCGGGATTTTAGAGTGAACACTATTAATAAGAGTAGTAATCAATTTTTGAAGCCGTCGTTTTTTTTTGAGAATCGGGATTACTTAAGAAATAATTTCCTGTTTATGAAATTAAATAAGTCGAGTTTTTTTCGAGTAAATTTCGAATAATAGAGGGAAAAACATTTCTTTTCGAAGTTTCTTTTGAGTGAAGAGTGGCCACTGGAGTGAACTTCAATATTTGGAGTGAAGTTCACTACGATTAAGTCAAATTTAAAATATAGGACTATATTAATAGCGTTCCGAGACTTCTCGAGTGAATCTCCATCATAACAGTGAACTTCACTATTTATTAGAAAAAACTTGCATTTGTTCGGATTTTTTGGAGTGAATCCCAAGTACCAAAGTAAAGTTTACTACAACTCAGAAAAAAAATTTATTTAAAAGTTGGAGTGTATTTTTGATTAGAAGTAGATAGTAGTAATACGAGTGAAGTTCCGTTATTAGGGTGACCTTCACTTTTAGGATGACGAGTGATTAGTCACTTCTGATTTTGTGAGTGAATCATAGCTATCAAGGTAGAATGTCGGGCTTATTAAATAAAATCAAAATTTTTGTCTTGAGTTTCGAGAGTGAACTATACCTCCGTTATATATCGCGACGGGATCGGAAGTAAAGTTCACGTCTAATAAGACATTATGTAGTTCGAGAAATTATAAAAATAAGTTGAGAATTCTCAGAGTGAATCTCGACATTTAGAGTGACTTTCACAAGTCGGAGTAAATTCGGGTCCCCTTTTGGAGATACTGTTAGCGATTTTTGCCTTTAAGATCCTTAGATTAAGTTATCCATAGGTTAAGAAAATCAGTAGAGTTAAGTTAGGTTGAGAATATTATAATAAGACTTAATATTAAGTAATCAACATTTGCAAGATAGTCAAGCCGGGACTATCTGCACGATCTAGGTGCGAGGGTCCGATAATAAGGAAAAGTCCTACTTGGGAGTTATCGCGAAGATTTGAGCCGCGAACTACGGGTGAGGCGACGCTATTGGATAGCTAGTTCGTGGACCAGCCATCGAGGGCATTGTGCAGCTAAGGAAAGTACGGGTACGGCTATAGGAACTGGATGCATGTGAGTTGTGAGTGTATGAGAGTTAGGATAAATAATAGAGATAGTTATATAAAGAGTGGGAAGTCAGTGCATCAAGTCGAGACGTGTGAGAGAAAATTATGAGTACAGCCGTACAATAGTAAAGCCGTGGCATCAATAAAGATGATTAACGGAAACGATCCAAACGTTTGGGGACGTAAGACGGGAAGTCAATCAGATCGTCGAGGATATAACGAACTTACCGTTATCTGAGGTTCAGGAAAGCCTAGTAAGAGAAGGGCTAAACCGTTCGGGATCGGAGGAAATTGTCCGCGACCGTCTGATTCGCTTTCTGATTCGCGCGAGGGAACGGTTCCCGACAAGTCCTTTTGCCTTGAACCAAAGTATAGATAAGGTCAGTGTGATGACCGACATGAGTGACCAGTCCGATCATGTAAACGCACGGGTCCCGGGGGGAAGAACTTTGGCCGCTACGTTTCAAGAGGACGAAGGTCCTATCCCGAAGGCGGTATTCCGGTCGTTACTACGACGGCTCAGACGGCAGCCTGTGTTACGACTATGGCTACAGGTTATGGGAATGTGCAGCCTATGTGGACGACAGCACATTCCGTGATGACGTCACGCTCGTTGGAACCAACCCTGTATCCCACTCCAATCTGGGCTCCAGCTGCAACCGCTTATATCGTTTGCCATTCTCATCTCCTAACGTAACGGCACAAGGTTCGACAGTGTCGTGGGGAGCGCCAACGGGTCTAAACACGGCGATACGTCGACCGGTTGCGCAGACAGGCCAACAAAAGACGAAAGTTCCCGAAGAGCCCATGAGCCGTGTGTTCACGAAGTCTGAGTAAAGACTGGTGCGTATGCGAAGATGCACCCGCATCAAGAGGAAGGAGCATGGGTATTGCCCGCAGAGGATAGCGAGGATGATGTCATAGCACCTATGTCGTAACACTCTGAAGCAGCTGCGCTCATGGAGTCTCAAGTTCGACGGAAGTCAAGTCGAGGACATCCTAACCCTGACAAGCGAGTGCATCGACTGTCTCAAACTAGACGAAGCCGACGTACTGAAAGTGCTTCCAGGTTATTCGAGTGCAATGCGCCATAGTGGATCCGATAAGACCCCGCCGCTCTCCGATGTGGAGAATCTTCAGTCAGAGCGTTAAGGGAAGATTCGCCGAGGAAGTAGACAACGACGGCATTCTGGTAACGATCTATGAAAAGTTCCAGAACTTCGGTGAGAAGCTGCTAGAGTTCGTAGAGGAAGTCCAGCGCTAATTTCGAAAGAGTAACTTACAGTAACTATTGTTTCGTCCTATAAATTAGGAAAAATAAAACGTACTAAATAGTCCTAACTCTCGCAACCTAACTCGATCTATATCTAGTTCCTCTATTTATCGGAATATCTGAGCACTTACTTTCCTTAGTACATTATTAACGTCCAAAATTAGGCATTACCGAGTATTCTTTCGGGAAAGAATGACTCCTAGACTCCTAGACTATCGTCTGTGTCGAGAATAGGTTGGTTAATCTTCCACCTATTTTAACTATCTCCCGACCATATGTGTCCGCCTAATCATTGTTCTCTAATCACATATGTTCGTCTCGGGAAATTCAGTATTGAAATTCCGTCTTTCTCATCTCTGTTGCATAGTCATTGGTCGACACTTACACGAATCACGAATCTTGTCTGGTCACGTAATTGCAACTTCGTCCATACCCGTCGACTATTCTCTACCGACGCTACCGAACCTTCTCTGGTCGCTATAACACACCACGCTACTACGCTCTATCTCTCTATATACTCCTGGGCCGTGGAATTGCAATTCCGCCCGGCCCGCTTATAGCGACGTTAACTCTAGAAATATCTAGTGACTATCGGTTCGGTTACATTTGGCATGTATATCGTCTGGGTACTTGTTTCTCACCGGTTCTATATTGTTTAACGTCTCCGTCCTCCGTACTATTGCCAAAAGATTAACATTTCTTCGTGATAGATTGGAATACTGGTATGGCAGGTTTTATCAGTTCAGCCGAGAGAATAGAAATTCCTTCGGAAGAATTGTCATTACCTCTTAGTTTTCCGCGAGTGAGCCAAAGTGAGATGATTCGTACAGAATTGGAATTCTGTACTGGTGATTGTGACTACTGGGGTTTCGACCCCGTATTATACCCACCAGGAAATTCAAAATTCTAACGGGTTGTTTTTCATCTAGTAAATCGAATATTTCGCTTGCATTTGTAAGTTACTGTTTTTCCTTGCTATAACTTCCTCACTTACTTTACTCATTTAAAATTTTTCCGCTACAGGTATTTTGTTTTCTTATAAATAAAAGAATTTATATTTGCCTTTTTATTGTAATTGATAAGTAATCCTAATTAACGTAAATTAATAAAACTAAAGTGATTCTAATAAACTAACATGACTAAACTTTTGTGAGACAAATTTCTGTTGCGAAATTTGCATTCTCACAGTATTTTATGTTGACACAATCTGGCTGGTTCTGTTTTTAATGAAAAAAATTTCTCGAAACCCAACATCATATCAGACTATTTTTCTTGCTGTTCGCGATTTAAATTAGTAAAGGATTCTACCAGAGATTGAACATCGCACGAAAAAGATCAAGCGTCATTCTTTCGATATAAATGACAAACGTCTACTCCGCCACAATAATCATCAACACTGGTCTCATCCCTTGTTTGGATATCTATGACCTATAATGTCATTGGATCCACCATAATCAATATCATTGTAACATAATTGATTTTTATTAAAAATGCGAGATATGATACAGTCTTTCAAATCTTTTATTTCACTACCCATCCTGACTCGTAGTATGATTCGTTCGTCGCCTAAACAGTGACCATCAATCGATTGTTCATTTATAAATAGTCGCGATAAATCATATTTATTATTATTTTTGTTACCTGATACATCATATTCATCAGAATTCACTATCATTTCATGAACGTTGACATAAATTTATTTCCATTATTACTAACCCATTTTACAGGCACTTTAATGTTATCATCTATCTCTATCATTTCAAGACTATCAATATCTACATCTTCATTTTGATTTTGATCACATATATTAGATTCACGACTATCTGAACTTTCATTTTCATGAACATCAACACAATCGACACCATCAAGACGACCGACACAATTTTTTTCAATATAGCTTTGAAAGGCTATATCATTGATAGCATTTTGTTCAACACATTGTGTAGTTTTTTTTATTCAACTCATTTTGTCCCTTATTATTTACATTAAACTTATCATATACGTTCAAAAAATCTAGAATCAGTGCATAGGTAATATGATTATATTTGGAGTTTATAAGACCTTCTCGAGTGATCTACAACCATATGTGACTAGTTCACACGGGATAACATATTTACCCAGATACAACTCACGTGTCTTATAATTCAATATAACTTCATTTTTTAAAAGGAAATCATTACTAATTATCATTGGTGAGGTCAAATGTTCTATTATCAAAAACGAAGTTTGCATAGTTAATGAGCCTACTAATACACCTAAAATTTGATTTTTTATAGTTATTGTTTTATAATTACAGGTAAGATAGGAACATTATAATACTTGGTCAAATAACTAAAAAATTCCTGTGATACGCAGCTAACCTGACTGCCTGTATCTATCAGCGGAGGAACCGGTGTTTTTTTAATCGTAACAATTAATCGCGGGCAACTTGGTATCTTATTATTACTCAACTAATTTTTTTATTCCTCTTTGGACACTTCTTGGAGGTCATCAACAAAGTCATAAGAAAAACGTTTCGAGGGCCCACCTCTCAAATCGTTAGATTCAGAAGGATTCTATCCTCTTTTATGTACAGTTTCCTTTACTTAGACATTTTGTATGTGGGTGTATATTATTATGTTCATTTTGCTATGATCTTTCTTTATTTAAAAGATCACACTCGCTCCAGGTATAAAATCGCGAGTCGCGACAACTTTCCGCGTGTGATTGTACCAATTTTTTGAATAATATTAATTATAATAAATCACAGTGTATTATTAATCACCTCGTGCTGCGTATTTTCTCCGACCTGGAAACCTTTACAAGGTTTCACTCTAGTGGTTCTAATTCATATTGTTTGAATTACCCATCAAGAAACATTTGGCGATCCTGCCAGGATTGGAGGCTGCGCGAGTGATTAAAGTGCATACATAATTTTCTGGATTTTGTTTTCCAATTGAACTTTTTCCAAAGACGCTAACGGCCGAAGTTCCACTCGGCTAAATTCGGCTCCTTTCCGTAATAATCGGATACGAGAAGCTATCTCGCTACGGAGAACATAAGCTTCGAGGAGTTCATCAAGGTGTATCTGGCCCCTTCGGTGCCTGTAGCCCCACCATTCAGCCTCTCGGATTCCCCTCTCTAAGGAAATTCGCCGCTAGCATCACATACGTGCATTGATTGTCTAGCCCCTACTCCAGGACTCCCACTTCGCTGAATCTTCTGCAGCTACCACACGGTCCCAGCCTTCAGGACTCTCCCCTCCAAGGTTCTCAAGACGATCTTGTCACCTCTCCTCGGCCGATGCGCCCCACTTGGACTCTCGCTCCTCTGTACTCTTTTCGGCGGTAATCAACGCCTCAATTCCTTACCACTCACGCGTCATTCCTTACCACACGCACAATTGGTGTACCAGCTGTTTCTTCTTTCTAATTTCCCACTTCTTCAAGGATTTCGTTGGAAACGACATTTGACAGGACAGGGAACTTTAGCAACGTCTTCATATGTCTATCAAGATGTCAAACTCGGATCAAGATGAGAATTCATTTGACATAACCGCATTTAACAACCTAATTGCGGAACAACAATTGTATTTTGATGCAGTCAATCGAGTGGCTGCCATGGTGGATAATGGTGGTTTGCGGAAATCTCAAGCTGCATCAAGACTCGATTATATGCAAAGCCTGTGGACTAAATGCATTTCATTGCATTGTTCAATAATGAATTATTCTCAAGTGCCTGAGTGTCAGGTTGACTCGTATTTTATTGATGATCCGTACGTGAAAATGGAATTAGTGTGACTCGATACTCTTGGTGCACTTAAGGAAATCCTGTTCGAGCCACCTCAGAGTCAAACCTCAACACCGGCACCGACTGGAATTGCTACAGAGTATCGACATCGAATTGCGCAAGTACCACCGTTACATTTACCGCGATTTTCGGGTGATTACGCATATTGGGAAGAATTTAGTGATTATTTTTATTCGATTTTTATTAATGATCCAAGTGCCGATAATTTGCAACGATTGCATTATTTGAAATCGTGCCTCGACGGCGAGGCTGCATATTTACTGAAGAATATAACGATTACCGCGGCAAATTTTCCGATCGCCTGAAAACTTTTATCAGATAGATATTCGAATAAACGTCGTTTACTAAATATCCACTTATCAAAATTGTTTTCGTTAAAATAGGTTACGCGCACTAATTCGTCGCCCGAGCTTAGAAAATTTTGGATTCCTCGAAGGAATCGAGCGCGGCTCTGAAATGTCTTAAACGTCCCGTATCCGATGACGTTCTAATATTTCTTTTGCTCCAACGGGTGCACTCAGAGACGCGCGAAGCATGGGAATTAAATATTCAGGACAACGAGGAATTTCCGAATTTTATTGACCTTGAAAAATTCCTGAATGCTAGAATACGTGCTCTTGAAGCATCCGACCTTGCGGGTAAGTCAAGCACGATTTCTAAGCCTCGCTCGATACCTTCACGTAGGGTAAACTACGCATCAAAGCCGAGATCGAAACACTCTCATACGTCTAATGCACAAATGCATCTCGCAGATGCCTCCAGTGCAGTTAAATGTCCGGTTTGCTCAGAAAAACATTCAGTCTACAAATGTTCGTACTTTTTGTCAAGTTCCATATCCCAACGATTGGACTTGGTAAAATTAAACAATTTGTGTTCTAATTGTCTATCTGCGACTCATGATAATCGTAAATGCCCAACCAAACGCACTTGCTTCATGTGCGGCGTACGACACCATTCGACACTTCACAAAGATTCGGTAAAAAATGCATCCGATGCACGCATTTTAAATGAGTCATCCACTAGTACTTCACCTACGAATGATGTACAAATTGATGACAGCCTTGTTCAATCATACGATGTAACAGGTATACAAGACGCTCACGTCGTCTTAGCGACTGCATGGGTTTGTATTTCATCCTCATCTCAACGTCTTGTGCGAGTACGCGCTCTCCTTGACCATGGCGCCACTCATACATTCGTATTGGCAAAGGTGGTCAACGCTTCAGGCACGCGTACCTACCCCACGTCCGCTACTGTAACCGGGCTCGGGTAAAAACCTGCAGATGTTGTAAATCGCCTTTTTCCAATACAAATTAGATCGTCAAATAATGATTCGGCCATGTTTGCTAGCGATGCATATATATTAAAATCTCTGACATCATATGTCCCGAAATTTCGTTACCCAGTATCGAAATGGGATCACTTACGCGGGTTGTCTCTCGCTGATCCGCGCCCTACCGATGATACATCCATTCATATGATTATCGGGTCTGATCTCTATCCATATCTGCTTCGTGATGGCATTCGTCGCGGATATGCGGAAGAACCAGTTGCGATTAATACAGTGTTTGGATGGGTGATCTCGGGAGTTACGAATCCGCAGGGTAAGCATGATCATAAATTAGTACACACCCATCATGTACAAATGGACAATTTAAATTTGTCCATGTCTCGATTCTGGGAAATCGAGGAGATTTCCACTTCTCACCCGCTCTCATCTGAAGAGCTCAAATGTGAAGAGCATTTTCGATCTTCGCATTCGCGAACAGCTGATGGGCAATATGTGGTGCGTATCCCATTGAAGCATCCCCCACCCCTGAATATTGGCGACACACGTTCACGTGCAATAAAGAGTCTCATTTCCCTTGAACGTCGACTTTCTACACGGTCAACCGAACGCCAAGCGTATCACAGTTTCATGAACGATTACCAATCTTTAGGCCATACGCGTGTAAGTTCAAAGCCTGCACAGTCACAACCACATGATGTAGTTTACTTACCTCACCATCCAGTCTGTAAACATGATAGTACTACAAGTAAGTTGCGCGTTGTATTCAATGCTTCGTCTCTTGGTTCGAACGGACATTCAGTGAATGAATTTCATATGGTTGGTCAAAAATTACAGACAGATCTTGCGATGTTGCATGTCCAATGGCGTGAGCATAAATTTGTCTACTGTGCGGACATCGAAAAGATGTATCGTCAAATTCTAATCGATGATCGCGATATACATCTTCAACGAATTTTATGGCGCGATTCGCTTTCTGATCCTATTCGTGACTATTACCTTCTGACTGTCACCTATGGAACGGCAAGCGCCCCTTTTCTAGCCTTACGCGTACTTCCGCAGCTTGCTAAAGACGAAGGCTCAGATTTACCTCATGGCAAGCAGGTTCTTTTAACTAATTTTTTTGTTGATGACACTTTCTTCGGTGCCAATTCAATAGAGAAAGCAAAGTTGATTCGGGACCAACTTGTATCTCTCCTCGGTCGTGCATCAGTTGCTGGATGACATTGATGCTGAGAATCACGGTGTTGCATGCGACCACAGGATACAGGCGGATGAAACATTAAAGATACTTGGTATAAAGTGGCAGCCTGCTACTGACACGTATCGTTTCGTTGTCTACGATTCCGAATGTATCGTGTGGACAAAACGTACCGTGTTATCACACATTGCTGGATCTTTGATCCGTTGGGCTAGATTGCTCCTGTAGTGATCATAGCGAAGATTTTTATGCAGTCATTGTGGTTCTGTAAAATTGATTGGGATTCTCCCCTTCCACCCACTCTTGGACAACATTGGTGCGAGCTTTATGAGTTTCTTCCGTCGTTAACTTCTATCTCCATTCTACGCGGGCTGGGAACTTCCAATGGCGATACCACGATCGAGCTGCATTGGTTTTCGGATGCTTCCACCGAAGCATATGCAGCCGTAACATACATTCGTGTGCAAACGCCCACGGGTGTTTCCTCGTTGTTGCTTATGAGCAAAACTCGAGTTGCTCCTCTAAAACAACTTACAGTTCCGAGACTGGAGTTGTGTGGAGCAGTTCTTCTGACGCGTCTCATGGCCAAACTGTCTTCATTGTCAATGTTCAATCAATGCAAGAAAACTTGCTGGACTGACGCGACAATAGTTCTTGACGGGATTCGCGATTCCCCATCATCATGGAAGACATTCGTCGCTAATCGCGTCGCTGATATTCAGTCAACTCTCCCCGACACACCTTGGAGGCATGTATCCAGTGTTGAGAACCCTGCCGATCTAGCATCACGCGGTGTATCACCTACCGATATCGCATCCCGTTTGCTGTGGTGGCACGGCCCTTCTTAGCTAAGCACTCCTGAAGAACTGTGGCCCAGTCTGGAACCTCCATTACCAAATGATGCAGACCTGGAAGCTGAGGTTGCCTTCGCACACGTGTCCAACACGTCAGATGATTCGCAATTGAATGCGATGTTCTCACGTTATTCATCATGGCCCCGCATGATTCGTGTATTTGCGTGGATATTACGTTGGAAGTATCGAACGCCTTCATCTCAATCTGACCAAAAGGTTGTTTTAAAGGCCGTAGAGCTCAATCGTGCCACAAACAAAATCTTTGCAGTCTTGCAAAAACAGCAGTTTCCTGACGAACTTGCTATATTACAGGAAAGTCCTGTATCTTCCGATGGTTCTCGTAGAATCACGCCAATAATACTTTGTCTCGTTGTAGCCCACTTCGTTACCTAAATCCGTTCTTGGATAACCAAGGGTTCCTACGCGTGGGTGGACGACTATCATTAAGTGATTATGATTACAACGCAAAATTCATCGTGCTTGATGCGCATTCAATGTTTTAGGGCTGGTTTTTTACCTCAGTGATATTTTTGTTTATGATTATTTGTCCATGTGATATTTTGTCGTGCGATCAATTGTCGTGTTCTATTTTGTCGTGTGATTAGTTGTCATGTGAAATAAAGACGTGGAGCCATGCGCACAATGCTTGTCTACATGATGGAATTTTTCTCACGCTCGGTACTCTGCGACAATCCGTCTGGGTCTTACAAGCACGCAAAACCGTAAAATCAGTCGTACCGAAATGCGTTGTCTGAGGAAGATTACGAGCTGACGTCTCAATGCAACTCATAGGATCACTCCCTCCCGCACGTGTTAATCGAACAAATCGAGCATTCGTCAACTGCGGAGTTGATTATGCTGGTCCCGTGGCGGTACGAATGGCGGGCGGTCGCGGAATACGTTATCGACTAGCGTTTATAGCCGTCTTTGTTTGTATGGCAGTCAAAGCCATTCATTTGGAACTCGTCAGCGACTACTCCTCTGCCGCGTTTCTGGCCGCGTATCACCGATTTTGCTCGCGACGAGGTTTACCACGTACCATGTTTAACGATTGTGGTAAAACCTTTCAGGGCGCCGAACGGAATTACGTGCAGCTTATCTTGTTTCTATTAATCATCCAGAGTTTCATGAGCGGCTCGCCATGGATAGAGTTGAGTGGCAATTCAATCCACCGTACGCCCTTAATTTCGGCGGTTTATGGGAAGCCGGTGTAAAGTCGATGAAGCGTCACTTTTACCGGATTCTTTGGGACAAAACACCGACTTTCGAGGAACTGTATACTCTTCTCTGCCGGATCGAGGCGTGCCTCAACTCTAGGCAGTTAGCTCCCTTAAATGATAATATTGAGAGCCTGGATGTTTTAATTACGGCTCATTTCCTTATCGGCGGCCCTGTAACTGCTATCCCTTCTGCGCCTATTCTAGATACCTCGCGTAATTGCTTAACTCGATGGCAATGCATTCAACAAATGCATAGGCACAATGGTCGCGAGATTATCTCACTTCTTGCCACCATCGTTCCAAATGGCTAAAACCAACAACCAATGTGAAGGTTGGGCAGATGGTTCTTTTACGAGATTCGCAACTTCCGCCGACTAAATGGGCTGTAGTACGCGTTACTAAATGTCACCCTGGACATGATGGTCTCGTTCGTGTCGTGGACGTCAAAACGGCTAAATCGTCATATCTTCGACCAATTTCGAAGCTGGTTCTGCTTCCAGTTGATCTTGATAAAATGAACTAATTTGCCTAATCTAATAGCAGAACTGTTGTGTTTAAAATTGCGCGCATGGTCGGCGCAAGGCGGGCGGTGATGTTTGAATATACATGTTTCTACATTACCATATTCTAATATTACTAAGTACTGAATTATTTACCGACATGTATCTAAATTTAATATAAGTTGCGACACCTATTGGGACAATGTTGATTAACAATAGGTGTATTTAGTTTATAAGAATGCCGCTCTCAGTTCCGATATTTGCGTACCTCGTTTCCGAATTCGTCAGATTTCCGGGAGCTTCATAACCGAATGGACGCATTTGCGATTGATAAAATCCGCACAAGTTATAAATCGGGCCGAATCCACTTCACAGGTATAAAATCGCGAGTCGCGACAACTTTCCGCGTGTGATTGTACCAATTTTTGGAATAATATTAATTATAATAAATCACAGTGTATTATTAATCACTTCGTGCTGCGTATTTTCTCCGACCTGGAAACCTTTACAAGGTTTCACTCCAGTAGTTCTAATTCATATTGTTTGAATTACCCATCAAGACACAATAACAATAATACATTATTTCGATTTAAATTTAAATAATAATTTTATTTTTTTATATTTTATTATTTTATTATTTTCGTGTCACACGTTCGAGCGTCAACATAATATGTTGTTCATTTATTTTATTAAATTATGTACTTGTCGCAAAAGAACTCAAATTGTAATTGGAGCATGGGAGAAAGAGAAAATTACAAGAAAATCATAAACCGGAAAAATTCAGACGAATCAAGTAAAATAGAAAATATGTATTCAGAAAAGTATTTCTTCATTCTTTGTTTAAAATAAGGCTCATGGCCATTGCAGTTCGATTTATTTTGTACCAAAAACTCTTTTTTGTGGTGCCTTCTTAGCCCAACGTTTCGATCCCGGTATGGGTCCTATTCAGGGGCATTTATTTTAAAAAACAAATATAAATAAAAATTAAAATTAAACAAAAAATTTCGAGATGCATACGTATTGATATAAAATTAGAATAAACCAATAGTCAACAAAAATAGTCAAAAACTCTAATTATACTAGAAAATACTAGAAGGGAAATAACTAATATAAAGATATGCACAATGAAAAATAAATTATAACATGTAACCAACAAAACTTAAAAGCGGAGTACCCATATTTAACGTTCCGAAGACAAGTATTTATAATACTAAACATTTAAGTAAACAACAATATAAATAATCTCTATACTATACTTTCCAGTGTACGTACAGCATATAATAAAAATTGCAGATTGAACATAAATGAGAAATATTTAAAACTATTTCATAGTAATATTAATAGTACTAATAAATATTATAATAACCACTTAATTTTTCTGTATCAATTTTCCCAGTATTTTTCATTATCCAAAAACTTGTAATTAATATATTTGTTGTTAGTGCTGGAAGTCCTATGTCTTTTTCCCAACCGTTTTTTTGTCGCGCGATAATTCGCGTATGGATAAGCGTAATGACAAGAGTTAAATTGGTTTTAAACCGGCCTTATGACCTACCAGGATGTTTATAAAAATTGCATTAGATGTGAAAATGCTATAGTTCGAAGATCTCTAAACATTTCCAACACCTTGCGTGTAATCACTTGGATTCCCAAACGCTAGGCTTTGTTAAAACATCTATAATCTCAACTAGTAATAATATTAACAACAAAAAATAAAAAAGGTACAAGATAAAAATAAAAAATAATAAAAAATAAAAAATAAAAAAAATAAAAAAATAATAACGACATTCATAATTATAAGACTAATAAACTTATATTATACTACAATTTCGATTTAACAGTTATTTGGAAAAAACTGGTATATGCATGTAATTGGTTAGCATGCAATTATAATACATCTAAAAAATGACATTATTGCAAAAATATAATATGAAGATAAACATGAAAATATTTATATGAACATGCAAAATAAATATCTGCGGGGTTACCCTCTGATGGTAAAGCAGCTATGTCTCCCACTCAGCAATCGGCCTGCTATCTTTGCCGTAACGCTCGTTTTTTTTTTCATTTTAATAGTCACCGTTCCAAGTCTGCATTCCCCATCAGGATGCTTTATTTGAAAGAGCGACTGTGCGTCGCGTCAACCACAGGGCAATTGCTGTTGGTATTGCGAAAACATACATATGAACATGCAAAAGCATATATATAAACGTGCAAAAACATATATATAAACGTGCAAAAACATATATATAAACATACAAAAACATACATATAAACATGTAAATATATATAAAGGTGCAAACAAAAAAATTGTATAGACATGCAAAATATACTAATAATTAAAATTAAAAAAGATACATGCGTGGCGTTTCGTTCAATCCCCTCCGCGCTTGAACTCTTCAGTGGGGCTTGGCGGAAGGAATCAGCCTCGGATGCCCTAACTACAAACTGATACTGAATTCCGACACCCACATGCATGATATTTATGGTGAACCCAGGTAAAAAATTCCCAAATGATTGAAGGTATACTTACTTAGGAAAGGGAAAAAGGAAAACTATATCTATGCTGACTCATCTTGATCATTATTTAAAGGCAATTAATATAAAACGAACCATATTAATGAATAGAAAATTTAGACTGGTATACTAATCAATAACGATAAATATTTGTAATATGTATTTGTACGCGATGATAATAATAAAAATGTTCAGCAAGACAACTAAGGGACTAAGGAGTTAGTCTCCGACTAAGGAGAAATACCGTTACCATTATGAATGTGAGTTAGTAAGGGGATATGTTGGTTTAAGATGGGTCATGCGGGAAATATAGTCCGAACTGTCAAATCGAAAAGATTTTAATTTTAATTATTAGTATATTTTGCATGTCTATACAATTTTTTTTTGCACGTTTATACTGTGACAAGGTGTCACCGATCGACCCCTTGGCAGAGCCTTCATGGTGGATGCCGCGGTTCCCTCGCGTGTCGAAAGTGTCCCGGAGCTCAGGATCACCTTCCTCAATCCTTTTTTTTTTGTTTATGATCAGTTTTATTAATTCGGATACCCGTCCGTCAGTCGCCGGTAAAGCGCCTGAACGGCATTACCGTCATTTGCTCGGTTGCGCGTTCCGCCGGGAGCGTCACCACCTCCCGAGCACTCGAAACGCCCGAGCCCCTCTTTCCCCTGGCTGTCCCTCTCGGCAGCGCAGGAGGTACCACCCGATGGTAGGAGTCATCTTGGCCGTCGAGAAGGGACACCGCCCCTCTCTGACGCGCCTGCATCGTTCCCCCCTTCCGTCGCTGCGCGCCTGCAGTATTCAGGCCCAGCACGTTAAAAAACCGTCTCATATTCCCCTTCTTTTCCCCCGTGGATGGCGACCTTACGCGTCTCCACTCATTCGGCAGTAGCCGTCCAGCTCTTGCCACCGCAAAGCTGCATTCTAGCAGCGTGGCTATTCTCGATTGCGTCACATAACGCCTGTCCCTCTCTCTCTCTCTATCGCAGCATGTAAGCCGCCCGAGACGAAGACGGAGGCGATTTTCCTAACACCGCGATTAGGTGGGGAAAACCCCGTTCGGACCCCGCTTCCTACTTCCCCCGTATCACCCCCGGTGATTCTCCGCTCCTGGTCGTTGGAGATGCGCGTACGGTTCCCGCGCGCATCTACCAAGCGCTATCGGCCCCACTCATCACTTCGTTTTCGGACGTGCTACGAGACGGACCCCAAAAGCCCTTTTGTTTTTCGACAGCATCAGACCGAGTCGTTGTGCGTTTCGATCGTCGTTTTGAACTCGGTACCGAGCAGAAGTTTTGCGAGTCGCGTGGAGAAACACAGGGCATTCCGGTGAACGTGGCGTGGTGACAGGCAAACCAGGAGACATCACAGCGAGGTGACGACCCCGGCAACCACCGAGAGAGGCACCTCTTCCGTGCGGCATCTACCACTGGGCCAAGGCCGGAGGACGCCGGCATATTTCCAGTTCGTCGCTCCGTAAGTCAACCTACACATTTGGGAACGTCTTCTCCGCGGCATCCCCCCTTTGCGAACGTGCGTTTTTTTGCATCGTAAAGGGATGGCACGTCCGTGTTTTCCCCCTTTTTCTCTTTTGTTGCGTGTTGCGAATCTCCGGTGATTATAAAGAAACTCGTCGTTGCGTGGTTAGAACCCACGCGTGTTAATCTTATCGCGTCAAATTCTAGATTTTTCTCTTGCGGGAAAGTGCTTTCGTAACGTTGTGTGAATTTTGCGTGTCCAGTTCCGATCTTTCGTGTGTCGCGCTCAAGAAATCGTGTAACGAATAAAATAGAATATATTGATTTGAATCTTGAGTTAGCGTAAAAATTATTTTATATCCCCTTCCTTTTTGTAATCAGAATGAAGGTCATAAATGGCATCCCAGGTGGGGAAAATCAAATTTGTGATTTTCCTAAAAAATAAATAAAAATGTTGGAAACGGTAGAGTTCGCCGGAAGAATTCGTATTGTGGACATTTTCGGGTTGCGTCATTTTTGTGTGTTATTTTAGTAATCTTGCGATTTAAGAAAACGAAGTCGGTCTCGGGCTTTCCAGCTTCGGTTTCGGTTTCGCGTCCCTCCCCTATTCTATATTGAATATATTTAGCGATTAAGAAAAATATATATAATTATATGTAATTAATTATTAAGAATAATTAGAATTAAGGATAATTATGATTATGAAAATTTTGTGAATAATTATTCCCCATTTGTAACTTTCCTTCCTGACCTCGAAATTCCCCCCCGTAACCTTCTAGTTAATGGGAAAGAAAGTTAAAAATTTTAGTGACTAAATATAAATCGCTTGAAAAAAAGTAATTATTTAAATTCGAAAAGAATTCGTTAATTAATAACTGTTTGTTTTTTTTTCGGTGAAAATTCCGAAAAACAATAAAGTTGTGTATTTGTTTACTTTAATATTATTTCTATAATTAGCCGCTTTTGAAAAGAAAATCGTTTCCAATTATAAACTTGATAATGATATTATTCACGGAATAATAAATTTGAAAAATCCCAATAACTAGATTACTTTTGAATTCAATGATATTTATTATTCCATTTTTACTTTCCCGAATACCCATAATTAGTAAATCCCAGAATACAGAAAACCCAAAACGAAATAAAAGTTACAAATAGTAACATATTGTTTCGACCCGAGTTCGAAAGGTTGATTAACAAAAACTTTCGAAGTGATCTTGCCACCCTATGGTGACCTTCCCCTTTAGTATTCCCCGATACCTGTGATAATAATTTAATAATTATACACACAGGAAAACCAGTTTTCGAGTTAGCAGTTTTTTTTGTGGAACTTGGATTTTTCGTGGTTGGAGTAATTGCTAAAGTTCTTTTTGTATTATTTTTTTTATCTACATATGCTTTATTACAAACGAATAGTGGTTTCGATCAAATTTTTTGTACACGAAAACCGATATTGAGATCCCAAGGCTGTGAAACCCTTTCTTTTGTTTTTTTTTTTTTTTTTTGGTTTTGAATTTTTCACTTTTGCTCTAACCCCCCCCTTTTTTTTTTGTTAATTTTTTTTTGTTTTTCTCCTATTTTGGCATTGGCATACTGCACGTCAAACCTTTATTTTTTTTTTCTCGGTTTTGCGTTTTGGATTTCCCCTTCTTCGGTCTAGGGGACTCTGCTGAGACAGACGGTCGCGAGGTAGAATCTCGCGCTACCCCCACCCTAGAACCGGGATTAATTAAATCAAAATTTTTTTTTGCTTTTGCTCCGGGAAATCGTCCCTATTTTTTTTTTATATTTTTTTTTGTTTTTGTCTCGTGTGTGACGGAGACAAACCCCCCCTCCCCCCACTTATCCCCTCCTATCTAGTGCATAGGCTCACTGGATAATCTCGCTTTTTTTTTTGGTTTTACTGCGTTAGTAATGGATACCACCGGTACTCCCCCACCCGGCAATTACCCCGGAATGGGGGCAGTTGCCCCCACAATCATGACCCCCACTACTACGTCGACCATGGTGACAGTCACAACGGCACCGTCACTCAATATGTCGACAACGACCAATGCCTCCCCCTCGCGAGCCCTGGCACTAAGGGTAGCCACCCCGGATCAGCAAATGGCCATCCGGGAGGAAGTGCGCGCTATCGTAGACCTGCGCGACCTTCTAAGAAGATGTGATCGTGCTGGGATCCTGATTTCGGGGTCAATGGACGCTATTTGCGATCGTCTCGCTCGCCATACCATCAAAGCGCGGTTCCCCGATACGGAAGATGTATGGGAACCCGCGGTGGATGGCCGGGGTAACTTACCCCCTTTTACCCTATACGAGGCGATAAGTTGCCCAATAATTGGGAATGTCCTCAATGGGTCGCTCAATGCCACCTACTCCAGCTACATGGATTCCGGGGATCCAATGCCCCAACGCGACCGACTAGGTGCTTTCGCGTCCCCCCCCTCCCCACCCAGCTCCCTTCCGATAGATGCCGCGCGTTCTATCGTGACCTCCTAACATTCGTAGAGGGCACTTCCGCCTTTTTAGGAACGGAGTCCTCCTTACCTCAAAATTTCCCCCATACACTACCCCAAATGTCTGATCCGGCGAGCGCCCTCTACCATCCCCAAACGGGAGGTATTGGGCCGCCGAAAGACACCAGGGGAAGTGTACCCTCTTCGGGATCTGAAAACTACGGTAACCCTCCCCCACAGCGGTAGGGGATAATAACCCCCCTCCCCTCTCAGAAACAAATAATCGAGACACCCGGAATGAACCCCGCCACGGGGCCCACGGGTTCGCACCGAATGAGCCCCAAATAGGATCGCGTGATAACTACCCCCCGCCCCCACGATTGGGGGAATACCCCCACCGACCCTCACGTGACCATAATCCCCGGCCAACGGTTCAGGAAGAGCACCCAGCTCCCCGACCGGGTCAGGTACCGTACCGGGAACCTCCTTTTTCCCGACAACCTCCTTCCTTCCCCCACCAAACTCCCCACTCTCCGCCCCCACAACCGGCTGATTCTTTCTTCTCCCAGCCCTCGGAGTTCCCCCGAGTCTTCCCTGATCGATCAACCTATCCAAATGACCCACATTCCGACTACCAGCCTCCCTTGACCTCAACCTATCGCCCGCCTCCGCAGCCTCACTATCCTTCCCCATTTCCTAACTCTCAGCAACCACCCCCAGCCTCATCCTACCCCCAACCATCTTACCAGTACCAACACCCCCCCTATCCCCCCATTCGTGCGCCACTAGGTGTGCATGATCGAGCCCCTCCTCTGTCAAACCCTCCGGGCAGGACAGCAGTCCATTTCCCGGCAGATTTGACATACAGTTTATTCCCCAACCCCCCTCCCGGTAGTAGTACTCGAGTCGGGCAGCAGCTCCCCTCGGGTAACTCAACCTACCACCCCAGCTTGTCCCAGTCCGCAGTTCGTTGGGGTAAAACCGCCATCGAACACTGGAGGTCACATGGGCCTCGATTCTCGGGCGAGGAAGGTGAGGATGCCGAAGACTTCCTCACTAAACTCGTAGAATATAGCTCGAGCCGTGACCTCACAGAGGACGACCTCCTCCGTGCCCTCCCAGAAGCTTTCAAAGGCGCAGCCCTAGCCTAGTTCCGAGTGGAACGGAACAGCTGGAGCTCCTACCCTGGCTTCGTGCGTTATTTTCGGGATGCTTATGGGCAGCGAAGCCCCGAAGCCAGTATTAAACGGGAAATTACGCTAAGGACCCAAGGGCCGGAAGAACCTATTCGAGAATATATAGTGGCTTTAGGAAGCCTATTTAGACTACTTTCGGTTCCCCCTTCAGTTGACGAACAATTGGACATTTGTGTCCAGAACTTGAGGCCCGGTCTCGCGAAGCACATACGCCGCGAATCCGTACAAGACTTTCCGGATTTGCTGCGCCAAGGCCGCCAGGTCGAGAGTGTAGCGAGTCAGGAAAGATCTTACCGACCCCCTCCACCCGCTACACAGTCGGTCTACCCGGCTTTCGCCTACTCTCCAAAGAGTAAGAAACCGAGAGACAAGTTAGCCGCTATTACCCCCGCGTCCCCCCCGGCACAGCCCAAGGGAAATCATAGAGATCCACCTTCACCCCCACCACCCGTGGCTGACGCATCTCCACTGCTGCGCGCCACATCGGTCCCGGTGTCGCGCCCAAAACCCCCGAAGGCGTCGGCCCCGCCCCGACGCCCTTCACAACCGACCCTCCCGACTCCTCAGTTCTCGCGCCCGCAGCGAATTCCTCCATTATCGGAAGTCGCGCCATCCACCCCTCCCCTCAGCCCTAGGGGTTCACCCAGCCCCAGTCCGATGGTCCGCTGTTACAACTGTAAACAGACGGGCCACATTTATCGCGAATGTCCTCACCTCCTCGGCTATTTTTGCCGAGTGTGCGGTTATCCGGGACGCACGAGCAACGATTGCCCCGTCTGCGCACGGAAACGTTCGGGAAACTACTAATGGGAGGGACAGAGTCCCCAAGGCCCCCCCATAATAGTTTCAAAAACCCGAACACCGCAGACTCCCGAGGGAAATCGACTCCTTCACCCGCGACGCCCCAATCCACGAAGTCTCACCGGTTCCCCCGGTCACCCCCTCGTGGATCCACTTCGGAACCCTTCGCGCCCGTAGAGTCAATTCCCCCTTCCGCGTCCCTGTTGGACGCTGATCCGCGTCCATTCATAACGTTGGCGTTGCTTGGGACCCAGATACGAGCCCTAGTAGATACAGGCGCTTCTAAGTCGTATCTGGGGGTTACCTACAAAAGACTTGTGGCCCCCTTCTTAAAAAAGACAAGCGAGCAAGTCCGAGTCGCGGACGGATCTTCAATCTCCCTCGCTGGCTCAGTAACCCTCCGAATCACCCTTGACGAACAAATAGAGAACTTGGAGATCCGAGTTGCGCCCCTCGATTACGCATGCGTACTTGGCATGGACTTTTTGCGTCTATTTAGATTAAGCTAGACACGGAAAACGGAACGTGGACTAGTGGTAGCGGGAAAACTAGAGCATTAGAGGAAAAAGAGGGTTCGGCCAACGCACATGCCTCGTACGACTGCGTAGGATTGATCGCCCCGTCCCGAGAAGCCCACCCCCGTTTAAAACGGCTTCTCAATTATTTATACCCCCCTGGACGCACCCCCTCCCTAGGTGTAACCCACCTGGCGGAGCATCACATAGACGTCCAACACCACCCCCCAATTCGCCAAAAATTCCGACTCCTGTCCCCTTACATGCTCAAGGTCGCACAGGACGCCGTCGATGAGATGGCCCGAGAGGGTGTCATCGAACGAGCGGAAAGCCCGTGGTTGAGCAACCCGGTGATAGTGAAGAAGTCCAACGGTACGTTCCGCTTTTGCGTGGACTTCCGGGACGTCAACAAAATCACCCGCAAGGACGCCTACCCCCTCCCCTCCATGGACAGAATACTGGCTGGGCTGAGTCGCGCTCGGTGTATCACCACGCTAGATCTCAGTCAGGCTTATTTTCAGGTCCCCGTTGCGCCCCAGAGTCGACCCATCACGGCCTTCGCAGTTCCAGGCCGTGGACTCTTCCAATTTAAACGTATGCCCTTTGGCCTTACCAACGCTCCCGCCACCTTCCAACGGTTAGTGGATCGCCTCATTGATCCTGCGTGGGAACCCCACGTCTTTGCATACCTAGACGACATCATCATCGCTACGGACAATGAGGAGGACCACATCCGTTATCTAGAAGTCGTATTAACCTCCCTCAAACGCGCTGGTTTGGAGTTAAATCTAGAGAAAAGCGAGTTCTTCCGGGAAGAGGTGAAATACCTTGGCTTCGTGCTCAATAAAGACGGCTTGAAAACCGACCCGGAGAAGACCGCCCCCATTTTGGAATTTCCCCCACCTACCAACGTCAAGCAGCTCCGCCGCTTTTTGGGTATGGTGGGGTGGTACTCCCGTTTCCTCCCAAATTTCTCCCATGATCGCGTTCCTCTGTCGCAGCTTTTGACCAAAGGCACCCCCTGGACCTGGGGAGACGCGCAACAGAAAGCGTTTGAAGCGCTACGTGACTCTCTCACCCACACCCCCGTATTAAAGCGATTTTGGAATTGAGTTCACGATCCAGACGGACGCGAGCGATTTCGCCCTTGGTGCCGTGATTACCCAGGAGGTCAATGGAGAGGAGCACTCGATTAGCTTCGCTAGTCGCATCCTCACCAAAGCCGAACGGAAGTACACGGTCACTGAGAAGGAATGCCTCGGCGTCCTCTGGGCGGTGAAAAAGTATCGTCCGTATATAGAGGGAACGCACTTCAAGGTCATCACCGACCATCATAGCCTGAAGTGGCTCCGGAACTTGCGTGACCCCTCCGGTCGACTAGCCCGATGGGCATTAGCCATGCAGGCGTACGACATGGAGATAACGCATCGCGCAGGTGCCCTCAATGTTGTACCCGACGCATTATCCCGCATGTACGAAAATGTGGAAGAAGCCCTTGGCGCCATTGGAGATGATGCAGACCCCTGGTATACCCAAAAGATATCGAATATTAGAGAATTCCCCTCTAAATACCCCAACTGGCGGATTGAAGATGGTAGAATTTACTACCATCGCCCGCACCCCGTTATTGAGTCAGCGGTGACCGACCAGGACGCCTGGAAGCTGGTCATACCCGCCCCGTCGCGTTCACGTGCCATGAGCGATGCCCATGATTGTCCCCAATCCGGTCATCTTGGCGTGGACGTTACGTATCCCGATGCCCTTCGTGTCAGAAAGTTAAGGTTTTCCAACAAGCCCCCCCTGGTCTAATGACCGAGAGAACAACCGAAGGTCCATGGATGATGGTTAGCTCCGACATCATGGGGCCGTTTCCCCCAAGCAAGAAGCAAAATCAATTTGTAGTCGTATTTCAGGACATGTTCACGAAATACATCGAGGTGAATCCCCTTCGCGCGGCTACTGGTCCCGCGATTATGGATGCTTTTGATAGGCTAGTAATAAACCGATGGGGTTGCCCGAAATATTTTCTGACGGACAACGCCAAACAATACGCTAACAAGCACATATCGTCTCACCTCGTGGATTTAGGTATCACCCCCACCCCTATCCCGCCGTACCATGCACAGGCCAGCCCGGTCGAAAGAGTCAATCGAACTCTTAAAACGATGATGAGCGCGTTCGTATCGCATGACCATCGTGACTGGGACGTGCATCTTCCCGAATTAGCGTTTGCCATGAACACGGCTGTTCAATCCTCCACACAAATGACTTCCGCGTTCCTGAATTATGGTCGTAACCCGGTCCCCATGAGAAACCTGCGCAAAGATATTCCCCCTCCCCCCTTGTCCCTTCCTACCAATCCTGAATTTTGGTGCGACCGCATGAAGCGATTGCCCCTCATTCATGACTGGGTACATCGCAACCTGGAGCGGGCTGCGGCAAGCCAGGCTCAGTACTAAAACCGCAACCGGCGCGAAGTAGAATACCGAGTCGGCGACCTTGTCATGCGCCGCGTGCGTTTTCTCTCCTCTAGTGCCCAGAAATTCGCCGCGAAACTCGCGCCAAAGTTCAGTGGCCCCCACCGAATTGTTCGAATTATCTCCCCAGTAGTCTACGAACTGGATGACCCAGACAGCCGTAGACACCCAAGAGGCCATTTCAAAGACTTAAAAGCCTACCACGCTCCGGAGGATGAGCCCCCTCCAGGAAGCTCCAAAAACGTAAAGGACCCGTGCTCAACAGCCCCTACACCCCCCACAGAGCCCCCAGTACCCCAAGAGGGTGTCGCCCCACGTCGCCGTGGTCGACCCCCAAAACACCTACGCAGTAACCCCCCACCACCTCCGACGGAGAACAGTTGGAGCCCCGAAACGGCTAGGGAATCTCAAAAGGAAGACCTACCCGAAGTACCAAATCGTCGTGGACGCCCACGAAATCCTCCGGGACCGCGGGTAAAAGTCGCCCCGGGACCAACGGTGGAGCGGCGAGCGGGCCTGAGGCCACGCCGAAATTGAGAATTATCACACAGAGATCCGGATATCCGGCTAACCTGCGTCATCACCTAGGCGTCGGGACTTAATTGCCTGGCCGCCCGGGCGACGCACCCCCGCTCCTATCCCCTACCATTTTTTTTGTGTAATTTTTGTATGTTACCCCAACATATGTTTCCCCGACAGGCACTGAATCACCCATTACCCCCAAAACAGTTCCTATCCAATCCTCGGTACCTGGATCCCTTCCACTTCTCTCGCCCTCGTCGAAGATTGAAGACAGCGTGGTCCGAAGCTGGAAGATCCGAAGCCTTGCGTACGGTCGTATACCGAATAGTCATAAGGTAAAATTGTATCAGCCAGCCGGCATATGTGCTTACCCGGGGAAAGGACCCCGTTGAATTGTGAAATTTGCGTGCGCTAGCGACATTTATTTAGATACCCTTTTGTATAGGCCCACGGGCAATGTAGGCTTCCCAGGGATACAGGAACGTACCCTGTAGAAAATGTCAAGTGCATTAGAGAATAAGGACTGTGAGTGATTTCGCGTAAAGTTCCCCGAGTATAGACACTGCGTAGTAGCGATTAAGGAAAGTTTGCGTCTGAAAATTGTATCCGAGCCTCCGTATTTATTGTGACGCGAGTAACAAGGATGTACTCGAGTCAGGCCCGGGGGTTTGTGACAAGGTGTCACCGATCGACCCCTTGGCAGATCCTACATGGTGGATGCCGCGGTTCCCTCGCGTGTCGAAAGTGTCCCGGAGCTCAGGATCACCTTCCTCAATCCTTTTTTTTTGTTTGTGATCAGTTTTATTAATTCGGATACCCGTCCGTCAGTCGCCGGTAAAGCGCCTGAACGGCATTACCGTCATTTGCTTGGTTGCGCGTTCCGCCGGGAGCGCCACCACCTCCCGAGCACTCGAAACGCCCGAGCCCCTCTTTCCCCTGGCTGTCCCTCTCGGCAGCGCAGGAGGTACCACCCGATGGTAGGAGTCATGTTGGCCGTCGAGAAGGGACACCGCCCCTCTCTGACGCGCCTGCATCGTTCCCCCCTTCCGTCGCTGCGCGCGTGCAGTATTCAGGCCCAGCACGTTAAAAAACCGTCTCAAAAAACGTGCGTTTTTTTGCATCGTAAAGGGATGGCACGTCCATGTTTTCCCCCTTTTTCTCTTTTGTTGTGTGTTGCGAATCTCCGGTGATTATAAAGAAACTCGTCGTTGCGTGGTTAGAACCCACGCGTGTTAATCTTATCGCGTCAAATTCTAGATTTTTCTCTTGCGGGAAAGTGCTTTCGTAACGTTGTGTGAATTTTGCGTGTCCAGTTCCGATCTTTCGCGTGTCGCGCTCAAGAAATCGTGTAACGAATAAAATAGAATATATTGATTTGAATCTTGAGTTAGCGTAAAAATTATTTTATATCCTCTTCCTTTTTGTAATCAGAAGGAAGGTCATAATATATATATTTTTGCATGTTTATATGTATGTTTTTGCATGTTTATATATATGTTTTTGCATGTTTATATATATATTTTTGTCCAGGTATTTATTTTGCATGTTCATATAAATATTTGCATGTTTATCTTCATATTATATTTTTGTAAGAATGTCATTTTTTTTAGATTTATTATAATTGCATGCTTACCAATCACATTCATATACCAGTTTATTCCAAATAACTGTTAAATCGAAATTGTAGTATAATATAAGTTTATTAGTCTTATAATTATGTATGTCGTTATTATTTTTTTTATTTTTTATTATTTTTTATTTTTATCTTTTACCTTTTTTCTTTTTTGTTGTTAATATTATTACTAGTTGAGATTATATATGTTTTAACAAAGCCTAGCATTTGGGAATCCAAGTGATTACACGCATGGTGCGCACGCACAAAGGTACACGCATACGCAAACTTCATTCACACTCTTACACACAGTACAATTTTCTAAATCGTGACGAATACATGTAAACATAGATCAGGTCCCTGCTTGCAGCCTCTTGAGAGATTCAACGTTGAAAATTTCTTTTACATATGCTATCTCTCTCTCTTCCTCACACACAAATGCACATGTTTCATTGAAATCTTTCTCTCCCTCATTCTTACTTCTCGCTTACCTGCTTAAACGTAGACATCGTGACTCCACCGTAGCGATTTTTTTTCAATTCTGATAGTATTCGATGTGGTACCGTGATATAAAACACAAATTTATGTTTTCTTAAATATGATTTTATTTAACTGAAATGTCAGTACGTATATAATTGAAATTTTTATCGCCTATGATGTATTACTGATATTATTGATTGTAATTAAATAATGACACTAATTCCACAAACATATCTGCTAGTCTTTATAAACTTTGTTATCGAGACGATTACACTATGTTCCACATACGTTTAATGTTTTTTGTGAGTGTTTATTGAAGGTCGGATTTTCTTCTTTCGTCATCTTCGAGTCACGAATTCCCCATTCGATGTCTGTTGGAAACTGTTGAAAATTTTTGCAGTCTTTTGTCAATAGTTGTTCGCGACGAGTTCTTTTTTTAAATTCAATTGCGAATTTTGAAAGCGTAATGGAGGGCACACTTCCCGCCGCGATCATGTTTCAAAGAATGAAAAATAGAGTAGTTGGTCGTAGAAAGAGGAGAAAACGCAGAATCTTCATGATTTTTCAAGTTGATAATTTTTCTCGAAAGAGTATTTTCGAGATATTGTTGTTTTTCTTGACCGTTCACATAAATATGAATTGCAACTCTGCACACTTCTCGTAAAATACATACGACTTTTCCAAGGTTTGAATCTCCGTCAAACCACTCGATGCCGTGCTGATTCTTTGACAATTGATTATTTATTTTTCATGACTTTCGGAAAGTTTTGCATACTGCTCAGTTGATTCAATAATCCAGTGACCCGTAATATCGGAATGTATACAAACGAATGCGATCTCCTTCGGCGAAAACTGTTCACGTTTATTCAAGAGCCACTCACGTTTATTCTGTAAGAAAAGTGCTCGTTACACCAACATACGAAGTATTTATTTACGTCAACGCCCCTCCATACTTACCGAATGATCGAAACAATGGTAGTATTTCTGGCAACCCTGCATCGGTAAGATATCATGTATTTACGATAAACTTTCAAATAACGTTAATAATTCAGCCCCAGCCACCCCCTCTCCTCCCTCTATCACTTTGATTCAAGCTATGTACTTAGATACTAATTTCTCATCTCACATTTTTCATTCGTACAGCTACAGTGGTTTACTAAAGACATATCAGAGAAAAAAGTGCAAGTTGGTCGGTGAAACATGTGTCTGATAAGATGGAGAGCATTGAAAATATTCCAGTAGAGTTCCTTCACGAGTCTCAGATTATCACGGATGAGTTTTTGAATGGAGAAGTTGCAACGATTGATAGTTCAGTGTATAGTGACAAGAAAAAATCTTCGGTAAAAAGAGTGCGAATGTCTCCAGCAACACCGACTGCGATGTCCGAATCTCGTCAAACGTCTGCATTGCTTCTCGGAACAATGTATCCGTTGAATAAGTCTGCTGGTAAAGCGATTTACCTAGGACTGTCGGCAAATCATAAGGGGAAATTTGTAACCAATAGTGAAATTGTTGAACAGTCAAAATGCTAATAACGGATTCATTATTGAACCGACTAGCTGGAAACAGTTTGCAGACAACGCAGAAAGTATAGGAGATTATTTTTTCGAAAACGCGTTTTCGAAATCGACGCTCCGGGATGGAAAGAGGGAGTTCAAAGAATTCAAAATTCTCTTTACTACCTGCTATAATAAGAAAGCAAATGTTTTCGATGAAATTGTCCAGGACGGTGATACGAAGGAAGAGCTAGAATCGAAGAAAATCAAAACTGATTTCGCAACGTCATCCTCCAGTGTGAAAAATGAAAGTGAAGTGAAAATACCAGACAAGAAATTTTACACACCATCCATAGTGATGCAAAAAACAACATATGATATTTTAAAAATCGTAATTCCTTGCATTAATGAATGTTTATTTCGATTGAGTGAAATTTGTGACGAAGTGAACAAGTACAAAAATGTAATTATCGACGAAATTCGACAACACTTGTATGCAATGAAATTTCAATGTTTACCGAGCGAATTACGAATTCGGAACATTATACATATATGAAATTAGAGACAGTTTAAGCGATAATATTAAAACTAGACCCTCGGAGTCATTTTCTTCGTATTTGAATATTATTATAAACAAAATGATTGCTTTTAATAAGGACATTTTAATAAATGAAAGAAAATGTAACTTTGTTTAAAAGAGATTAAAAAAAAAAACATGTACGCTTCTCATCGTTTCTAATACACTAATTTTATAGAATCTATATTTCACAGTGTTCTACTTATTTATTCCCTTACTCCGTAGCCGTTATATTGAGAATTTTAAAACTATCATTAAGTAAATATTTCATTTTTCCACAGACGTGACTTTCAAGTGTATTTGAATAGACATTCGCATGTTTACGAATTACGTCCAAACAATTTGTAACGTACATACCGACGAAGGAACAAATAAGATAGCTTAGATCTTTCACAGCTTCAAAATTATTTATCCAACAAATACTCAGTTAAAACATATGAAATTTTAATAAATAAAAAAAAGTTGTTATACTACATCTTTAATTATGTAGCATTGAAGGTAAGCTTTGTAAAACCGCGTGAAATGAGCTTGCTTAGCCGCGGTCTGCGAAAGTAATCTTACGTAGCCGCGGCCTGCGACGGTCAGCTCGCGAAGTCGCTCCCGCTAGTTTACGAAGTTGCGAAAATGAGCTCGCGAAGCCGCGGACCGCGCCGCCCGTCGCCCCGCGTTAAGGGAAAAGCTTATTGAAAGGAATGAAATAAAAACTCAATTTTAATCAATTCAAATTTTATTTTAAAAATAAAAAGTTTTAAATGTACATATTTGATTACATTTTGCACTATATTGCTCACTGTGATTTAGATTACGATTAAAGCATACACCGTTCTGTTGTTTTTTCCGACAATATAATTTTTGCGAAAACTGATTGTACCATTTATTTACAATATAGTCATTTTGTCTAGTATTATTGGAGAAGTTTTTATAAAAATCATGTAAAGTATAACCATTGTTATGCAAAAACATAACACAGTATGTATGTATGTATGTATGTAATTTATTCTCATAAATAGGGAAGAGAAAATATCCCATTGAGAAGGAGTTCCGAATATTTCGGATACATGATTTGGTGTCGAAGACTACATTACAGAGTGTACAGAATGAAATAAACGCAGCCTAATTATAAATGCAGCAGTATAAGGCTACTACAAGAGCAAATCGTTAAAAATAAAATAAACATAATAAATCTTATACAGTTTAGTCGCGAAGAAGAAACGCTCTACGCCGAAAAGTAGTTTTTACAAATTTGTATAACAATTTCGCAGACTGAGCATCATTATCACAGATTAGAGTGCACAATAAACCGGCAGAGTGTAGAGGACGCACAGTGAGAGCTGCAGCGTACTCCACTCTGGCAGATCTTAGCAATGGGCACTCTGTCAGAATATGTATCAGCGTTTCATTCACATTCCAGTTACAGAGGGTACATGGTGTTGTCGGATTATAAATGTAACGGCTACCGGCAATTAAGATCGACCGCGGGTAAATTGTCGCTAGTCTTAATTGTAATTTAACTTTGAGACAATCCAGAGGCAGGCGGGGAGGGTGCAGGGTATACGCTGTATCCGTAAGTAGACGATAGATAGGCAGTTACACAGAGACGGAGTTGTAATAAGTTCTGAGGTCTTTTTTCTTACAAGCCTCGGAAAATTTGGCAATGAACTCGGGCCCAGTTTGTTCCCAAAAATCCGCGTTAAACTCGTTCCATAACTCGCCTGCCTCTGCTTTGTCAAGCACTGTCTTTAACTGGACGGACCAGTTAAGCGATTCATAGGGCAGTTCGCCGCCTGCCAGCTCCTTCAAACGCAATAGTAATATTTTGGGCAGCCTGGAGTCCGGCAGCCTAAGGGTTTTTATAACCCACTTAACGGTGCGCGATAAAATTTCTACCGCAATTGGGGGGATGCCGAGCTCTAAGCGCACATGGTAAGCCGGGGTATATCTAGGTAAACTAAATAATCTCTTAAAAAACCCAATCTGTACGGACTCCAGCCTGTCCAAGTAACGAAGAGCCCAGAAAGGAGCAGCATAAAGCAAGACCGAAATGATCATTGCGTTATACAGCTTCCAGAACGCATCATATGCGGCTATATGTGCCGAGTATATCAAAGACAGAACTGCGGCCGACGCGGCATTAGTTCTAACTATGGCATCCTCCGTGGGTTGGAGCCCACGGGTGGAAGAGGAGAATAAAATCCCTAGGTAACGATAACCATTCACGACCTCGACCGGATCATCTCTGTATAAAAATGACCTGGAGTTCGAGTCCAGTTTACCTGCTTTTCTAAAACAAATGTTCTTGGTTTTGTTTATATTGACTGTAAGCTCGTTTTGCAGGCAATATTCCGAGAGCAAAATTAATTTCTTTCGGAGATCCTCGGGGGAGGTCGCGAAAATAGTCAGGTCGTCGGCATAAAGAAGCAGTAACAAATCCTGCGTGGGCGAAACGCTCACCCCCCGTGCATCTCTCGCACGGAAGAATGCCACAATATCAGAAAGATACAAAACAAACAGGAGCGGACTAAGAATCTCGTCCTGGAGAACCCCTCTCGTTACATTAAAATCCGGTACTGTAGAATTCCCCGCTTGCAGACGCGCCGCTAGGAGCCTAACAAACCTTGCGCTAACGCCTAGTCCGAGGAGTTTTTGCCAGAGAAGTATATGGGGGACAGAATCAAAAGCTCTCTTAAAGTCGACAAATAAGCCATATACTTTAGATTTCTGAAGTTTAAGAGCAATCTGAGTTGTGGCCAGAAGCGAGAAGATATTATCTTCTGTGCTTCTCCCTCCGCGGAACCCGGCTTGTTCCTCAGGAAGCACCCCACTTAAGATGGCCCATTCGGACAGGCGCTTGCACAAAATCTGTGAGAAGATTTTAGCAATTGCATTCGTTATCGCAATCAGTCTGTAGTTGGACGGGTCATCGCGCGAGCCTTTTTTAAATAAAGGAAATAACGTAGATTTAGCCCAGTCTGTGGGGAAGGTCTCCGTGAGAAAAATTTTATTGAACAACTGTAGAAGATGGGAGAGCCATATATCGTCTAGCAACTTAAAAATTTCAGCCGGTAACTTATCCGGACCGATGGCCTTTCCCACCTTCAACCAACGGATGCTGTTCTTTAATTCGGCGAAGGTAATGGGCGAATCCAGCTCCGGGTCGAACGTGCCAAAAAACGTTTCTGGGGGAAAGCCTCCCGGAGGAAAGATCTCCGCGAAGTATGCCCTCCATGCGTCCGCCGACACCTGCTCCCCCGCGCTGGGTTTTTTCCTGTACAACAGGTACGCCGACCAAAAATCGGCAGCGTTGCGAACTTCCGCAAATTTATTAGCAATCGAGGATGCATAAAGACGCTTTTTACGGTTCACAATATCAGAATAGGACTTTTTTGCAGATTTAAAGGCTGAAATTGAATTTACACTATATTCGGATTTTCTCATTAATCTCAGCGCGCGAAGAGGTGTCTTTCTTGCAGAGACACATTCCCCATCAAACCAGGGTTTTGAAATACCATGCCCCGAACGCGCTCTACTAACAGTAGTTTCGGTAACTACCCCAGCCCTTATCGCCGCTTCGCGAATGGAGCCGATCAAGTTCGCATGCAAACTGTTCAGTGAATCAATGACCTCTGACGTAGAGGGAAGCACTGAGTGCCCTAACCTATCTTGAAATTTATGCGCCCCGTCAATCGACCTCGAACGCGACGGGCTTCTCTAGCTTTAAAAGCTATGAAGCGTTCTTTATCGGTATAATCCGAATTAATAAAAATATTTGTGCCCTTTAAGACCGTTTTTTTTGTTGCCAGAATCTTGAATTTACCGTCCTCAATGGAGACTTCTGCCAGTATTATGAGCGGGTTCGTACGGATTATTCTGTCAGAGGCTATTGTACCTACCAACATAAACTTCGAAGCAAGAAATTCTTGAACCAACTCTCTTAGCGCGCCGGGTCTAGGTTGAAATCCGGATATGACTAAGTTTTTCCGCTTCAAAATTTTATCCTGCGCCTCTATTTTAGCGGCCATCTTTTTAATTGTTTCATCTTGGGTCTCAATTTTACGCTCGAGTGAAACTAGGTGGGACGTGAATTCGGCTTTTACCGTGTTGACAGTGGCCTTGACCTCGGCAACTTCTCTCGCGCAATCGTCAATAGCAGGCTTTAAAGAGGCAGTAACTGATTCGGCTGCACGTTGAATTGCGAGCGCCAATGCATTCTGCATTTGTTCGAGGCCGACTTGCGTGGCATAAGTCGAGTCCATTGTAAGGTCAGGCGAAGATTGCGAGTGCGTAGAAAGAAGCGATAACTTACGACGGCTCGGTGTCGGTAGCGGGCTCGTATCGTCCGGATAATTTTGGCAGTTTCGCTTTCGTTTGACAAAGCCGAAGTCTTCTAGGGAACCACAGCTGCTTGTTCGTAAGGAATCCCACCTAACCGCGGTTGGGGGCGGCCTAGAATTGGTGGTCGCAGCAATGGCTTAGTGTGCCCCGCCTCTTCACCTGTAGTAGATCGGCTAGGCGTGTCAGAAACATGCGACTCTTTACAATGCCGAGTCAACTCTGTCATATGCAAATAGCGGGGACAGCCGTAAGCCCGGGAAGTGCTGCCGTCTGGTAATTAGAGTCGAAAAGAAAGTCAGAATCGCCAAAACGGAAAGCGAAATGTGATGACTCGGCGAAATCACGGGGCATGCGCACTGATTATCGGAGCAGGCATGTGTTTTTGACACACGCAAAAAGACTAAATTTCGCGCTATAAATGATCGGGCAAACGGCAACGTAATGCATCTCACCAAGTCCAGCACAAATGCAATGCCCAAGATGCAGATAATACTTGTATGCAGTCAACAGAAAAATTCGACGATGATCACCGCGACGATGATCCGACTTCGGGTATTGATGGGACGAGCCGCCTACGTCACAGTGACGTCATCAATGTTGCCATACAAAGTGTTGAACTGTCAACGGTTCTTATCACAGGCGAGCCGCAGATTAAAATTCACTTTTTTTTCAGACCAGAACTCGGAGAGAACACAAAAATAGACAGAAGGATTCCGAGTCGGTCCAGGAATACACCACTAAAAATGCAACTCCCAAAAAACTGGTTTAAGTACAAAATTTCGATAGATAATATGGAGCGACGAGAAATGCGACTATGCTACTCACCGCCATCAACGGAACTCCAACATAACACAGTATTGACCACACACAGAAGAAGTAAAACTTTGAAGACACTTGTCACTCCATCGGATCGTTTTACAGTTTCTTCGGAGGCGATGAATGTGATGTGAGATGAATGGCTGCGATCCATAACTGTCAAAGAAAATTCCGTTGCCAAATTCATTGACGTAAAAAGCGACCCAGTGAGTACCAGTTTTTGTATGATCGTCCGTATTCGCTATTATAGATGCCGGTTTCGTCCACACCCGGGGAATCAGATCCGCCGGAAATACACCTCTTGTCCTTCCCGGAATAAGTTGCAGGGCTTGTATCAGATCTTTCGAGTTCATTGATAGGTTTTTCTTTCGACGTACTACAAATGTCGCCAGTGGGTTCATAACTGATATTCGTAGACAAAGACGGTACACATGGTCTTGGTGAAAATGTTTCCTGGTCCTCGTTTATATGTGACACTATCCACTTTCGTAGTTTTAACGAGTTATTCAATGCGCATACGTATTGATTCTTGATTCCGTGATATATGCAAAAAGCTTCGTCTGTGTTGAGTTGCGTAAATCTCGGTGCATTGACATCGCCTTCCAAATTTTCAATAGGTCGGGTAATGATTTTCTCAAAAAATTGTTTCTTTTGATGTCCTCGTACATAAACACAGGACGACTCGCGAGTAATCTCTTGCAGTATTTGATATATTTTAGTCGCATCTATATCAAACCACTCGATACCGTGATGATATAGCGAGAGATACGAGTTTGTCTTGCGTAAATTTACAGGTCGTTTCACAAAATTATCAGTAGATCTGAGAACCCAATGACCGATATAATTTTTCTCGATACAAACAATCGCAATTTCTGTTGGTGTAAAAAGCATGCTTTTCATTCAAGAATCCTTGAATGTCTATTACAAAATGCATAGTCGATGTTTGTGCAACATGAAACGAACAACTGAGATCAAAGTTCGTAACAAGATAGTATTTTGGGACTAAATCATAAGTACCCCTCTCTTGTTACAACTTTAAGCATTGTAATCTGTAATAATTTGACGGGAAGAGTCGATTTCCAAAACGTTGTCATATTCAGCGTAAACTATACAATTTACTGTGCTTTCAAGAGCAGTGTCGAATCGTACTTCTATTCGCAGACAACCACTCTTTACGAGGTTCCAATGAGTAACGCAACTTGCGGAAAGATCCGAAGTTAAATAAAAAACAAACAGACAATAGTCGTTGGCGAATTCTTCTCTCGATATTTCATTTTCTTCATTCATAAAATGAATGCCAGTGCCAGAAAATAAAGTGTGATATGCTTCTACGAAAAGTTTAGATGTTTCTTTAAAGTTTGGCTGCAGAGGCTTACTAGGAAATTAAATAGAAATACGTCGACGTATAGTGATAAAAAGTTGATACCATAATTTTGAAAATTGAAAGGATTAAGACGACGATCTTCATTGAAAGCTTTATTATCAACGAAACCGATAACTACTCTTTTCGGCAATTCACCTAGTATAACGTTGTCGAGTGTATCGCCGAGTATCCCGTTATGCAATACAAATGATTTCATTTCGACTCTGATGAGTGGATACTTTGCCGTCGTATTTGCAAGAGCTTTTGCATGTGCGAGGAGAATTCCAGGATTTATTTTGGCTCTTCTTACGAGTAACGTAATATCGCTAATGTTGACTGAAAATTTGCCATCGACGGATTCATCCATGCGCGAGAAAGCATCTTTAGAACGAACAAGGCGTAATCGTATTTCGACACCGTTTAACATAAATTTGTCTTGATTGAAAACGTCGCAGTGCAAATGACCAATAAGATCCACTATCTGTGAATTTTCCCTATATTTTTCACGCTTAACGAGGCCGACATTATCGTTTCGTGTCGGTAATCCATCCATATGATTTTCCGTGTCCTTGTACCATAGTGTCGATGTCAAGTGGAACGATTTTGCAGCGGGTCCGTAGTTTAGCAATGTCTCTATATACGACCGGTACGCATAGGTATTACTGGGTGGTGATACTAACTTTTGATTAAATAAAACATCGACTTGATTGAACATTGAATGTAAGAAATTATTCACCGGTGCAACTTTAGTATTATCCTCTGCGTGACTAGGTTGAATTCTTGTTTGGAGACTAATCATTGTATATTATATATATCAATACCTCTTCACCATGACCGGGCACGACAAATTCAATCGGTGAGTCATCCGTCAACGATGACACGGGCTTATAATGTACCCAGTGCGAGCTCTCGATGGTTGTCTGGGTCGGTGGAATCGTGAAGATGTCGAGCTCCGATTTCATGCACTCGCACGAGTGTGAATGAAGGAAAGACATTATTACTTTTTAATTATCTGATGTCTTCTTTTTCTTCCTTGTCGTCTTCGTCTTTTTACCTTTATGTACCTTTCCCTTCGAAATACGACCAGTTTTTGTCTTTCGTAATTTATTATTCTTACGAGACATCACTTTGGAAAACTTATCTTTTGCTTTATTTGCAAGCATTCTGCCAGACTCCTTTGTTCGATTTCTCAATGATTCTTTCAAAGTCACGTTGTGTTCACCAACATCTTCGAGTACATTTATTCCTCTACGCAAGGCTTCTTCTCCAACTGCTGAGAGAAGGAAGAATACGTCTGAATAATCCTCCGAGAAAACTACCTATTCGATGACCCCGTTGATCCACAGATCTGACATAAACGTTGCGAATTCCTCGAACTCCGTCACCACTAGTTTGATCTTCGTAGTACGATAAATAATGATCGATCATTTTGTTGCTTAATGCTAATTTTTATCTTTAATATTGTCGCTTAAAATGTAGAGTGACTGTCAACGTCCCGTACTCGAATGGTATTGGTGCACCTGCGTGATATCTTATATCGATTGTAATCTCTCGAAAATATTTCGCGAGGAGAGGAACATAATTTGGTGGTGAAAAATGCTTCACAATAGTTTCACCGCATTTATAATTTTTACCACCAACGTTAACTATACGTAGTAATGACACTTGAGAATCACCGACCACGTTGGGCTCGCAAATGTCTGTGTACACAAATAGCTGATCGGGTATGGCTCGGGACAAACTAGGTGGATAGTAATGTTTCTTTATGAGAATTTCTTTATCGCGCTCAGTATTTAGTAAATGGTATGTATTTGTAACAGGAAATCCGAGAATCTTATTTACAGAACTATGAAACATAAAAAAGTGAACGTTTTTGCAATCTTGTTGTGCGCAATGGGCGGTAACAAAGCTACCTCGTGATTTTGCATAGTTAAATTGTAAGTAAACGGACTCCGACCCATACACCGATTTCAAATTCTCATTAATCGCGTCGACAAAATCATATACGTCTGTCTAAAAACCTTCGGGTATATTTACAGACGATTTGTCAATAACGTGCGCTCCATCCGTGGACATATCTATGGTTCCAAATTCAAAAGCACAATTATCTCGTTTTATATGAACAACACTGTAAGGAACATGAATTTCCGATAAACCTACTAACCAGGCACCGGTCAATTGAATTTCTTTGGGAAGTACTGTTGTAAATCTCGTCGTAGTGTTATCGGGAAAGTACTTCATACTGCAGTTGCTCGGTAAAACTATAAATAATTCGTCTGCTTGTGACTGATGCATTTTACAGATTTTTTAAATTTGCTGCAGGTATCCACGAATTAAATTGTTCAGGATAGCCTACCCAGCTTACAAAGACTTTCTTTTTCGAGCCTCGACCTCTAGTCCGGATGACACTATCGATTTTAAATTCTTGTTCTGTTCTATTTTTTGAGACTGCGCCCAGCTCTTGTGGATAAAAGTAACCCTCGATATCTTCTCCACTCAAGTCTTCTAGCTCGTACACAAAGAGGTTTTGGCGTTTTAAGATACTCTTTATACGAAAAATTTCCTCGCTCTACCCTCGTTCGTATTCTTTCTTAAAGGTATTTTTTGCACTACTGATTCGAACGTTATCGGCTACCTGATACTTATGTAAGAGGGTTTCTTGGAATTGAAGCCCGTCTTTAGTCAAGATGGCGGGTGATATCGATGGGACCGCGTGGCGGGAGATTCAATTTAATAGAGAGCCTTTTATTCAGTATTTTCTCACAAATATATTCTTGGAACTGTTCCTTGCTTTTACAACCACAATTAAGACACTAAGTATAAATTCTTTTTTCTTAATTACGACCGATGTCGACGGATTAGAGGAAGCACTCTCGCACATTGCACGCTCGCACGCTATCTCCGGTTTTCAAAAAGGTTAGCTCCGACTTGAGCTCCGTTTCGAGAGCCGACCCGTTCTCCACCGAACGTTTTCCACCGAAGTGAACTAACTTAGTTCCGCACTTTTAGTTCCGTTTTTTTCCGGAACCTAGCATTAGGGCGGATTCTACTGAGAACGACTGTACTTGACGGTAAAGCAGGGATCTCTATAATTTTCTTACAGCTCTACCCCCAACAAAGACAATTTGTCCTCGAATAATTAACAATACTCATCTTATACTCTAAGGGGTTACAACCCTTTGGTTATTAACATTAATCTCCGATTCAGGTTCTTTTAGTTCCCGTATCCATCTTTTAATCTTATCCGATGACAATATAGTATTCATCGGTTTCTGGGTCTTATTAAAACCAGGAATATCCTTAATCACATACCGATTATTATTTAATACCTTATCAACTAAGTAGGGTCCTTTATATTTGTCGACTAGTTTCCTATTCGTTCCCGCCCTAAATTGCAAATTTCTAACTAATACGTAGTCACCGACGTCATACATAGTGGGTTTTTTGTGTTTATTGTCATAGTACTTTTTATTGTACATCCTTATTGCTTCGTTCACTTTTTCAGCATTTTGTTTCTCTTCTTTCCTAACTTGCACAACCTCCTTATCTATTTCGTTTAGGTCTTTTAACAATTCTTGCAATAATCTATCACTATGTCGACGCTGGTCGTATCCCAAAAGCAAACGGCTTGGTGTGGTGTTAATCGCTTTATTTAGGGTATTATTGATAACATATTCTACATGGGGTAGCTCTTTTTTCCACTCATTTAAATTTCCTACCATTTTTGTTAGTGTCGATTTAAGAAAACGATTTATCCTCTCCACCATACCATTTGCCCAGAGGGACGCGACTGCGACCTTCCGATGTTTCACATTTAACTTACTGAGATATTGTTCGAATTCATCAGCCCTAAATGACGGACCACGATCGCTCACCACACTTAAAGGCAAACCGAAAATTTTAAATACCTCTTTCATACATCTAACCGATTCCTTAGCTGTAGTCCCCTTCGTAGGGAACAACCATACGAAACGCGAATACGCATCTATTACAATTAATACATGTCGATAGCCATCTGGCGTACATTCAAAGGGTCCACAATGGTCGATATGGATCTCTTGGAATGGAGCAGTCGGTGGAGGTTCCATTTGCATCTCTCCTTCTTTAATTTGAGTCGAACTAGAAGACATTAAGCACGTGATGCAATTGTCAATGCACTCTTTGACCTTCGCTTTCAGTGACGGCAACCAATACGTCCGCTCCATACCAAAGATCGTTTTTCCAAATCCACAGTGTCCCATTTCGTCATGATATGCACGAATTACATTGGCCACCATCGAATCTGGCACTACGAAACGCGAACCTTTGACAGTCTTTCTATAAACTACGCCGTTTAACAAATCGAATTTATCATTTTCCTCGAACTCCAATTTTTCAGCCAAGTTCTTTAAATATGCGTCAGTTTGCTGTCTGTAGATAAGTTGGTCTTCTAATGATAACGATTCTACTAAGTAAACCACTCTGCTCAAAGCGTCCACGTGCTTCATCTTTTCACCGCTGCGGTGCTCTAAATGAAAATCATAGCTTTGTAACGTTAGTGTCCAACGTGCTATTCGCGGATTTATTTCTACTTTCTTGTATGCCAACGCCAGCGAATTGCAGTCGGTAACTACCTTAAATTTTAAGCCATATAAATAAACATGGAACCGCTCTATTGCACGAACCACCGCCAAGGTTTCAAGCTCGAAACTGTGATAGTTACGTTCCGCCTGATTCGTCCTCTGGCTAAAATATGCAATGGCTGCGAATTTCCCATCATCCTGACGCTGTAATAAAATAGCACCTAGACCTATTACGCTCGCATCGGTGTGAAGCTCCGTTTCGGCTTTGGGATCATAAACGCGTAAAATTGGATAACTAACTAGCTCTTTTTTTATCGCTATAAACGCTTTTTCACATTCGTCATCAAAATTGAACTTCTGTCCGCCTTTTAACAACGATTGCAATGGAGCCACTTTCACAGAAAAATCTCGTATAAATTTTCGGAAGTATCCCGTCAGACCAAGAAAACTTTGTAACTATTTTACATTCAATGGCCACGGAAAATTGGTGATCGCTTCCACGTGACGCGTACTAAGCGTTATTTTGTCTTTTGAAATAATATATCCTAAGTATTCAATCTTTGATTGCAAGAACTTACATTTTTTACAATTTAGTTCGAACCCATATTTCTTAAATGTAATTAGCATCCTTTTTAGGACATTTAAATTCTCCTCAATCGTATCGCTAGCTATTAGAATATCATCGATAAAAACGAGGACTTTTCCTTCCCTTATCAAAGAATCCAGAACTCCACTAACTCGTTTCTGAAATTCTGCAGGAGACTCACAAAAACCGAATGGCAACCGTGTGTACTCGTATTGCCCGTCGGGGGTTGCGAACGCGAAGAACTTGGTATCGTTTGGATGGACCCGAATTTGATGGAAACCATCTTTTAAGTCTAATAGAGTAAACACACTTTTCCCCTTCAGTCTACTTATGTGGTCCTCCGACACCGGGAAAGGAAACCTTTGTTTAGCCACTCTCTGATTCAAGGGACGCAAATCAATGCATAACCTCATTCGTCCATCCTTTTTTCTGACCGGAACAACCCTCGCACAATACGGAGAATTGCTGGGCTGTACTATTTTTCTCGTTATCAAATCGTCTACTATTTCACGTATCTGATTTCTCTCGTGGAATGAAAATCTCCTGGGTGCATACGAAAAAATCGAATCATCTTTTAAATTGACTCTCACTTCGTAATCGTCTTCTATCTTTTCTACTTGGGTTTCATCAACTTCATTTACTACTAATTTTAATTTTTCTAATTTATGCCTCGACATTGAGTCTTCCAAATTTTCTTCGGTTTGCTCCCAGCAAGTTTTCTCCACTTTCTCACTTACTCCCGCAATACATAAAATGTCGCCATTGAATTTATCGACTATACAACACTCATTCGACTTTCCTTCATATAAAAACGTCAACTTTTCTTTAATTATTAAGTCTAGACCTAAAATAATGTCGATATCGAACGAATCGTTGGCAACCACCAAAAACTTAACAGGTAATTCTCGATTTGGCATTGATCGTAATTCAATAGTTGTCCAGACAACTCCTAACACCGTTAATGGCGTACCTTTAAGACCACACAATGCCACCTCACTGCGCGTAATAACATAACCTTTATCTTTAAGATATTTTTCGAACACGCGTTGTGGTAATAAACAAGCAGGACTACCTGTATCGATGAGTGCCAATAATTTGCTCCTATCATTCGCAATTTTGCTAACATTAGTTATAGCCACATTTGGCTTCACTTTGTCCACACAATCTTCGGATAACCTTATCGAAGCAATTCTCTGGGATGGCTGTTCATTCGATGATGTTTTGGAGCTATCATTCCTTAACTTAAATTTCGGGCACTGCGGCTTCCTGTGCCCCAATTCATGACAGAAATAGCACCTGACCTCACTCGATTTACAATCTTTTGCCAAGTGTCCCACCTTCTGGCAATTCCGACAACGAAACGATGAATCGGACGTCTGCTTCGAATAACTGACTCGTTTATTCTCTGGCCTTGACAATAAATCCGATGATCCACTTGCCACTCTTCGCATCCTGTCTATATACGTTGAAAGGGATTCTTGTTTAACACCAAGCGCCTGTGCTCGTAACGTTGGCACCATAATACCAGATGACAACAGATTAATTATGTCAATATCAGGGAGAGTCAACCTCTGAAGAATGTCCAATTTGGCATTGACATAACACTCGAAACCTTCCTTCGCATGGTCCCATTTACGTGTCTCTGCTTTTTTAATGACACAACTAAATGACACTGTTCGTTCGAAGAAACCTTTGAGGCCATTCCTAACCTCAATCCACGACGTTGCCACAGCATTGGGTTGACGAGCATACCATCTCTCAGCATCTCCAGACAGTTTTCCAATAGCCGCTAGCAACACTACATTCGGATTGGCTCGGTATGTATCGGCTACCCACTCAACCCGAGAAATCCATTTGGTTACGCATTCATCCTCTAATCCACTAAATTTAGGGATGAGCGCTGACAAAGGACCCCGCACACTTTAGCTTGATTTGCGGGCCCGGTTAAATTTCCTGAAACTTCGCTAAGTTGTAGTCCAGAATAGCCCGAACAAAAGTTCTATATGGTAAAAGCCCCAAAAATCAATAGTTTTCGAGATAAAGTACTATACGATATAGTACGGGCGTACGATATAGGCCCCCGGATCCGAGACTTTCGCATTTATTTTTTATATGCAACAACAATATGCATAGGTTTTTTTGGTCGCTGATTACGAATGGGATAACAGATTTTAAAGATTCAAAATGGCGGATCCAATATGGCGGACGAGTTTTGAAAAATTAAACGAAATCGCTTGAAACTCATTATTCTGGGGTTTTTGGGGTCGCTGATCACGAATCTGATATCAGTTTTTGAAAATTCAAAATGGCGTATCCAATATGGCGGACGAGTTTTGAAAAATTGAACGAAATTGCAAGAAACTCGTTACTCGGGGGTTTTGTGGGTCGCTGGTTACGAATCTGATATCAGGCTTTGAAAATCTAAAATGGCGGATTCAATATGGCGGACGTGTTTTAAAAAATTGAACGAAATCGCTCGAAACTCGTTCTTCTAGGGTTTTTGGGGTCCCCGATGATGAATTTGATATCAGATTTGAAATAATAAAATTAGAATAATATTTCCAATAATTAAGAAATAATAAATACACGTATAGCATATAAATGCAATATTTATTATTTACAAATAATAACATATTTATACATTTTTTTGTAGACGTACTGCGTTTTTACCGCGTTTTTACTTTACTGTGTGTGTCGGCGCGTCGTGAGTGAAACCTTAACATTCATTGCCTGTGGCCTGCATCGGTAATATTTTCAAGCATGGCTAGTGAAGGATATTTCACTTGTGGTTGATGACGAGCATACCCCAAAAACCATAAGATAGAACCAACGTGTGCGCATGAACCGACTGTTCTAGCTCCTGTCTTACACGTACAGTAATAACCCGAAATAGGGGTATCGATATCTTCATCATTTATGTTATGCTCTTCATATCTGTTGTCAGTGACGAACGCTATAAATATTTGGTACTTAGTTGCATTTCTAAATCTTGAATATATTCGAACTCTAATAAGCCCCGGTTCATTCAACAATGTGTCAATGTTAAATTCTTCAGTTTGTTCACGTTGGAGTTTATCCTGAATGTAAGCAGGCGCAAGATTCACTTGATAAACGCCAAATGTTAAATCATGTAAATAATCTAGGGACAGTCTTGGGAAGTGAGGCACATGGTGTTCATTCAACCGAACCCACTGTGCGTTTCGTCTCTCTAAATGATGGTTCTCGACTCTATTTTGAACAACATTAGGATGACGAGACATTTCTATCATTCGTTCTGCTAGTTCTGGAGTTGCTGCAGCCATGTTGATTGGTTCTCTATATTTATTGAGAATAGCACCAGCAATACGATAAAAATCCCCGATGTTAATGGCATGGGTAATGGACACAGGTCCGTCTAAGAATTTAAAAACAGATTTAATATGACCATTTCGCGCCTCTACTACCCATCTTGATTTTGTAATTAGCCTGGAATCATTTGCTGCAAAGGTGTCAAGTTGACGTTGACCACGAAGTAGTAGTGCAGGCATTTTATGATTGATGCCTAAAAGTTCAAGTAGTGGTATAACATCTCTATAGCCCCGATCGACAATGATTATGTCGCCTTCTGCAAACCACATTCGAAGAGCTGCAGGATCTGTTTGTATTTCGTTTTCAAGCATAGCGGCGTCATTATTTTTAGAGTCTGAGAAATATGGCCCATGAATATCTAAAATGTAACCATTCGGAGCCACAATAAGGGCTGGTTTAATTAAATGTCGACCTTTATGGACCGAGTAGGACTGTCGGAGTGTTTGAAAGTTACTTGATTTATGTTCCATCGATAATTGCAATTGCGCGAGGGTCATTAGGGTTCGGATTGTAAAGCCGATTAGCAAAATCAGTGACATGTCTTTCAATGTATTGTTCTCGAGTAATTGCATTTAATCCAATATTTTCTGGTACAAACCTCAACATTAGTGACTTTCGCACATTAGCGATAACTGATGAAACAGCTTGCCGGCTTGTGTATTTAAATATTACTTTTAAAAAATCATCAGATAAGTTTTGGCGCATTTTACATAAAAATGTAAGTAGATGTTTTTTACTTATATGTCGAGTTACATTTCTATTAGGTTCCGGTACAGGGACCAAACGTGAAAACAAATCTCTAAATTGCTCACGAGATATTGGGCTTAAGCTTTTGAACTCATCTTCTGAGAAACTTTCTTCGTCATCGTAATCAACCTCGTTTATTTTACTTGAGACCCGTAAACCCTGTAAGAAAGCTTGCAACTGTGGACCGCATATACGATAAGGTCTATTGATAAATTCTATTGTATCCATTAGAGGCAGCGGTATAAATCCATTAGCATCTAAATGCTGAGGACAGCATCGAACTGATTGTGGTATGTATATATTTTTTATGACAAAAACGTTAATCCTACAATTGACAGATAACCTCACAAAATTTCCGCAATTATCGCAAAATATACAATTATTATTTCTTTTCAATGTCATTACGTTTAATCTCAAACAGTTTGGATCTTCTTCCAGTTCACGTATCTCTGTATTAATACTTACATTACAATTAAAACATAAACGGCTATCCTCCTGAACATCTTGTGGAGGATGATGAAGATATTCTCGACGCAGAATCGCGATTTGGCATTTTTGGTTGTTTTCATTGCCAAAAATACGGACCATTACTCGGCGGTGAAATCTTGCGTCACATACATAACAATTTATTCTATTTCGAGCTGCCATTGTTATACATTCTAATAATATATTGTCAGTCTTTACCCTTCAATACACTTATTTTCCCTTACAGATCAAATGAGAAATAACAGAGAATCCAGTATGATTGCAAAAAGATATAACGCATCACATATCACATGGAACGTTAGGATAACATATACAAAATACTGACGAAACGAATGCAAATACGAATCAGATGTCAAAACTAATGAAATGTAGAGCGTAGTATCAAAATATATATATATATATATATATATATATATATATATATATATATATATGATGCCGAAACAATTGAACATATGGTGTACTTATTCATTGTCAAAGCCTAAAACAACCAGGAATTTGCAGAGAATCTACTTTACCCAGATAAAAACGTGTTATATACAATTGTATTAAACTATAAAGAAATGAGATATAATTATATAACTATATAATTATATAACTATATATAATTACATAGAAATTCAATACAATCTATATATGTGCCGTCAAACCAAGAATTTTATTTCTAAATTGTATTAAATACGAGCGGCGAAAAAATAACATTAATTATTCTCTACATGAGAATTATTTTCAATTATATATGTATATATATATATATATATATATCATAAATGATGATATTATATACAAGTATATATGAATTTTGTCTCTATAGCACTGTATCCATATATATATGTTTGTATATAATTGTATACGAATGCACATGAGTATATACATAATATATAAATGTATACGTATACAACTCTATATAAAACATTCTTGCCGGGTAGCTCAAACAAAAAATATAAGAAATAGATAACGTAAACTTATAAAATACAGAAACAAAGAAAAGGAGTATTAAATAAGATACTGATCTATTGATAAGTTCTTGTCATAAAAAATATATACATACCACAATCAGCTTGTTGCTGTCATCAGCATTTGAAAATTATTTGCAAGCACTGCAAGTATTTGGTACAAGCTTACAAAAAAACTCAAAGAGCAATTCTTTTAAGGACCTGAGACTCTGCTGTTATCATCACAATGGTCTACGATAGGTGATTTTTATTTAAGGTAATCCGTTTTATTTTTCAGAAATTGTCGGCCATATGGGATCCGTCATTTTGAATTTTCAAAACCTGATATCAGATTCGTAATCAGTGACCAAAAAAAAAACCCGAGTAACGAGTTTCGAGCGCTTTCGTTCAATATTTCAAAACTGGTCAGCCATATTGGATCCGCCATTTTGAATGTTCAAAATCTCATCAGATTCGTTATCAGGGATCCCAAAAACCCTAGAATGATGAGTTTCAAGCGATTCCGTTTAATTTTTCAAAACTTCTCAACAATATTGGATCTGCCATTTTGAATTTTCAAAATCTGATATCAGATTCGTGATCAGCGACCCCAAAAACCCCAGAATAATGAGTTTCAAGCGATTTCGTTTAATTTTTCAAAAATTGTCCGCCATTTTGAATGTTTAAAATCTGATATCACATTCGTAATCAGCGACCAAAAAAACCTATGAATATTGTTGTCGCATATAAAAAATAAATGCGAAAGTCTCGGATCCGGGGGCCTATATCGTACGCCCGGACTATATCGTATAGTACTTTATCTCGAAAACTATTGATTTTTGGGGCTTTTACCATATAGAACTTTTGTTCGGCCTGTTCTGGACTACAACTTAGCGAAGTTTCAGGAAATTTAACCGGGCCCGCAAATCAAGCTAAAGTGTGCGGGGTCCTTTCTCACTAGATCGCCTCCAATTCCATTACCGTTGCCACTTGCTGCCCGTTGTTGTACATTCTGCACTGAACTAACCTCCGGTGCACCTCTCTGTTGTGTGTTAACCGGACCATTGTCTGCCTGACTTGGAATCTGCTGAGCCCTCTGAAATATATTGTTACTCATGAAATTCTGGAACATAATCTGTTGTTCCCTTCGAATTTCCATATCTCTCTGTTGTTGTCTCTCCATAAAAACAGCAAAAGCTCGCATCATCCCATTCACGTTATTATCTACATTATTTGACAACGATAACATACCTTGATCGACAGCGTTTGGAGCGTTTTGCTCTCCAATTCTATCACTACCTTGATCCCTAAGATCCCCCAAGGATTCATCAATCAGCTGTGTTTTTTTCGGCAATTCGGCTAAGTCGTCTGTTTGCAGGTTAGGTTGCATCGGCGGCAAGTTCCACTGCCGTATTTGCCTCGTGGCATCATTCTCACCTTCCCCGCCGCTGGTTGATCCTGACGGCGTCCGGGCAACACGTTGAAAATGATCTATTACTCGATCCAAAACTCGTGCTGGTCCACCTTCTGTGCTGAGACCCAATCTCGTCGCTTCCTCGTTCAACTCGTTAGACGTCTTGCCACGAAGCTGCTCGATCAATCGTTCCAACGCTAAGTCCTGCCAGGAACCTTCTTCCATTTTCAATTGAACGCCTATTCACTTGTTTTTCTACTTTCTTTTTTTCCTAATCTTCAACCGCGTGTCACACCAAAACGTCCGTAATCCGAGTATCGATCTGAATCGATCCCACTTCTGAAGCTGTAAGAGGGTTTCTTGGAATTGAAGCCCGTCTTTAGTCAAGATGGCGGGTGATATCGATAGGACCGCGTGGCGGGAGATTCAATTTAATAGAGAGCCTTTTATTCAGTATTTTCTCACAAATATATTCTTGGAACTGTTCCTTGCTTTTACAACCACAATTAAGACACTAAGTATAAATTCTTTTTTCTTAATTACGACCGATGTCGACGGATTAGAGGAAGCACTCTCGCACATTGCACGCTCGCACGCTATCTCCGGTTTTCAAAAAGGTTAGCTCCGACTTGAGCTCCGTTTCGAGAGCCGACCCGTTCTCGAGCACGTTTTCCACCGAAGTGAACTAACTTAGTTCCGCACTTTTAGTTCCGTTTTTTTCCGGAACCTAGCATTAGGGCGGATTCTACTGAGAACGACTGTACTTGACGGTAAAGCAGGGATCTCTATAATTTTCTTACACTTATACGTTTGTGTGTACTTTACAGGATATCGCGACTCAATATTTCGTCGGGCAATATGTGCATTGAATAATGTAACTGAAGCAGGGGTCATTTTTATACTCGAATATAAAGAATTATTATAAGCATCGACAATTTTTTACATAACGTCTACGTATCGTCTGGTATTGTTACGCGTAAAATAGCGCCATATTCGCTCTTTAAGCGTTCGGTTGAAGCGTTCTACAATCGCTGCTTTTACATCAGGGTGGCTGCGTGTTACTCAAAACCGAATGTTACCCTCTCGTAGATAATTCTGTACTTGTTTACCAACAAATTCTCTACCACGATCTGTTTGAAGAGTGACAGGGATTCGCTTATTGTTTCGTTCCAGAACTCTCTTAAAACCTGCGAGAACCTCGTGTGAACTTTTATCGCGTAACGATTCGACCAATACGTATTTGCTTAACACGTCTATGACAACGAGATGTTGACAACAAATGTAACATTTGTTATCGTTATACGTTTTCAACGATCTCAGATTAACAAGGTATGCTTCCCAGAGGTCATCGACATTTGTGACGTCATATCTTAAACGTTGAAAATGCCCTCGTATGGGTCCATGCAGATAATACGCGTCTTGTGCGTTTAGCCACTCTTGAACATTATCCAGTGACACGCTATGCTTCATAAAAAATTGCCTAACACTTCGAGCACCCGAGTAGCTAACATGATGTGAAGGGTCGTAATAAAGACTTGATCTTATCTACGATTACATTTCGAGACCCAGCCATTCCATCTGGATCTTGTTAGCTTCTTCTCGTTTTTCGTCATCGTCGTCGACGTCGTTGTTGTCAATATTTTCGCGGCCAAATTTTTCTTTCCAAATCTCGCTGCGTTTATAATCTCTTGAGATTTTTTAATAAATCGCCGGGTAGAAGTAAGTTTCCAAAAGTTTTGATTACCGATGGAACGTGTGGGAATACGATCTGCCCGAAGTGCACGAATAAAGTCTTCGCGACCAATCGTTGACGAGTTCGACGATATCGGATCCTATAATATCATAACCGTCGATAATAACGACACCTTCGTTATCCCAGGATATACGTTTCGAGCGTTGCAGATGATGCATCAATTTCAAGGCTTTCAATCTGTATTGTGTTTGATTCCGCTTTCGATGAATCGTTCTCACGCCGAGTATCATCTCGTTGATATTGTTCCTCTCGTTTCATACTTGCAGCATCTTCGCTGTACTAGTATTATTATTCGTAGTCTTATTGTTTATTTCTTTTTCATCGTACAGATTTTTGGAAAAAAAATGTAAGTATCGTTGAAACGTTTGTATATATCTTGCGAGTTTTCTACCTTCATCAAAAATCCTAGCAGCTTCTCTGTCTTTGAATTTTATTGTACAATTACAATCGTTGAACGATCCGTTATTTTTATCGTGGAGAATATTTGACAGTTCCTCGTCCAATCTTGAAAGCACCGTTCCGGGCGTTTTCACAGTTTTCTTTTCACCATTTATAGGTACTTCATTTTCAGGAACAAGGATCATTTTCTTTGCGTGCTTCATACCAGACCTTATTCCTGACCAGAACTGACTAATTTGGAAAAAACAAACTTCCACCTTTCTGCAAAAGGAGAGTTTTTTTTCCGTTTCCAAGTGGTAATATTGCTACGGGTGCGATCGCGTGTTTTTCTGGTAGCCCTACTTCTTGTCGACAATGCGAGATTACGTAGTATGTTTTTATATTTTCCAAGTAATGTTTTCTCACGCGGTTTTAATGAAACGACGCCATACAATACATTAAGTGCATATTCGCAGATATGTTTTATAAGTTTTCGATCAGCCGTCTTTAATAAAGCCGCTCTCTGTCTTTTGTAACAACGCGAGATACTTTTTTCCAAAGGGAAACACGACGTTTTCGCCGCACGAGTACTTGCACTTTCTTCAAAAACTTCTTTACTTGAATGCTTTCCAAGGTTTCGTCCGTTCGGAAATGTATTGTGTTTACGCATGCGTCTCGAAACGTTTATCTTCGTGGTTTACAACTTACTGAAAGCCATATATGATAATGATGATGATTCGATATGTTTACCTACATTTCGGTACGTACGCAATTTGCGGTTTATCATCAGGAAATATACAAGTACGAAATCTGAAATCATCCGGTGTCGATTGCTTGAGGTCCAAAAGAAGATAACCGTGTAGATGAGAAGTTGCATCTCGATATGCTTCCTGCAGAAATTTTGAATTTTCAGATTTTCCGAGCTCGCAACCATTCACCACAACTCGACAACATCGACTGATCTTGAAAAAAAAAGTCTTAGAAACTTTAATAACCGCAAAAATACGCTTTTCCCTTAACGCGGGGGCGGCGGGCGGCGCGGACCGCGGCTTCGCGAGCTCATTTTCGCGACTTCGTAAGCTAGCGGGAGTGACTTCGCGAGCTTATCTCCGCAGCTTCGCAAGCTGACCGTCGCAGGCCGCGGCTACGCAAGATTACTTTCGCAGACCGCGGCTAAGCAAGCTCATTTCCCGCGGTTTTACAAAGCTTACCTTCAATGCTACATAATTAAAAATGTTGTATAACAACTTTTTTTTATTTATTAAAATTTCATATGTTTTAACTGAGTATTTGTTGGATAAATAATTTTGAAGCTGTGAAAGATCTAAGCTATCTTATTTGTTACTTCGTCGGTATGTACGTTACAAATTGTTTGGACGTAATTCGTAAACGTCTACTCAAATACACCTGAAAGTCACGTCTGTGGAAAAATTAAATATTTACTTAATAATAGTTTTAAAATTCTCAATATAACGGATACGGAGTAAGGGAATAAATAAGTAGAACACTGTAAATATTGATTCTATGAAATTAGTGTATTAGAAACGATGAGAAGTATACATGTATTTTTTTTTTATACAAAGTTACATTTTGTTTCATTTATTAAAATGTCCATATTAAAAGCAATCAATTCGTTTATAACAATATTCAAATACGAAGAAAATGACTCCGAGAGTCTAGTTTTAATATTATCGCTTAAACTGTCTCTAATTTCATATATGTATAATGTTCCGAATTCGTAATTCGCTCGGTAAACATTGAAATTTCATTGCATACAAGTGTTGTCGAATTTCGTCGATAATTACATTTTTGCACTTGTTCACTTCGTCACAAATTTCACTCAATCGAAATAAACATTCATTAATGCAAGGAATTGCGATTTTTAAAATATCATATGTTGTTTTTTGCATCACTATGGATGGTGTGTAAAATTTCTTGTCTGGTATTTTCACTTCACTTTCATTTTTCACACTGGAGGATGACGTTGCGAAATCAGTTTTGCTTTTCTTCGATTCTAGCTCTTCCTTCGTATCACCGTCCTGGACAATTTTATCGAAAACAATTGCTTTCTTATGCAGGTAGTAAAGAGAATTTTGAATTATTTGAACTCCCTCTTTCCATCCCGGAGCGTCGATTTCGAAAACGCATTTTCGAAAAAATAATCTCCTATACTTTCTGCGTTGTCTGCAAACTGTTTCCAGCTAGTCGAGCCAATAATGAATCCGTTATTAGCATTCAGACAATTCAACAATTTCACAATTAGCACAAATTTCCCGTTATGATTTGCCGACAGTCCTAGGTAAATCGCTTTACCAGCAGATTTATTCGACGGATACATTGTTCTGAGAAGCAATGCAGACGTTTGACGAGATTCGGACATCGCAGTCGGTGATGCTGGAGACATTCGCACTCTTAACCTATCTCAAGGTCGTCAAATCAAGGGGCACGGGTACAGCTGAAGGAAGAGAAGGTAGCAAAAGGAGCAATGCTTCGCAAGGGCTAACATCAACGCAAAGGACGACATATTGTTCTTCCTACTAAAATCGTATAAAACTACTAAAATCAATTACTAGTCTCCGTATAATCTTTTAAAAATCTGGTACCAGTGCAGCAGCTAGGCTTTACGGAGCCGTAGTCCTGTACATCGTTCGAGTAACCGTGCGGGTGAGAAAAGAGTATGCGGCGTTGACGTCGTACATGGACTATTCGGGAGACGTCGGCGCCGCCCTTAAGACGACACGATCGACCGTGGGCTATGCTGCGGCATGGCTTACTTGTTACCTCCAGCTATCAAATCCAATTTATCACGGATTTCGCAGAGTCTTTCAAAAGACGAAAGCAGAGCTCAAAGTTTTTCGGCCAAAATGTAGATCAACTCTAAACAAGATACAAAAAGTTACGTAAACTCAAACTTCAAAAGTGACCTTAATCCAAATTCGAAAGCAAAATCAGACTCTGAGGGGGTACGCAAATCGAGAGTATGAAAATGTAAACTCAAAAGGGTACGCAAAATCGAAACTCAAAAGAGGTACGCTAATTTAGACTTAAAGAGGTAAATCATAATAAAAATTTAACTGCGCGATTAAATTTATGGACGCAAAGGGTTTATTCTAGACTACCGACCCGAAAGTTGCAACTATATTCGAAATCCTGAATATGAACGGGTGGAAATTCGCGAGGGACCCTCGTAACGACTTCTACTACGCGTGCATGCAAGACTATTATAGCAGTGCCGTTCTGGGCATTCGCAAATTTTACAGAAATAAATAGGTGGATCCATATTACACGAATTTTTTGATTGCCGGTAACGGGGATTACCAATCCTGTACGAAAAGAGATAGTAATTGGGTCTGGGATAGTATCTTGGAGCCACTTCCGCCAGAGATGGGATCCGAAGGGACGCCTGCGAATCCACCATAGCAATGCGTGGGCGTCTCCCTTCCATGGAGATCCTAGGCGGCCCGAGCCGTTGAGGCCGGGACGTGCACTGCCATCTGCATGGGCTAAAATAGCCAATTTAGTACCAGGGGTGGGCGCTAAATGGGAGAATTCACGACTAGGCTTCCTCCCAGTAGACGCGGTAGCTAATTGCTTCCTAATTCTCTGACGCGGAGAGCGGTGCGGAAACTCGTGGGGGGCCCGATAAGTTTTGCCCGGACGGGATCAGTGTCCTGCGCAACCTGGTATGCACGCGCCTTGCGGGACGTATTCCACGGAGGGGGTGAAGAGCGGCGGATGTCGGATTCAAGGAAAACATGATCCCTTCGACCGCGTTCCGACAAATGTGCTTGGAGAGAGGGTATTAAGTTCTCGTGTTTGTGAACTAGGAGACCCTCTTAGTAGTATAGCTGGGACAGCGCCCGCTTCGTTCCCGCCGACACCACCAGGCGTCGCCACAGTTGCGGCGCTGCCGTGGTAGATTCGTGGACTAATTCGCGGACTGATTCGCGGACTGATTCGCATTTTTTACTCGCTGTTTAGTAGGCCGGCTTAATTCAAGACTCCCTCATTGGGAAATCTGACCGTCACTAATGAGGTCATTAAGGTGACGCAAGGACATCGTGGACGTTCTCATTGAGTTTTCGAAGATTAATTATGTCGCGTTATGTATATATCTTTCGATCTTTTAAATGTGTCCTGTTGGAAAATCTCTCATTCAATATGGGTTTGTGACACACCGTTACCGACATATTTCAGGTGTTACGTATCTTTTTTGATGAATTGAAAGTGTAGATTTTCTCCAACCTTCGTCACAATTAGTTTAAATACCAGTTTCAAGGTGTCTAGCCCAATCCCGTATAGCGACGACCTGCTTTTTAAATCACACACAAATGTTAAAATTCTCTTACTCGTTAATGATGCAATCAGAGCTTTGACCTCTCCCTTGTCATGTTGTAAGTTCGAATTCACCTTTCAGAATTTTCTCTCGTCGGGGAAATCTATCCATCAATATGACAGTCGCACAACCGGTTTGGAGACCTTTCCTTGAAAACCCGTTAACTCAATGATTTCCAATAGTGACGAAACCGCTGAGTCCCTTCACACAAAACTGCTAAGACCATTATGAAATTAATTCATCGCTTTTAATTTGACAACTGATGCAGTCTTTAATCATAGGCGGTTCACCATCTATCGTATCATAGCTTGATTCGAAATGTTTATAACATCGTCGACATTCACGTATTTCAGGATGCATTTCCATAGCAGGTGGCAAGCAACTCCATGCTTCTTCAATTTGTCTTTCAGCAAACATGCAGATGAAATCGATCGGTAAACATTGTATATCTTTTGTTTCCGTAAATGCGAGACGTTTCACTTCGTAAAATATCCCTAATGAACGTTGAAGAGATGCAGGCTATTCAAGTAGATTTCCCAATAACCAATTTTTAAGTATTTGTACATTTTCTTTAGTGCAAGTTCCAATAAACGTATGGCTTTTACATTTCTCCGACAATTCGTATTGCTGCTGTTGCTTCAGTTTTATCAGAGATGGGCAGTCCAAAACGTCGAGATCAATAACATGTTCAGCGATTAATATATCCTCCAACCAACATTTTTCATCGACTCCTTTTACATAAATTTTGTTGGCATATTTAACGATATTCTCCAAAGTTTCGTTTATAGCATCAAAGGGAACGTCACCAGATTGCCATTGTAAGCCGTGGTCAGTATGCATTAACCAGTTATTAACTCTTTTATAGTGTAACGGTAACCGCACCCATTGATATGGTAGTTTAAATACATACGTCTCAATTTCACCGACGAAAATATTCACTATAGACATTTCCTTCGGCATGAAGCGATTACCAGGCCGGCGGAATCCCTGCATGTCGACAATGCTTACCACTTCGTATGATACTGATTCACTAGCAATTAAAGTATAACTATATTTTATTCATTAATTGACATATACGCAATAATGGCTACCGCAAAGGTCAGCTATTGCTACATCATAGTCGTTTCCGGTGCCTATGTGGATGTATATCGTTGGCTAGGGACCGTATTGTGAAAGTGTACGTAAATTCTAATAATGACCCTTTTCTCCTGCGTTCTATTACCATCTCTATCTCCTATGTATACAGGTTCAGCGCGTTTAAAGTCATTGCGCAATTTCATCAAAAATATACTAAGTTACATATTTTCTTTTTCCCAAATTTAGGCAACCTCTTTCATAATAGAAAGGAGATAACCCCTTTATTAACAAAGGTAGAATTAATAAACAAATAAATAATTTAGAACAATAATATTTAAATAGTAATAAATCTCACATAATCCGTATAGCGTGTATTAAAATGTATAATATAGAACTGACAGAAGAAGCTAGCGGTAATTAGAAAGAAGAAGGATGACCCGCTTATTCCCTATGCATTTATCTATTCACGGCATTTACGTGTTTTCATGACATTCGATCCATAGCTATACGAGTTTGGACACGTGGGTAATGTAATTAATCATGTTCCTGACCGTTTTTTAATATGTGTATAATTTACGACATCTTAAATATTGGCATACAGGTTTCGACCTATTAATCATCCGTAGACTTTTAGTCGCCCCGGTAAGCAAAATTATTGTGCAACTTTTCATACCACTTTGAAACTTTGCATACTTTTAGAGGGTATCTAGAGTAAGAATTTCCGAAGGGGAGCCATCTTGAATTTTGCTACAGAACCAAGATGACGGCCTTTTTCGAAAAATCACTATTTATTTTTTTACGACTTTATTTTTAGTTATTTCAAATTGTTGTTTGGTACAAATATGAAAGTTATTTATTATAATATCACAAGTATTTGTATCTTCATGAATTTCGATCAAATTTTAAAATGGCGGCCACTTTACTACATTATTGAGTTATTACTGAACACATAGTATTCTTATATTGTAAAGTAGTAGTATAATGTACTTTTCAATGAAATAATATTGTATTTTGATGCTGATTTCGATTCTGAAGACTCATGATGGCGTATCCAATATGGCGGGCATAGAAACAAAAACAGGCATTATCTATCCTATTTTGTGATTTCTTTTAACATGGATATTAGATGGTGCAAATGGATACCGCTCTTAGCGAAACCAGAGTCGCGACGGGGACGCGGCGGTTAACAACTTTTTTTTGTTTTTTTTTTGTTTATTTTTTCTATTGTTGTATTTTATTTATCTGTTTCATTTTTTTTCATTAATATTTTGACACTTACCTTGGCATTTTCTACACAGTAGTGTACATGCAACCTTTTGGCGTTTACAAGAGCAACGTAAAGAACATCCATTATAACAAGAACATTTCGTTAAATGAGCTTTACAAGCTTATCGTTATAGAAAAGAATTATCGTTAAAAACAGGGCTACTGACTGGTGCATGTATGTACTAAGCCGAGAGCTACATTTCTATCGGACTTGATAGCCGCCTAGCGGTTAAACCTCGAACTATTTTGTGTTTATGTCTTATTATTGATGATGTTTTTAAAGCTAATTACTCGCAATTTGGTATATGGTAATGTTTTTGGAGACATCGATTACAAATCCTATGCTAGATTTACCAAATACAAAATAGCGGATCCAGTATGGAAGACAAAAATTTTAGAAATGTTTCCATTTGCCCAATATTTGTTACTCGGAGGTTAAATCAATCTGACGTTCGATTCCTAACCAGCGACCACGAAACCCCCGAGTAACGATTTTCAACTGAATTGCTTGAATAGAAAAATGTGTGACTCTAAGTGTTAATAATTTATTAAATTATCCGCCATTTTGAAATTTGACCGAAATTCATGAAGACAATAATAGTCGTGATGTTATAATAAATAACTTTCACATTTGAACCAAAAAATAATTGGAACTAACTAAAAATAAAGTGGTAAAAAATAAATCGTGAATTTACGAAAAAGGCCGCCATCTTGCTTCTGAAGCAAAATTCAAGATGGCTCCCCTTCGGAAATTATTACTCTAGATACCCTCTAAACGTATGCGAAGTTTCAAAGTGATATGAAGATGTGCACAATTTTGGCACTTTTAGCGAGTTATCGGGGCGACTATTTACTATATGGTAACAATGAATCTCACTTACCATAAGTGACGAATACATACGAGTATCGACTTGCTATCTTTACGCCCAGTTTTGTGTCTTTTAAGTAAAAAGTTAAAGGAAGTGACAATGCTGCCATTTTTTGGCATGTTTAAAGAAATTGCAGAATCTGTGTATCGCAGAATTAAATATGCTGGTGCATCTGAAATCCATGAATTCATCATAGACTGTGATGATACGCTTGCTGATATGAGTGGTTATGAAGCGATTACAATTGAATATGAGGTTCTTGAAAATTCGCTCTAGTTGACAATATGTAATAATGACCTTATTATCGCCATGCAAAAGAATATGAAAGTGAAATTGTTAAATATTACCGCGCATCTACTGCAAAGCGAAAGCAATCTCGAGGACCCGAGATTTCTTATTTTAAACATACCTATATCGCCATTACTTTACATCCCTCTGAACTTGACACTTTTACGCTTGTACTTGTTGTGTTTTCGTTGGTAAAAATGAAGTGGACACTTTAAATGTACGGGAAACGTACACGAAGGGTACGTACTCTTCAACGAAGCGTACGTACCCTTCATGTACTTTTAAGTTACCTTTCACTTGCCGAGAGTACGAGAGTGAATTTGGACATTTTACGAGTACTCGCGTACTCCTTATGGAAAAGTACTTCGAGAGTGAATGAAAGGTACACGTAGATTTTTAAGAGTACACTTTTGATATTCATATTTAAGTATACCATATTCTTATTAGGAATGAAACAAGGCATACGAGAGTGTACTTAATGAAGCGTTCTTCGAGATGTAATAAAGCGTGTAGTAGAGTGTCGTTTGTCAATTTTTATACAAGTACAAGTTTGAATTAAATATTTTATTTAACAATATTTAAAAACAATTACGTTATATATATATTTATATATGTGTATAGGCGCAGTGTGGCATACTTATATTTACAATCATATTTATATTTTACTCAGAACTCATAGCATTAATCTCCAGAATATCCGTACGGAACAATGCAAACAATAATATTAATAATTGTCTTAAATTTTAACACAAATATCATATGACGTTATAAATATAGTGATAGACAGTGATAGACCAGAGGCCCGTATCACGCGCTGTCATTGATCGCGTAAAGCATCTGTGTTGAGGAACAATACTTGGATCGATGACTGCTTGAGATCTCAGTTTTTTTAAGATACTTTATTTATCTTAAAAAAAGTTTAAAAATGATTAAAATTAAATAATAAACTAAAAATAAGAAAAAAGTGAAAAATACAATTTTTTATTAAAATCTCTTATTGTACATTTTGGGTAGCGGTGTTTAAGTGTACGAACGTTCGCTCTTAATGTCCAAAATCACTCTTGCTGTATGCTTATTGTACTCTTATTGTACACTTCGGGAAGCAGCATTTAAGTGTACGTATTTTTCGTGTACTCTTATCGTAATGTACACGAAGCGTACGTACTCTTCATGTACGTTTAATTTCACTCTTACTGTACTCTTCGTGTACTATTTTTACCAGGCTTCACAATGAAATTCATTCCATAGTCGTGTGAATGTTACATCACAAGAATGTGCACACGACTCGATTTGATGCACAGGTATTCGTATAGATGTAACAAATGGGTAGCCAATGAGAGAGAGAGAGAGAGGGAGAGAGAGAGAGAGAGAGAGAATGGTCGATAATTAAAGAAGACAGTTCAAAAGTCACATTGACTATGAATAAGGCGACCATATATGGGCTATTATACATGATTCTAATGTGAACAAATTTGTTATTATCATAATGATAAATACTTTGTCGTCTGCATCTCTTTAAAGGTCAATGAGAATTTACTATGAAGTGAAACGTCTCGCATTAATGGAAACAAAAGACATCGAGTGTCTACCTATAGATTTCATCTCAAGGTTGGCAGAACGTGAAATTGAAGAAGCATGGTCATGCTTACCACTCATAATGCAAATGCATCCAGATTTACGTGAATGTCGTCGATAAACATTTTGAAACGAGTGATGATACCGTAGATAGACAACCGCCGATGATTAAAGGCTGTGGAAAGTGTCAATTTCAGAGGGATGTATAGAAATGGCAATATAGGTATGTTAAAAATAAGAAATCTCGGGTCCTCGAGATTGCTTTCGCTTTGCAGTACATGCACGGTAATATTTAACAATTTCACTTTCATATTCTTTTGCATGGCGATAATAAGGTTAATTGTCAACTACAGCCAATTTTCAAGAACCTCATATTCAATTGTAATCGCTTCATAACCACTCATATCGGCAAGTGTATCATTGAAGCCTATAATGAATGCATGCATTTCAGATGCACCCGCATATTTAATTCTGCGATACACACATTCTGTAATGTCTTTAAATATACCAAAAATGGCAGCATTGTCACTTCCTTTAAATTTTTACTTAAAAGACACAAAACTGTGCGAAAAGATAGCAAGTCGATACTCTTATGTATTTGTCACTTATGGCAAGTCAGATTCATTGTTACGGTATAGTAAAGTCTATGAATAATTAACAGGTCGAAACCTGCATGGCGATATGTAAGATGTGGTAAATTGTACATATTAACAAACGGTCAGGAACATGATTAATTACATTACCCACGTGTTCAAACACCGTGAATGGATAAATGCATAGGGAATAAGGGTGTCATTCTCTTTCTTTCTAATTACCGCTACCTTTTTCCATCAGTTCTATATTATACATTTTAATACACGCTATACGGATTATGTGAGATTTATTATTATTTAAATATTATTGTTCTAAATTATTTATTTATTTATTAATTCTACCTTTGTTAATAAAGGGGTTATCTCCTTTCTATATGGCAGAGGTTGCCTAAATTTGGGAAAGAGAAAATATGTAACTTAGTATATGTTTTGATGAAATTGCGCAATGACTTTAAACGCGCTGAACCTGTATACATAGGAGATAGAGATGGTAATAGAACGCAGGAGAAAAAGGTCATTATTAGAATTTACGTACACTTTCACAATACGGTCCCTAGCCAACGATATACATCCACATAGGCACCGGAAACGACTATGATGTAGCAATAGCTGACCTTTGCGGTAGCCATTATTGCGTATATGTCAATTAATGAATAAAATATAGTTATACTTTAATTGCTAGTGAATCAGTATCATACGAAGTGGTAAGCATTGTCGACATGCAGGGATTCCGCCGGCCTGGTAATCGCTTCATGCCGAAGGAAATGTCTATAGTGAATATTTTCGTCGGTGAAATTGAGACGTATGTATTTAAACTACCATATCAATGGGTGCGGTTACCGTTACACTATAAAAGAGTTAATAACTGGTTAATGCATACTGACCACGGCTTACAATGGCAATCTGGTGACGTTCCCTTTGATGCTATAAACGAAACTTTGGAGAATATCGTTAAATATGCCAACAAAATTTATGTAAAAGGAGTCGATGAAAAATGTTGGTTGGAGGATATATTAATCGCTGAACATGTTATTGATACCAGGTGGGATTCCAGGTGGTATTTTGTACTGGGATCCCATGTAATTTCCCATCAGTTTTTCCATATCAAAATTTCTCTGTAAGTTGTTTACAGGGGATTTTTGGGGTTGCTGATGCAGAGTTAATATTTTTTAAAACATTTTTGACAGATAATAATCTTGTCTAAAACTTTTGTTCGCATCCCTTTTTAACTAAAATAAAATAGAAACATGTTATGAGAGAAAATAGAAAAAAAAATCGGGGTCGATAAACATTGGCATCAAATAACTCTTGTCGAACTATAACACGCCACTCAGATTTATACCATTAATAGTAGTTCAGTCAAATTAGGCGAAAAAGAGGCTTTTTTTATTCTATTATCGTATTTTGTAACGGTTCTCTCGTTACGGAATGGGAGGGTCATATACCTGAATCTTCTATTCCGGAGACGGAGAGCTCGACTTGTTCAAACCTGCACTGCAAGGCCAGCTGCAACACGTTTGCCGCTGGGCCGTTTTCGATAGTCTCGTCGTGTCGGTCTTAGCATTCGAACGTATTTCGAGTTTACAGTTTCTGATAAACTCAAACATGAGCGAGTGTTTTATATGTAACAAGCCGTTAGGCGACGATAATGTGCAAAACGTTAAATCGAGAGGCGTGGAAACTTTGAAACGTATAAGTGCGGAAAGACAGAAGAAAAATCATACAAGTTTGTTGGATAACGTTACAAACATTAGTGTGCACTCAGCTTGTTACAAGCGTTACACTGATATGAGAAAATCTATTCCTGGTGATGTTGAAGAAAGCGAACGAGCTACGACCGAGCCGGATTTCAATGTCGCAAAGCAGTGCTTATTGTGTTGCGAAGAAATTCCAATTGATCTATAAAAACTGTCTGTAGATAAACGCAGAAAAATCATCACAGTAAGTAGAAATAAAACGGTACAAACCATGAATGAAATCTTAACTGAACGCGATGATGTAGAGTCTCGGGAAATTTTGAAACGAATACGGAAAATACCTGATCTCTGTAAGGCAGGCGCTCGCTACCATAAAGAATGCTCTCGTCGGTACATGTATCATAATCAAATAACTGGAGTAAAAAAGGGCCGGCCTACTGAAAGTGTAGAGAGCGCAATGAACGACATATATTCCTTCATGGAAGAAAATGGAGATGAATGTCAGTTTTCTATGAACGAATTGATTGACCAAATAAAAGGAGAATATCGGCCACACAAGAAAACCATTCAAAGGCACTTATTAGAAAAATAAGGTGATGACATTATCGTTGTCGGTATGAAGCGCGGTACGGTTATGTGTTTCAAAAATACTGGACATAAACTTATTTCTAATGAGTGGTATCGGCAACGACAGTCGAATATAGCAGATGAAAGATTACGGGTCGTTCGCGAAGCTGCCGCGATTGTTCGCGAAGATATTCGATCCGTTGTATACGAAACGAACAGTTATCCGCCCTCTGACAACTTTCTTCAGTGTGCCAAAAGTGAAGTACCGGAACCACTGAATGTATTTTTGTCGGAAGTCATCGACAAAAAATAAAAAAGGCAAGACGCAGCGTTCAGCGGAACGTTTAACGACGAAATGCATTTCGATAGCGCATGCTATTATATCAGCAGTGCGCCCTCGATCTTTTAATTCATCTGTGAAACTTGGTGTTGGTGCTTTCGTGTACAAGAAATTCGGGTCCAGAACTTTGATCGACATATTGTCGAATTTAGGATTTTCAGCATCATATTCTGAAGTACAGTCGTATGAAAACGCATGCAGCGCAATTGTGGAAGGCTCGTTTTCGCAATTCGTGTTCGACAACGCCGATTTTAACACGAAAACACTCGACGGTCAGGGACATTTCACGCGATGGGCGGAATTAATTGCGTGACGCCGAGAAGTGGTGTTGCTCCAGACAAAGAAATCCAACGCATTAAAGAACAAAAATCCGCTGTGGAAATTGCATTGATGGGGACGATTCCAGTAATACCATATCAAAATCATGCGGGATTGCAGACTATCATTGTAATAGATATCGACCAGCTGCGTCCACTTTCGCACGCTATTCTGCCGACCATGCCTGACTTGCTGTGGCTGTATGGCAAGTGGTCTTGCCATGATGACATTCCAGGGTGGAACGGTTTTATGGAGGAAGTAACAACACATTGTGTCTTCCTTTTATCAACGCTCCGCCGTCAGATTTGAACACGATTTTAACATCACTCGTTCAGGCAGTTAAAAAATGTCAAGAATGTCACCAAAAAACATGCTTCGTTACGTTTGACCAGCCTCTGTACTGGAAAGCACGGGACATTGTTTCAGCTTCTAATCCAACATTCGATTTTGATAATGTCATAATTAGGCTCGGTGGATTCCATCTACTGATGTCGTATATGGGAGCCATCGGGTCTATAATGCAAGGAAGTGGACTCGAACAGCTGTTGTACACGATGTACGCTGAAAATTCCGTGAAAAAAATTATGTCTGGGCACGCATACAGCAGGGCTGTTCGAGCACATACGTTAACCCACGTGGCTGTAACGAAGATTATTATGGAAAACATCGATTTTACGGACGACGAGCGTGATGTAATGGACGATCTCTTGGAGTTTTTTAATCGTCGCTCTGTATAAACCGCGGAAGAAGACAGTGTAATGAAGAAGGTAGCAGAGAAATTTCAAGATGCATTAATGTCATTGGAAAACAGGGGACCTACAGCAAAACTGTGGGTGCAGTATCATCGTATGGTGTCTCTGTTAAAAAGATTCATCGAAGCGATCCGGGAACTGGACGATGCATCTGGAAACCATCCAGAAAATGCTTCCTTTCTTTCATGCTAGCGGGAACTTTCCCTACGCGAAATCGGCGCATTTATATTTGCAGGACATGCTGCAATTGAAAGAAAGAATGCCTGCCGAAGAGTACGACAGATTCACACGTGGTTGTTTCTCGATACGACGGACGGACAAATTCTGGTCTGGCATAATGTCAGATCAGACAATAGAACAGGCGCTCATGAGAGTCTTTAAGGCAGAACTGACTCGTTACGCAATGTCGGACAGTAAAATGTCGGCGTGGACGTTGGGAATGGTTCACATGCAAAACATTTGTGAAGAAATAGAACATTTCGCGGGTGTCTCATGCGCTACTACGGAGCAACACGTGGACATGCGACCCACGAGAGTAAAGCGTGACAATGAGGAATTTCCAGTAAACGATCAAATACTGTCTATTGGCACCGAAATTGTTGGGAACGATAACATCAACTGCCACCTTGCGCAGGAAGTCGGCTACACAATGATGAATTCTGTCATAAACAACACCTTCGGTTCCGTTTCCTGCAAACGAAAAGAGAAATTGCAGCCGTTAGCTGCAATGAACTGCAGCATAAAAATCGATTCGTTGCAAGTTACGATCAATCCTTTATTGCTGTTTCAGCGCATATGCATAATGAAACATACGGATAGTGACATGAAAAAATATCTTGCATATGAGCTTGCGCCTTTCCCGCTATCGCTGTTTACGACGGAAGGTATGCGGAAAGGTACCAAGTCAACGTTGTATAGTGAATTTAAACCATTGACCATGTCTGTGCAACCTGACCAAACCAAAGTGTACATCATTGATGGAGGTTTTCTACAAGGTTGTCTTGGGACGTGTTTCAACAATCGACGACATATGCAACAAGTATGTCGTTTATCTTCACAACAACTTTGGTACTAACGTGATAGTCGTGTTCGATGGCTATCCAGATGAGGTCAGTATCGCGGGGACGAAAAGTTGTGAAAGGTTGCGGCGCGAAAAGATGCACCAAACGCTAGAAATAACGATAACAGAGGACACCGTTATACAGACGAGCCAAGAGAAATTCTTGGCAAACTCGAAAAACAAACGTCGGTTGATTGAAATGCTTTCGTCGGTCTTTGCAACTGCTGGCGTCTCCGTCCACCAGGCATTCGAAGACGCCGACACTCTCATCATCGAAACTGCGATTGAACAATCGTCGGCACATGATTATGTTGAAGTCGTTGGCGAAGATGTCGACCTTCTCGTACTTTTAACTGGACTTGCCCAGGATAAAAATAATATATTTTTCCGCAAGCCGGCAAGAGGGAAAACACGTGCTTCGCTATTTTCATCAACCTGCTTAAAGCATCCAGAACTTGCAGATGATATTTTATTCCTGCACGCTTTCAGCGGATGCGACACGCCGTCGTCATTATTCAACGTGGGGAAGATAAAGTTTTTATCGGCGCTCCGAAAGGATCCACAATTGAAGACAAGCGCCCGACTCTTTAAAGTAAAAAATATCGACCCCGAGATTCTGATGAAAGCAGGCGAACGATTCCTCATTTCTGTGTACGGCGGTGACAAGCAAGAAATGTCGCTAAATTCACTTCGATTTAAGCGTTTCGCTAAATCAGTGACGAAAAGCACATTTAACTTATCGACACTTCCACCAACAACAGCCGCAGCTCGCCAGCATATACTGCGTACCTATCATCAAGTTCAAATGTGGCTGGGGATATATAAGGACCCCGAGGAATATGGCTGGCGAAACACAAACCAAGGCCTGGAACCCATCACAACTAGTGCACAGGCTGTACCTAACGAGCTATTGCAAATCATTGCGTACAAATGCAAAGGAAATTGTGGCCGAGCATGTGGTTGCCGAAAAGCCGGCCTGAAGTGTTCCATGATTTGTAAAAATTGTGACGGTGAAACGTGTGACAACGTGGCGAGGTTATTGTCGATGTCACAGACGGCAACGACTCTGACGAAGACGACGGTCCGTCATTACTCTACTTGGCCAACGAAGACAACGAAGACAACGAAAACGATAACAACGTGAACGATAGATCTATTGACACGGAACCTACTGCAAAGCGTTTAAAACTTTAGTTTTAATCGATATTTTAATCACTACTTCATTTTAATCTACAGCATTTTTTTGTACTCTTTTTCATATAATGTCATTGACAATAAATTTTACATTTTGTAATATAAAATTAAATTTGTGTACTTTTCATTTCAATAAATAACCCAATTTCCATCATTTATAAGGCAAAAAATAATATGTTATTAAAGCGATTTATTCCAGACAACCCAATTTCTCACGTTACAATTTTTATATACAATATTACACGTTTCAAATTTTATTTCAATTTTATATACATATATAAAAATACAACGTACTTTTATATTTAAACCCACTAACTATCAGTTCACTTATATACATTAATAATATTAAATCATTGGACGATTAAATGAATTAAAATAAGACCATTTCCTACCGTTCGACTAACTGCAAGTACTTACTACTACAGAAGTAACTTTCCATGGATTTAAATGTGATTTACAGAAAATCGTAAGAATGTGCATCCTCTAAAAGTTTCATATTCGTCATATTTCAATTGAAATTATCAGAAAAGGGACATAAGCGAAATGTGTGCCGAATTCTGAGCACTCGACTCGAGCCGGCTCTCGGAAACGGACGGATGGCGCGGATTCCGGAGGCTCCCCTGATCTCAATTTTCATTTAATCGTATCGACTAAGGGGTCAAATTGTTCGTCTATTCAAGCCCTACATTTTTGTCAGGGACAGCGCATTGCTATCTATTAATGGAAACTAGATAATCGAAAAAAAAACGCGAAAATCTAAATTTTTTTTCACTTCCTCCGGCTATTTCTCGACAAATATCAATTTTAGGTTAGGTATTATAATATATATAATAAAAGAATTGTAGAGCTTGAAAATAGCTTCAAAATGAGCTATTAGCGGACCCTGTAGGACAAAAATTGACCGAGTTATGGCCAAAAAACCCATTTTACCCTTCTCGCCCCCCCCCCCTTAAAAACCCACCGGCCTGAGGAGGGCGAAAACCCAGATTTAAGCTCTCCACAACCCCCCGAACCACCCTAAAAAGGTTTCGTACGTCCCGCATTTTTGTCCCGCTCAAATCCTAATTTGACTGGACTATAGGCACAATAGCAGAAAACTCGTATTAGATATACGTATTACGCTTCGCTTTGGTTTTCAACACTCGCGGAGCTGTGTTTGATAACACGTCTACTCGTGACGACGGTTAACACGCGGATCCATATGTATATTTATTTTCTCCTTTATAAATAGATCATGTCTCGTTATGCGATGGGGGAGGGGGGGGGGGGTTGGTTCCATGTGAAGAAAAACAAGGTTCGTATCGATTGTATTTCTTTGGTGTTTTTCAACTTTGTCTTTCTTGAAAATCAAAACTACATTTACACCCCGTCCTCCACTCCTCCTCGCCACCCGCCTTATAATCATACAATCGAACATTTGGCTACTCTTCATCACATATTCTATAAAAAAAATAATTATTTTATTTGGAGAGGAGAAAGGAGGGGGATCACGCCACGTTGTGTGTTGCCCGCCTTTTGTATCAAACCCGCATGTTGCTTGCCTCGCATCGCAAACTTGCCCCCATATGCTTTTCGTGTTTCATACACACGGTATGTTACATATCACATGAAAAAATATTTAATATACATGATGCAGTGTTGCTTACTTTACGAACCTAATGAAGAAAAACGATGTTCGCTCCTTGGCCTTAAGTTTTACGGCCATGGACCGAAAACTACCATTTGCTTAGGTAAGTCGGAATTACCTCGCTTTCCCTTATATTTTATGACACATTTTCTTGAATAAACGTTGTACAATAATATATACAGATATTTCACACCTCATACAAATGAGGGAGAGCGTTTTTCGATCAGACAAGTAACTAGGCGATCTCTTAGCGGCGGGGAGGCATTTCGATAACGAAGTTGAGGAAATATACGTATATTTTTCATTGCATGAATTTGGGCCCAAATGGGAGGATCACTATACTTTCAAACCTTGGATTAAAATAGCTCTTAATTTTGGTGTGTAATAGTATTTAACAAAGCGGTTTCGCCAGGTGAAGCCCGTACCTTTTGTTTTATAGACACTAAACGAACGTGCCCCTTGTTTTAGACACGTACATCTGTTCGCAAGCTTCTCATCGGACCAATAGTATGACAGCAATTCACGGAAAAACGTTGTATGTGATTTTCGTTTTATTATCTCCCATACTAAAACTCATTCAAGAGTTATTTGATGCCAATGTTTATCAACCCTGATTTCTGTTTCTATTTTCTCAAGTCGAGGTGCGTTAATTCGCAACTGGCGTTCAACAAACTACATATCTCCGTCGTACCAACACCAAGATACCCGCGACACTCCAGCTCACGAAGACCATGCAAAGATTCGAAGAAATAAGCCACGATGTTGGGGCGAAGCATGGACATTCTTGACATGCGCCCCAATGGATCCAGGTCAAAGTCATTACGAATGTTAGCACATCCAGTGATATCAAGGGTCTGGATATGGTCCAAATGTTGACCAATCTCCCAAATAAATGAGTCATCAACTATCGGGCAAAATCTTAATTCTAGAAGTACTAGATTTTTACACTTTCGTGGCATATCCAGCACTTCTGAACCTACGTGAACGAGCGGAAGCTCAAAGAAATCAACTTCATTCTGATTATCGTTTCGTTCGATAATGTTATCATTTATATCATCATTCAAAATCTCACCTAATCTAACTCCCTGAAAAATGAGAGATGTTAGCTTGTCCGGACCACAACTGGTAGCTAAGGCAGATAAAATCAATGGGCCTTGAATTTGACGACCTCTGATCAGAGTTAAACCCTCTAGGTCTTCTTGTCGTTTTAATAGATGCACCAAATTTTTCGTTCTCAACTTCTCAACTTCTCATCTTTCTATTTTCAAAGATCGGAGACGTAGAACTGAATCTATGAAACATGTTCCAGTAATTTCAGTTCCGCATAAGGAAAGATTTTGAAGAGACAAGTTCTTATTAAAAACGCGCGTTAGATCTTTTTCGACTGGACCAACAGTTCTTCCCAGATGCAGACTTTGCAATTGCGTTGCAACCTCCGCCATCATTCCGATTGCTGTCGGCCTAATCTCTAAACCTATTAAATCTAAAGTCGCAAGACTCGGACATTTATGCGACTGAATATAAGCAATTTGGGGTGGTAATTCGCTTTTCAAATTGATCTCTCTGAGATATTCCCCTCCTGCACGGACAGCCCAGTAGAGAAGTCCCATAGATATAGGAGACTGATCCCATTCTTCATTTCATAACCATGAGGATCTATCCGAGATCTCTCGAAGACTTCGAAATGCCTCATAAACTCCATCTCTCCAGAATCTAGACATGGTGGCTAAACGAGAGCGATCAACCAAGGATAAGAATGACCCAATCCTGGAAGTTATTTCTACAGGCAGTGTGTTGGCTAAACCACCGGTCTCTTTTCCCTGCCGATCGCTCTGTTCTCGATGTTCTGAAGCACCACGAGCATGCCAGGGATCAGCACGAAGGAGACGCAGTTTTCGACCGTGAAGGGTGTAATTATACTCTTTACTTTTTTCGAAACACGCAGAAGCTTGTTCCGAGGTGTTAAATGTGATGAACCCAAGCAAACCCGTAGGACGCATCACAACCACAGCATGTTTAACACCGTCCTGTCGAAACAGTCGCTTCAATTGCCATCCCTTAGTTGTTGTGGAAAGCCTTGTAACATCGAGTCTATCTGTTGCTCCCTTCATGATTATAATGCTATTACAACAAACGATATTGTTACACTCGCATATCTCTAATAATATAAAAATAATTAATAAAAAAAAATGACATTTTAATGGAACCTAAGGTTTTTACTATTTTTGACGTAATTGCGGATACATATATGATATCGTTTGTTTCAATTATCTCTTCTGGATCCAAAGAACTGACCTTTATAATGGAAACTTCTTCACCTGTATCTACTAAAAATTGCCCATTACCTACTTTTAATTGTTTACTACTAACATTTATACGTAAATTTGTTTTCCTAAAATTTATAGCTTTGATGGACTTTGTTGATCCGCAAATTTCACTTTCATGGGACGCGGAACCGTATTTTTGATTGGACTCGTCGATGCGTCCGTTCGACGAGTCGGATGCCAGTTTAAAACATTCGTTGACTCTCTATTACGATTTGGTGAAGGTGACCTTGAATACATCACGGATGGAGAATTAGGTCTATTTCTTTCACTATAATTATCATTTTTAAAGCAATTATTTCTATTTGTTCCTGAGTAAACATTTCGATAAGGATATGTTTCATTTGGCAACATCCCCATTGGCATCACGTTTTGCTGAGTCGATGGATAAAATCCAAATACATAAGGCGGATAAAAATTTGGATAAATATGGAGGATAACCAGGCTGTATTGGCATATTATACTGATGTCGACCATATGTATTATCGCAGGTAGGATATCTATAATTTTCTGGCCTTTTATTTTCATCGTCTGAGCGAGAATCTGAAGATCTTGAAATTGAAGCCTTTACCTTTTGATCATTCTGTACAACAGGATAGTTATGAAAACTTGTTGATGGTAATTCGCAACTATTGTTGTCTAAATTTTGTAAAGAGTTTAAAATTGAACTTGCAGGTCGTTTGCGCGATTCTAATTTTATTGCTAACTTTAATGCCTTTTCCATATTTTTAGGATTGCCAACTAAAACAAGACCACATATCTCATCCGGCAAACCTCTTAAAAATGCATCTAATGCACACACAAAAGGGTTTTAACATTTCTACCCCATTTGCTTCATAAGAATCTTTTAAACAAGTAATTGCACCTGATAATAAAATATTTAAAAGATTATAAAAGTCACTAACACTCTCCTTTCTTTTTAAATAAATACTTTGAATTTGTTGAACATAAAATGGATAATCTTTACCATTGGGGGAAAAATGAACTTTTAAATATTTTATTAAATCGTCAACTTTCTTAAAATTTTTACCGTATACGCTATCACGAGCAGTCCCCTGTAATTTACTCAATACTGCTTTTACGAAAGATGATTCAAATTCATCTGGAATTGCTCCACAAGCAGATTGAAGATCTTGTATAAAATCTTTCAACGGAATATTTTTACCGTCATAATACGTAACTGACGTGAGCGTATTTTGTAAAACTAGGCATTCGGTCATAGATGCCATCATTTTATTCGTCACATCCATACTTATATTCCATTCATCACCCATCATAAGGCAAAATAAACAATAACAAACCAAAGCAACTAAATAAAAAAAATTCAAATTAAAATACAATTAATTAAATAAATATTCTTTTGTTTTTTTTTTAAATGTCAAAGTTAAGTGTCACAACAACAAAAAATTAACAAATTAAAACAATAAGTTAATATAAATAAAATTTCAAATTCATAAAATAAATAATATTCACTACATTCATACAACAATCTCACTGAACACTATTTAAATTTCAACGTTTTTCAAATTTACACTTATTAGCACATGAACAAAACATGAAATTAAATTTGAATTTCACATGAAATAATAGTATCGTTACACAATATATATATATATATATATACAGGTATTTCATTTAATATTAAATTATAAATATTAAATTCATACCTGTTCACGACAACTAATTTTTACAAAAGTCAAATCAATCTCAATTATCGGTAACTGTAACGTTATTCAATTACCACATGGCGATGTCCAAGTTCCTTTCCAAAATCTCTATTTCCTTATAAATTTTTGGGATAAAAAGGAAAATAAATGCACTTTGCAACGCTTTATAGAAGAGTGGAGATCTGAAACTAAAACTATTAGAATAAATAAAATTCCGAATCCAATATTTCAACTAATTAAGAAGTGTCCTGGCAGGATCGCCAATTTTGTTACGATTCCCTACTGTTGCGATTTTTAATCGGCAACGGGAATCTTTAACTATGGTCCGGAATACCTCTCCTAATCCTCTACAGGAAATATTTGAAATTTGATTGGGAAACGGGTTAAACTTATTGGGATTACACAAGCCACACAAAAAAAAGTAAAACACTCACCAGACACTAGATTTTAGTTAATTATATTACTTTTAATAATTCACAACACTACTTGCCTCGTCGGGACTCGCAGAGTTGACCAAAAATTTATTAAAAAATAATAATCCGGTAAAAGTGTTTGAAGTGGGCCTTATTGTCCCGAAGTCAGAGCTTAACTAACTGACAGTTGACATAGACAAAAATTAGAAGTCGAAACATTCATACATACGTACAACCCTATTACATTGTATACTATACTACACACATGTGTACTAAATAAGATACGTTTATAATTCCAATTTCTTATACTTTTACACATATGGCAGGCATTTAAATACATTATACAATCAAAGCTAATGCAACTTATTAGACTCACACATTCCTACATACACATATATATAACATACACTCTATACAGTGGTGACGACTTACATTTACATTATTATACATTATTACATTTATTATTATTAATCACTATTACATAAATTACATTGGAATGAAAAATCCACAATACTAAAAATATTATTCGTAATTCCAATGTAATACATTTCAGAATTTTATAATTCATTAAAATATTAATTTATAATATAAGAATATATATACGAAACAGAAATTAAATAATGTTACAATTCCAAGAATCGCATCAGCTTTCTATACGGCGTGCATGCATCGGTGCATTGTTATGATCCGGCTTTGTTCACAATAGACTAATAAGCATTTAAGAAATGAAGAAATAAAATAATATAATGATGAAATTAATTTTTAACTCGGATCATAACAGTCCCTCTCTTCAATACTTGAATTTTAAAAAATCTTCATTTTTTTAAATCGATCTCCTGAAAGAACGTCGCGTGGGACCACTTTGAAAAAAAATTGATTTGTTCCTTTTTCACTAATTTGTCGAATAGCACATTGATATTTGCATAATATTTGGTGATTGAATCGAAAAAAATAAAAACGCATTTTTATGAGTATTTTGAGATTAATAAGGAGCTAAAATAGTTCAAAATACTTTTGGTCATATTTTGTTTATTATACACAAAAATTAAATCACTTTTACAGTTTTTGAGCGAAGCCAGAAAGCAGAACAAAAAAAATAAAGGTATTGTCACTATTTTAATTAAATTGGTGACCCGACAAATCTCTATGTAGGTTAAAAGTAGTTTTGAGTCAGAATTATTAATTATTAAATATATAGTATAATGAAGTGATAAAAATTGTTTTTAATTATTAATAAGTCAATATTTTTCATAAAAATATTTAATGACGTATATAAAATGATTTAAAAGATTTAATTATATAAAGAGAATAAATTGTTAATAATGTATCTCAAAAGGAAAATCAACTCTGTACTTTTATTTCCATATTTCCGTACATGCATCGGGAAAGTAAATTTCATTTTAATATAAATTCTGTCATAAATAAAATATATGTTAAAGTCATGAATCATATTGGGTAAGGCTTCCTGAAGTGGGCCAACGATTTTTGAAGAGTATTCCAATTTTAATCGAACTTCATATTTTAGTAGTAAATAGTGATGTAAACAATACCCATACATATTTTTGGTAAAAAAATTCCTGTATGAAAAGTTATTAACAATTAATTTAAAAATTTAATAAAAATTTTTAGAAACAATTTAAGCATGTTCTCGATGAGATAATTAAATTATCTTTATGGCAGCTTATTCTGTATATTAACTAACATTATACGAAAAAAATTTTTTTTTTGGGCCCGCATTTTAATAACAAAATATAGTAATTTTTGTCTCGCGCTGCACCGCTAGTGTTCTCGTTGCAGCTCTCGATGCGCTAAATCTGTTTTAACTAAATTAACTCACTGATCATTCTAGTCAATTTCAACCATCATTTTTATTATTATTTATAAGAATACATTTTTAATACATTATATATTCACTTTTTAAAAAATTTGTCTGTGTTCTATTTTCCACAGTTGTAAAGTTTTTTTAAGACGATTTCATCCGCAGAAAATATTTTACATATAATATGTTTATTTTCTGCAGGGAGAAAACAATGATATTTTCGTGTATTCTTAATTGTTATTACACTGGGAAAACGTGCTTGCAATAATTTCTCATGTCTTTCATGTTCTTCAATTGTACAAAAATCGAAACTTATTTTTTTAAAAAAACTTTCTGCCTACTCAAAAAGACTTCGTAGTGTAAGTATATGATTTCCACGAACGCGTTGTAAGTTAGCTTTTCTAGCGTTTCGCTTTACCGAACCACCAATCCCATCGGAAGGTCCTTTGCCATGAGAGGTGGCGAAAAAGTGCCATTCAGCTTTAATTTTGAATTCATTTTCATGATGGAGTAGGTTTACAAAATTAAATTTATTTTTGTATTGGGACCCAGCCCCATTTGAAAAGTAAATTAGTTTTTTTACATCTTCATCACCATGACATTTTTTAAAATAGTTAATTAGTTTAGTGTTAAATAAATGGACCGCGACATTATTATGTTACGTACATTCAGATATAACAACATAATTGTGATGTTTTATTTCACCATCTTTTTTGTAGTATACGACATATGTATGCAAAGTTGCTTGTTTATTAGCCCAATGCTGAGTTTGAATTACGACTTGTACCTGAAATGTGTAATTTTCGGAAAATTCTAGACTGACAACAAATTCACCATCAGATAAATTTTCTTTTAACTTTCCGAAATAACTACTCTGCGACTTTGTTATGAAATCATGCATTACAAGAGAAAATAAGTCATTTGTAAAATTTTTTATAAATATGTCAGCCAATTCAATAACTTCTTCCAGTTCACACCTAATAACAATAATAATAATAATTTAAAATTTGAGTTGGTTTGGTCACACAGATCGAAAACCTGAGTGTTTGGGCAGTCCCTTTGCGCATGGTTGCAGCCTCCATGGAGGTGATATCCTGCCTTGTCAGTGCAGGTTTTCCCGTCCCTTCCACTCTATGTCGAGTGGTGGCATGGCATTCACAAAGAATGTGTTCGGCGGTTTCTACCTGTGGAGATGTCCCCGGAGAACCCCGTGCCCAGTGATCATGGCCACCAGATCTTTGGCTGCCGATCTTTTGACATTCAGAAATACCGGTTACCACCTGCAGGGCCAGCTGTTGCCAATAAAAAGTTTGGCTTGCCTGCATCCCGCTGTGGAACCCCATATCCATTGATATTTGAGCGCAACCCTCGTCCGGAATGCTTCCCGAGCGAGGTTTTTGCACACGCCCACCACGGGTGCGGGGCCAATGAAATTCTTGTTTGCTGCCAGTTTGGCTAGCTTATCTGCAATCACGTTGCCCTTGAATCCACAGTGGCTTGGGATCCAGCGCAGCGTGACGCGGGTTTTCGCAGCTAGTCTATTCAGGGACTGGTAGCAGTCCCAGACTAGTCCTGACCTTGTGTTAAAGTTGTTGAGTGCCTGCAAGGCTCCCCTGCTGTCAGAAATAATGGTGGTATTATTACCGTTATCCTCATTTAGCGCTCTATAGGAACACTGAATGATAGCCATTAATTCTACTTGCAAAACAGTGGTGTAGGCTCCCAGAGGGTATGTGGACCCTTTTCCACCTCTTCCTCTGTATACCCCTGGTCCACTCCCCCGCGCCCCAACTGACCCATATGTGAACCAGTTGTTGCCGTTGAGTAGTGTCGCATGGTTGCTTTTCCAGTCTTCTCTGGTCGGGAGACTGATTTTGTATTTTTTGTCAAAAAGATAGCGGGGTGACATGCGATCTGTGATCTCGTCTGAGATGCTACCACGAAAGTAGGCATCCAGAGGTACTGTTCTTTTGACAGAGCTCCTGTACCCATACTTTGCTTTGATCCTGTGCCAGGCCTTTGCGGCTTCGGCTTTCAAAGTTATGGGCTCTATATCCAGGAGAACACCTAGTGCTGCCGTGGGGGTTGACCTCGCAGCGCCCGTGATACTCCTGAGTATGAGCCCTCTCACTTTCTCTAGGTCTTTGACAGATGTAGTCATACTGGACCTATTCCACCAGGCCAGTGAAGTATAGGTTAACCTTGGCTTCAGTATAGCTTCGTATATCCATAGCATAGTAGCCGGCTTGAATCCCCAGTTGCTGCCTATGGTTCGTCTCATTAGCCATAGGGAAGCTGTGACTCCGGCACATCTGTCTTTTAGATGTTTCTTCCAGCTAAGCTTGCTGTCTAGAGTCACCCCGAGGTATTTTGCTGTTTCCGCGTACACTAGTCTGTGTCCAGACAGAGTGAGCGTGCAGACACGGTCCCATTTGTAGTTTCTGGTGAACACCAGCACCTCTATTTTCCTAAGGTTAATATAGAGCCCCGTTTCCTGACACCAGTGCTCCACAAATGTAAGTGCACGATGCATTAAACTTGTCAGCGACTCAAGAACGGCCCCCTGGCAATTATCAGAGCGTCGTCCGCATATCCCGTGACGTGTAGTCCAAGCTCCATCATTCCAACCAGGAGTTCATTCATTACCACATTCCATAGTAGTGGCGAAAGAACCCCTCCTTGTGGACATCCGGAGTCAACATAGCCCCGGAATTTCGTATCACCCTTCTCCGCTCGCAGACTATGATTCGCCAGCATGTGGTCCACCCAGTCCGCGATTGGTTCCGGTGTGTCGTGCGTCCTGAGGGCTCTCCTTATCACTCCTCGCGCGGTGTGATTGAAGCCCCCCAATGTCCAGCAGAGCGCCCACTGCGAATCCCTTGTTCTCCAGCTGGGTCTCTATCAGTGAGACAGCCTGATGCAGTGCCGTCTCACAGTGGAGAGACCCGTTTTGTAGGCATGCTGGCTCCCGTGCAGTGGGCATCGTGCTAGGACCGTATCCCTCATGTACCTATCCACGAGTCTTTCTACTAACTTTAGTATGAACGACGTTAGACTGATTGGTCTAAATCTAATCGTCTTTGGGCGATTCATAACCGCATCTCCCTACTTTAGGTAGGAAAACCACCTTCACACCCTGCCATGCACTAGGTACAGGGCCCAGGATGAGACTAGCTGTAGTTAGTCTCATAAGTGGTCCTATGATCATATCGCCAGCTCTTTGAAGAAGGGCTAGATAAATTCCGTCTGGCCCCGGTCACTTATACGGACTCAAGGAGTGTACGGCCCACCTCATCCTCACTGGGGCGACGATTTCCCGAGCGATTCGGCGTCCAAGTTCCCTGCGGGCCTTGGACATCCCACCTCCCGAGCCGGGAACAGCTCGGTTCAGGTCTTCGTCTCCCCCTTCCCACTCCCAGACCTATAAAAGCCCGGGAAGTGGGCTCGGATCAGGCAGTCCAGTGTCTCCGCGTCTGTCGTCGTACTGGTGCCATCTGGCAGTTTTAGTGCTCCTATGATTGCAGCCGGGTCCTTCGCCAGAACCTTTCCAAGCCTGGCTGCCGGAGGTCCCTTCTCGACCTCCGAGCAGAAGGATTCCCAGCTGTCCGTCTTGGCTTTCCTGACTGCATCTCTGAAGTCATCTCTTACTATAGTATAGCTGTCCCAGGCTTGGGGATAATGCCTCTTCCTGGCTAACCTGAAAAGATTTTTAGTGGTAACCTTCTTAGCCTCCAGGCTGCGGTTCCACCAGGTCAGCCTCCAGGCTGTCCCTGACAGGGGTTTCCTGGCAGTTTCGCTCGAAGGCATATTTGATACCTACACTGAACACGTTGGCTGCTTCCTCTAGTGCCAGAGGATTCTTGATCTTAGCCCTTGGCACATCCTCGAGGGCTACCCATAGGTCTCTTTTGAAACCCTCCCAGTCCGTATCTGGGGTTTCTAATAAATTTCATATTGGCGTCTACATCAGCCGCCAGATGAAATGCAATCGTCATGTGATCCGACAGTGACGGATCATCTTTAACCCTCCAATCTTTAATCCTATGAAGGAGGCTACTGCTATAGAGAGTGAGGTCCAGGACTTCAGCTCTGATAGCGTTGCGAAAGGCCGATGTTGCGGATATCCAGGTCGGTGGTGACCAGCTATTCCAGCAGCGCCTGTCCTCTTTCGTTAATGGCGGTACTGCCCCATATCTGATGGCGTGCATTAGCATCACAGCCTATCAGTAGATCCCCTTCTGCCTGCAATGATCCACCAGTTTCCTTACCTCCCTTGGGGGATTATCAGGCCCATCATATGGGAAGTAAGCTGAGGCCACTGCTATTTTCCCCAACTCATTTGTGTTGATCGTTATCACCATTAGGTCTTAGTTACTCAGATCCATCAATGGAACTGCGTTGATTCCCTTGGTGAGAATACAGGCTCTGGGTTTGACCGCCCCTGTTTTGCTAAAACAGTGGAAAGCCCCTAGCCCCCTAATGGCATTTGTGACAATCCAAGGTTCTTGGATTAGCGCTATGCCTGTGTGCGCCACAGCCATGCTCCTCTGTAAATAAGCAGAGGCGCCCTTGCTATGGTGCAAGTTAATCTGGGTAAATTGAAGTTGCCCGGACGCCATTGCGGAACGTCGCGCCTCTTCTTTTACCATGATCAGCCTTTACTGGCCGGTGCCTCCGGTGACCTTGAATGTCACTAGGGTACACCGGTAGTAAGGCCGATTATCAAGGGCCGCGAGCGCCCTTGCTTGGGCTTCCGGAATCTGGACAACTAGCAGCATTTTTGTGCCGCCTTGCTGCCCAGATGCTGGAGCCTTGGCTGAAGGCGCCGGCTGACGGATAACCCTCCAGCACTACGTCTTTAACGAGGGGTTGTACTCACCCAGATGCCGAAGTATTACCCGCCGAATCCTCTGGTTCATCTGGGATCCAGGCTGTAGCCTTCAGCATCTTTTGGAGGAGTTCAACCCCCCCGGTCCTGATCTTTGCACCCTTCCAGGGGCCCCCTCGGCCGTAAGTTCAGCCATGAGATGGTCCCTGGTTGCTTGGTTCGCCGGGATGAACGTGATGGCCCTGGCCTTGCAAAAGGAAGCCTCGATCTTCGGCCATTGCTCCTCTGGCAGCTCTTCAGCATGCCTCGAGAAGACCCGGCAGAAAGAATCGGGATGCTCCTTTGTCAGCTCGGCATCGGGGTAATCCTCATTCACCACGACGAGAGTAAGGGGGTTCGCCCGCTGGGCGGCAGTGAGACCCGAACCCATGGCCCTGTCTAAGACTGTTTGGTTCACTCCTCCCTCCCCCCTACTTTTTTTGGACGGTTTCTGCCCCGACGGGAGAGTCTCCTGTGAATGCCTCCCCCTCTTCAGAGTTTCTTTCGTCCCGGTGTTGGTATTAGCACTCGGGCCACCACTGGCGGCTTCTAGGCGCTCTCTTCCTTTGCGGAGCCTCTTTTTTGCAGCTCCGCAGGGTCTTTTTCTAGTTATAGCCGTCGGCGACTCCTGGGCCGTAAAACCATCTTGCGAGGGCGCAGCCGCTGGGAGGACACCGACGTTTGGACGTTCAACCTGGTTTCCAAGAGGCGTCCGTTTCGACCTCCATGGTTCCCGTGCCGTCCGTCGTTTTTTTGGGTGAATTAATATTGGTGTCATTCATTTGATTCCCACGAGTAGCTAGGGAAGTAGTCTTCCCCCCGACAGAGCCCCGCATGCCGAGGTGAGGCTTAATACGAGGGGTGGCTCCTGGTACCCCAAGAGACCGTTTTACGACACCTTCATAACCCCTGGTGCCAAGACATTCGGGTCATGGTCCGAATGACAAGTCGATCCCCGACCGTATGTCTGTTTCGGGCACGGTGTCCTACATACCTTCCGACTTTGGGGCTGTCTCTTCTTAGTTGGACCCGCCCCTCTACCCCTCGATGCGGCGTTAACCCCCTCCTACCGACCCAGTTGGAATGTGCCCACCGGGCAGTCAAAGCCGCACCGGATGGGTACAGTGGGTTCGCAACCTGAGATCGGCCACTTGTGAGTGTCATAGTCCCCAGGTTGCCTAGGTGATTCTCCAAGCTCCCTTCCAATATCACAGCCCTTGGAAGGACCTGTGAAGATGCCTCCACTCCTGTGACGCCTAGGATCGGACACGTAAAACCGTGTCATAGTACCCAAGATCACCTTCGGACCTCGGAGATCGGACCCCTGCAGGGGTCATAGTCCTCGGGGAGCCCGATAATGGACTGGAGGCCCACAACAGTGGTCTCCACTGGTAGTTTTATCGAGAGGCGAGCGGCGGCTCACAAGCTCCCCCACCAAAGACAAGGACCTGAGACAGCTAGGGGGAGTAATAACAATAAATAATTATGCATATTACTTTTAAAAAATGAAAAAAGCATTAGACAAATTTAGAAAGCTACATATATTTCGTTACCTGTCGGTTGTAATCCACTGATTGAATTTTAATTCCAATATTTCGTTGTCTGTAAATAACGATTTTAATTCCCTTGAAATCTGCATTATCCCAGGACATTTCTTACATTTTAAGAGAAAACATGACGAATCTGAATCCTCGGATACAAAACGTTTTATAAAGTCATGATAGGTACTTTTAAAGGCAACATTTTTTCGACAACTTATAGCTTTTTCGACTGCATATACTTTAAATTTAAAATTGTGATAAATTTTACTGACGCACACATTATGTGTTCCGCTTTTACCAGCCAATATGCATTCATGTGGTCTTAATTTTTTGAATTTGGAAAATGAAACTTTTTCGTCACGAAATTTTTTCTTGTATAAATTGTACAGGTCACGACTACAATGCAGCAGTAATTTTTTCTGAATTTTATGACGAATTCCGTTTTCTTTTATTGTCACACAATCTTTAATTCCAGGCATTACACGGCAAACTTCGTCTAATGAATAACAGTCTTTGATGTTTTTAACAATTGTCTCTGAAAGTAATCTCCCTCTCTTTTTTAAAGGTCGAGATCCATATCCTTGTGATACCATTCGCCGAGATACACTAAAAAGACTTCGCATTTTCGTAATACTCCACTTTTCAGAAAGAGTAGTTAAAATCTAAATTTTAACTGCGCGTGTTGTCATTTCTGAAATAGCTTCTTTAATATTCTCAACATAATTTGGGTAAAATCTGCCAGTTTCAGCAGTTTATTACTTTTCGTCGTCAGACTACTTTTTATTTTACTTAGAGCATTGGTTAGATCTGCCTTCTCAACTTTTGAAGAAAATCGTCGTCTTTTAATTGTTGGTTCTCCATATTCTGACAGTACGTTATTTATTTTCTCAATAGCTAAATCCCTATCTATACATTTATATGTTGGATCTTCATCATCGGGAACTTCATCTTCGTCACTAGAGTTGTCAGAATCCATGCTAATTGCAACGTCTTTCTCCGGCACTGATATATGTAACTCGTTTTCAGATTTTTTGTTTATAGCTCGTTTGCACGAATCACAAACAAATTTTCCAATTAATTTTTGAAACTTAGAATTCCACTTTTCAATCACTACAAACACATTCTTGTAAACCCAGTTATGTTTTACTTTTTGAAGAGGATTAACACAAAGATTCGATTTCGGCATCTAGTAAATTAGTAATTATTTAAAACGAAGGTTACAAAGGAAAGGAAATAAAATAACTAATTATACTTAAATTTTTCGAAAAAATTGACATTGATCTTAGAAAACCGAAAGCTGTTAAAAGAAATGCACCACTGTTTTAGAAATTACGGAATATGTGCAGGCAAAGGAACTTTTGATAGAACTAATTTATCGAGGTAATTTAATAAATTACAAGTTGAAACACGTTGGAAGCGTCTAGCGTGGCACTCGCGGTTCCGCGAACTTGTCCCAGCGGAAGACAAAAATAAAAATATTTCATTAAAATGCGAGCCCATATTTTCTTTCTTTTTTAATAATTTTTAATAATATGTAAAATAAGACGTCAAAAAAGAAAAGCAACAAATTATTGTAAAATGTTTTCTGCGGATAAAAATTGGGACTTAAAAAACTTTACAACTGTGGAAAATAGAACACCGACAAATGTTTAAAAACAGTGAAAGTAAAATGAATTTAAAATGTATTAAAAGTGTATTTTTATAAATAATAATAAAAATGATGGTTGAAATTGACTAGAATGTTTAGTGAGTTAATTTAGTTAAAACAGATTTAGCACACCGAGAACACTAGCGGTATTATATTTTGTTATTAAAATGCGGGCCCAAACAATTTCTTTTTCGTATAATGTTAGATAATATGCAGAATAAGCTGCCATAAAGATAATTTAATTATCTCATCGAAAACATGCTTAAATTTTCATTTGTTTATAAAAATTATTGATTATTTAAACAAATTACTTGATAAATTAAAACCAGTTTATGGTTTTTGGAAAACATTTGTTTTTAAGTAAGTACATACATTTTTATAAAATTCTATCGATTAATTTTTTAATAAGTAATTTTTTTCAAAAAAGGTGTTGATAACTTTAATTGTTAGTAACTTTTCATACAGGAATTTTGTACAAAAAATATTTATGGGTATTGTTTACATCACTATTTACGGCTAAAATATACAGTTCGATTAAAATTAAAATACTCTTCAAAAATCGTTGACCCACTTCAGGAAGCCTTACCCTACTGTAATTAAGTTGTTTATTACATGATTTACTAATTGTACATGTTTCTTTATAATAGTAAGTAATTTAAACAATAAAAATGGAATATAATTTCAATCTTGCTCGACGCTATCTTCGTTTATGCACACAACAGTTACATCTTCACGAAAACGTTTTGATAAGTTTTAAACATACTGTAACGATCGCTTGTGCGAGTTTGACGTGTTTACAGTCGCTCGGATATTATTTATATTCATCTTAGATATTTAAACGTTTTTTAGCTTTTACTATTTGAAATAAGTATGCTTCGGTTTTTTTTATAAACTTTTTAAAGTTATAAAATCGGTATAAGTTAATTTTTATCTTATTCAGAAATTTTTATTGTACCTTAAAAATTGGTGTAAAAGCCCGTCTCGTGAAAAATATTGTGTCAGTAGTGGTTTCATGAGTGAATGTCAGTGTTTTATCTCTACAAGAAACGAAGAAAAACTTAAATTTATTCAGTGTTGATTTTAAAAGTGGTTATATTAAAATTATTGTTAAAAGTTTATTTTTGATTTTAATTCAATTTAATGAATATTTTCTGCGGAGCTTTGTTGACAGTGTTGTTTATATGTGTCTGTTCGGTCATAACTATGTACTGTGCAATAGTGTAAGTGCTTGTTCAATCAAAACTTTTAAATCAAAACTTTTAAATCGCTTTCATAACATATCTTATTTTGACATAAACATAAACTAGTGACTTATCCTAATATATTAGCGAACGTGAAATTTTATGGATTTTTATAACGTTTATCTAGTTCCGTCATTGTTCCTTGCTTAGTCCAAACAATTTGATTTATTATTTTAACCATAACTCTTTTCTTGCCATGAACATTCCGTGCAATCGTAAAGCCGGTTCTTTTGCGAAGGTTAACTCAATTTCGGAGCTATCTTCAGATTCTCCAATCTCTAAGCAACTTCGCACACAAAAAGTACAATCCAGCTCTAGTCACACTGGTAAAAGAAAATCGTTCTCGTGTGCAGAACGTAGTAAGAACGTTATTAATCTTGTAAGCTGCCGTTTATGTGTTTCGTATTTGCATTTATGTTGCGCTCTCAAACTCACTAACGGTTATAAATTGATTTGGGGTGAGAAACTAGTTTATTTGTGCAAAATCTGTATCACGCGAATGAAGGAATTCCAGCAAGCATCGAAGATATTCCGGTAATTCAAGTGAAGAGTAATTCATCAACATTGAAGAATCAAGTCTCTTCCGGTATGAACAACTCACCACACAGGTATAAGAGGAATAGTGAAGGCATCTTAGCAAAAAATACAGAATTGACAAGTCTTCCCAGCCACGGTAATGATTCTCCTCTACCTTCCAATATCACATAATTGGCTAATTTTATTCCGTGCTCGTTTGAGACAACGAATGCATCACTAGCTTCTATTAATAGTTAATGATCTCAGTTTGCTACTCGAATTGACAACATTGAATCTCAACTTCAATGTTTGTTTACTCTTAAAGAGGAAGATTCTTCATTTGATAAAAGAATCTCTATTTTAGAAAACTCTACGCAGGATAAAGTTGATGAGTGCGCTGATGAAACGGAAGACAGAATTTCGCGTTCTAGTAATTTAATGATTTACGGTATTATCGAATCGGTCTCGCCAAATGACTACCTCATATTTTGGATCCGTTTATAAAGGTTCAACACCTTCCTTTTTGAACACACATGTGCGGGATACAAAATTTAACTCGCTCTGTATTACGGAGGAAGAATTGAAATCTTTGCTAGCTGATCTGGAGGATAACGTAAATTCGGGCCCAGACCAGATCTCACCATATTTTGTAAAAAGATGCTCGAACTATTTAATCAAACCTCTGTTGCTCATTTTCAATAAGTCGCTCAATTCTGGTATATTTCCGTGTGTTTGGGAGACAGCATTTTTTCATCCGGTTTTTAAAGGTGGCAATAAAAATGATATAACTAATTACCGACCGATTTCAATTTTAAGTTGTTTCCCTAAATTGTTCGATGCTATAATTGCTTCTAAAGTATCTAAATTTCTTACCCGTTTTATTGTCAATGAGTAACACGGTTGTATGTGCGGATGTTCAACCGTGACTAATCTTCGGCTTTATAGCGAGTATATCTTTTCATCTTTTAACAAACACTATCAAGTTGACTTTATTTATTTCGATTCTTGTAAAGCCTTTCATTCGGTTAACCACGATCGTCTATTGGAGAAGATTAGGAACATGGGTATTGGCGGTTCACTCTTTTTTTGGTTAAAGTCATATTTGGCGAACCGTACTGAGTTTGTAAGAATCTCTGAGGCTATATCTAGTCCGTTGACTATTACCTCGGGAGTTCCGCAAGCTTCTCACTTGGGTCTTTTTATTATATTTATAAATGATCTTCCGAACTGTATACGATCAGCCAAATGCCTGATTTACGCAGACGATATTAAACTATTTTATCAAATTAAAAGTCCGCTCGATGCGTCAAAACTGCAAGGAGATATTAATAATGTACTTAGTTGGTCTATTACTAATGATTTACCACTAAATTTAAAAAAGTGTCATTCAATTAGTTTTTGTAGCGGTAGAGCCTTCATGCAATTTGATTATCGTCTTAATAACTCTCCATTGACTAGAGTTAAGTCTACGCTGGATTTAGGTATTATTGTTAATAATTCTTTTACATTTACTGACCATTCCAACGCAATTATTGTTAGAGCTTTGCGGTTAAGTGGTTTTATCAAGAGGGCAACGTCTGATTTCCACAAGCCAGATACTATCTTATACCTTTATAAAATGCTTGTGTTGCCTATTTTAACGTACGCATAGGTTATTTGGTCTCCGTATACTCAAGTAGCGTTTAACCAACTTGAATCCATGCAACATAAAATGTTGAGGTATATTTGTTCCAAAACCGTTAACCCTATGAATTTTACTGACCACAATTATAGGCCGATTATGCGTAATCTTGATTTAACGACAATAGGTCATCTCCACCTTTATTTTCATCATTTATTTGCTTTTAAGATAGCTCATAATTTATTTAACTGTGACTATCTAACATCGCTGTTTTCGGATCGACATATTCCATACAATATTCGAACACCACGTGTTATCGTAGAAACGGAAAGCACTGTTAATTACAGTTTTAACTCGTCGGTTTTTCGTCTGCGTCGGTTTTTGAATAATTTACCTTCTAACTTTAGGGAATGCGATTCCATCGGCTCATTTAAATCTCTAATTCGAGTTCATGTTAGGCAACTAGAATAGTTAATGTAATGTAATTTTGTATGTAGTTTTTTATATTGCGCTCATAAGAATATTGTTCAATTAATTTCTATGCGATCTGTTTTTGATATTTGTATAAAGGGCTTCTTGGCCCGTCTGATTTAAATAAATAAATAAATAAATAAGATATCTGCAGGCCTGATTAACTTCGAAAGATATCTTCCGTATGACAAGTAATATACTATTGTTGATACGTGTGCGCAACAACCCACTGTGCGGTTACCGTTGGCACAACTACAGCAATAACGTAAAATAGCAGAGCAACCAATCCCATTTGTACAATATTCAATAAAGCACTTATAAATATTTTTATTTATATGTCTTGATTGAACATGCACTTTTATCAGATTGGAGGATTCTTTAAAATAACTTAATTTTAAATTGTTATTTTCATCTAGTAATTTAGTAAGGTATGAAATCTTCTGGAAAGTCTAACAATTTAGCGGACAAAAGTTCCTTGAATGGTAATTTTCTTCGATTCTATTTCTTCTGCTAAAGTGTTCTTTTCTGAACGTCGAAATAGCACTTACAATTTCATCGCACATATTAACATCGGAATCCAAACGTTTACCAAATAAATTGTTTATGTAACAAGCAATGCGACAGTAACTTCCAGCGTCAGGAAGCATTTTATTATCTAATTTTCTATCGAGCAATTTATACCTTTTTTTTTAATTCCGTGTACTGCTTCTACTGCCCATCTGCATTTTGTGACAAATCTAGAATGGTTAGACTCGTCTGTGGATAATTGTGCTCTTTTCTTTTTTAGCGCAGGCGTCAAGACTTTGTACCCATAATTCTCTAACTTCTCTAACTATCACTGTTTGCGATTCGAACATGTGGTTCGTTGTCGGTAACGTAGATACCTGCGTAGTCGGACGCGCAGGCGGTACGGCGGCATGGCGCGTGTTTGCGTGTTCCCGAGTTAGTACCAGTTAGTACGTTCGAGCACGTTCGACACGCTGGACCCTCGCCAGCACGCATCTCTTTTGTTTTTGCCGCATAGACGCGACGCGACTAACTAAAGTTTACAAGTTCTCCGCAAGTCTAAATTCAAGGCGAATCGCTTCCAAGTCGCGAGACAGCGAATTATTGTACCTGAGCTGAATATTATTCATAAAATACAGAGACGACTCAAAAGCGCATTGTGAAGTGAATCCTTATTGCAAACCTCACCTCTTCCGAAATTCCCTCGAGTACAGTCCGCTCAAATTCTGCAAAGAACCGGCTATTCTCGCGAGAGACAATTCTAAACCGACTCGCAAACACGGTCCTTCGAGCCGGATTAATTACATAGAAAAATATACGGATAGTGAAAAGTTTCGGAAAAGTGAGTGCGCTTTTTCGTCATTCCACAGCCACGAGTGCTGCAAAAAAAGGGAGGAAAAATCATAGCAAATCGCATCAATTGCAAGTGCTGTGGGATCGTATTGCACGAATCCAGTGTTTGCGTCGGAACATAAATACGTGGTCGTAAATTCCAAGTCGGCCATTTTGTCGCCAAACGCGTCCTTCTCGAACGTCTTCCTCTTGATCGACGCGCCCTCTTTTATCGTGAAGCCACATCGCTTCCGTCTGGACTTGCGCATTAGCGCCTCGATTAATCGCAGTGGGCAAGCCTGCTAGCAGAAATTTTGCGCGTTCGCATCGCGGCGATAAAATACCCTCTCCACACCAGCTCCCCTCAGCCGGGAGACCTACGGCGCGGCGGAAAGGAAGACTCCTCCTTCGCCTATCTTCGTTTCCGAAACTCTGACGCCACGGCCGCGTGACTTCAGTTCAAATACGGTGAAGTGGAATCGTTTCGACGCGCATTCGGTTCAAACACATTTTGCTCGAACTGACTCTAGATCGGTGGAATCGACCAACGCGTTCAGTGCTTAAACCAGTTCGTGAGACTAGTTTTCGGGATGGCTTCAAAGCTGAAAAGGTCCCTTGCCTCCGAAGACGACGATCGACAGGTTGAACAGCTGGTACAAACTCAGACGACGCTACTGGGGCGTTTAGAACGCGCTCCTTTGATAATTGATGCCATTGTGGCCGAGGAACGTTCCGTGGCCGTGCTGAATGGACACCTCCAGTACATTGAGCGCAATTGGGACAAATTCATGAAACTCAACGACGATTTGGAGCTCATTGCGACACCAGAAGACAAGAGATTGATAGGGTATTTCACACAAGGATTTGCGCTCCGGGCAGAAAACGCCTTTTTCGCAGCCCTCGACAAGATTCAAGCCCTTAAGACGACCTTGGAATCCTCTGCGACGAATTCCACATCTTCGGATCATCTTACGCCTAGACTCGTCTCTGCAAAGTTACCAAAGATAAGCTTACCGTCTTTTTCCGGGAATTATCTCGATTGGCATAGTTTTCGAAATCTTTTCACCTCGTTAATTCATAATGTTCCGCACTTACTGAAATCCGATAAATTCAAGTATTTAAAAGCGAGCCTCACGGGTGAGGCCGCCAGTTTAATTAAAAATGTCGCGATAACTAACGCAAATTATGATGGTGCTTGGGAAACGCTCGTCGAGCAATACGAAAATTCGCGTGTTATTGTTTCCGCGTATTTACAAGCGCTTTGCGACATTCAGCCCGTGGCTAATGATAGTCTAAAAGATATTAAGAAGCTTCGCGATACAAGTACCGAAGTTATTGAGGCTTTCATTAATCTAGAACGTCCGGTGCAGCATTGGGATGACTTGCTTGTTTTTTTATTAGTAAAAAAACTAGATCGTAATTCGCGCAGAGAATGGGAAACGTTGCTTGGGAGTTCGGTGGAGTGTCCTACCATTAAACAATTCAAAGAATTTTTAATTACTTGTGTTCGTACTCTAGAAGCTTTATCGGGAACCTCCACGACCTCATCGAATCGGGAAAACCCAAAAGCGAAACCGCGTTTAGATCACACCCATTCTACCCAAGTGATGAGTTCCAAAAATGAATGCGCGTGTTGTCAAGGCGACCATCGGATTTACGAGTGCACTAAATTCAAACAAATGCCAATCGAGAAACGTGATGCCTTCGTGCGCAAACAGCGTTTGTGCCTGAATTGTCTCAGCGCGTCTCATATTGTCTCAGCTTGCCGCAGCAAGTATTCTTGTTCGATATGTAAGCGAAGGCATCACTCCTATTTGCATAAGAATAATGATAATAATTTTTCCAGTAATGGCTCAGCTGCCAATAAAATCGAAACGCATGAGGCTGTAATTTTGAATGCGGTGAATCCATTTGACACCGTAAATTATGAAGCATCTACCTCTCACTTTAATGACAGACCGTTGAATTCCGGGTATTCGTATAGGGTTGGTATGCGTATTGTTCACCATGTAAAGGTGCGGTTTTCAAAGGTCCTTCTACCAGATACCTTTCAACCAGTCTTTCCAAGAGTTTCAATAGGAAAGATATTAGGCTGATTGGTCTGTAATCCTTTGCTTCCACGAAGCCTCTACTTCCTCCTTTCGGTATGAATGAAACTCGTGCTTTTTTCCATTCTTTTGGTGTGTAACCGAGAGCCACGCACCCTCTAAGGAGTCCAGTCAATAGTCCCAGAATGACCCCCAGGCCTTCCTGAAGGAGGGCCGGGTAAATGCCATCTGGTCCAGGCGACTTAAACGCCTCGAAGGCCATTAGCGCTCTTGACACCTTCTTTGGATTGACAACCTGGGAAGCGATTTCCCAGTTTCTACTCTCTCTCTGAGAGTGTTCCCTTGTAGTTTCTCGCTGCCCAAGATTTATGCTTGGAAAGTTGCTTGTTAGCAGCAGTTCCAGTGTATCTTTAGGAGAATTGGTGAACTCGCCATTTTCCCCTTTTATAAATCGTAAGCTACCCTCCTTCTCTTTGGAGAGTATCTTCGCAAGCTTAGCCGTGGAGGAAATGTTTTCTGTCTCTGTGCAGAAATCCCTCCACGCCTCGATTTGAGACTCTCTAATCAGCTTCCTGTAAGCTTTAGACTTACTTTTAAAGGCAGTCCATGCTTCCACAGTGCCCGCCTTCTTCGCCCGGTTAAAGAGTTTTCTTGTTTCCAAGCGGCCATCTTCCAACGCCACACTCCATTTGAGTTTCCCCATTTTGAGGTTTACCCTCTTGAGTGGGCAGTTGGCTTCGAAAGCTCTCATCACGGCATCTCTAATGATGGTCTCCGTGTACTCTAGATCTTCCGGAGTTCCATACTTTCCTTTAAAGCTCCCCAGCCTGGCTTCCAGACTTCCTCTGTATCCGGGCCAGTCCGTGCTTCTTGGATTTTGGAACCATTTCGCTGGGGGTTAATCTTCTCCAATCTACCCCGAATCAGCCTGTGGTCCGACAGTGAAGGTTCATCTGACACTCTCCACCCTTGAACCTCCCCACGTATGTTGCGACTACACAGAGTGAGATCCAAGACCTCTCGTCTGTTTGTCGTTACAAAGGTGGGCTCGTTGCCCTCGTTTACGATCTCGAGGTTTGTTGACAACAGATATTCCATAAGGTCCTCTCCTCTCTCATTTGTGTCGGTGCTTCCCCATAGCGTACTGTGGGCATTTGCATCACAACCAATAAGGAGATCGAGGCACTCATTTTCGCAATACCTGACTAACCTGGTTAGCTCCTCAGGAGGAGTTTCCCTGTCATGTGGAAAGTAGGCCGATGCTATCACCAACCCCTTCTCTCTATCTCCCCGCGAGACTTTGACCGCTACCAAGTCTCTCGTGGAGAATTCTTGTAACAGAGCAGCATCTATGATTTTTAAAACTATACATGCTCTCAGTGTTTCATGCAGCCCACTAGCGTACACTGTGCCAATTCTACCCAGACCTCGTATCTGGCCCTTATAGCACCAAGGCTCTTGTATTAATGCCATGGCTTTGTTTGTGCGCATCACATTTAGACCCCTCATAAGTAAAGCTGAGGCATCTTTGCTGTGATGCAAATTAATTTGAAAAATTTCAGCACGATACCTAGCCATTGGGCTAGTTCGTGTTTGAGTTTTTCTTCGCCGAGCTTGTCGGGTTCCTGGAGGCTGGCCTAAACACAACCTCACCTGTCCCCAGATAAGCTCGGTAACCACGAGACTCAAGGCGTTTCGCCGAGTCCTCGTCCACACCGAGAACTAAGAGGGTGCCGTTCTGCAACTCCTCTCTTTTGTGGACTACCCACGTCCCGGCCTTCAGGTCAGCATTCTGCTTGTTGATTATTTTAAGCAGAACGCTGGTCTCTCTCCTGGGTGGTGGTGAGAGCACGGTCATCTTCACCCTCTTGACGAGTTCCTCAGGGAGGGCTATCCTCGCCTTACGGCCCTCCTCAAGAGCGATCTGCGGTACGACTCCGCGCAGCCAACCAGCACTCCCCTCATCCACACAGAGGAAAGTAGCAATCCCCCCCCCCCCTCAGGGTGGCCTCCACGAACCTGGGTATGAATTCCCCGTCTGGGATATCCACCACCCTGTCCATAATGACCCCCCTGGGTTGGTCGAAAACTCCTTTCTCGACACGCAGCTCCGCGTCCTCGCCGAAGGCGATCATAACCTTCGGGAGCCCGGAAGCCGCCTGCGAGTAGGTTCTTCTGGGTGCGCAGACTTGCTCCTGCCTACCTTTTGCTTTCTTTCCCTGGGGTTTAGCCGAGGGATCAGAAACGCTCCTCTCAGCCTTCCTTTTATCCCCAGGGGGAGCATTAGCGGATATCACGGTCGAAGTAGTCGGCTCCTCCAGACGGGTTCCAGCCCCAGCCACGGATGGCGCCTTCTTCTTCGGCGAACCGCTCTTCCTAGAAGCAGGAGGAGTGGGGAGGGGGAGCCCTTCTGCTGCCGCCTTTGCCTTCTCCTCTTCGTATTTAAGCCATAGCTCTCTCCTCCGCTGTGCGCCACTAAGTTTTTGGCGTGGATTTTCGTCCTCAGCCGTACCCGTTTCCATCGGAGTGTCATGCGCCACTTCCGATGCTGTTTCCTCGGTGCCAGGCACCTGAGGCGTTGGATTCTTATTTTGTATAGTTTGTGTCTGCATTGTGTTCCCACGAGCAGCTAGGGAAATAGTCTTCCTCCCGGCAGAGCCCCGCATACCGAGATGAGGCGACTTAATACGAGGGGTGGCGCCTCCATATTCCATCCATACAGATGCGGCGGGTTGTCCCCCTCTTACCAACCTAGCTGGGACACACCCACCCAGGCAGCGGAGCTGCTCCGGATGAGTATACTGGGTTACCAACCCGAGATCGGCCACCAATTTGGTGACATAGTCTTCGGGCTGCCTAATAGTCACACAAGTTCGGACACCTACGGTGTCATAGTCCTTGGGTAGACCAGAGAAATGCCTCCAATCCTGCGCCTGGGATCGGACTCAATACATGGGTCATAGTCCCCAGGAGTCAACAGACCCCCGAGATCGGACACCAGTTGGTGTCATAGTTCCCGGGGAGCCCGATGATGGAGTTGAGGTCCACTCCTCAGGTAATCTATCTATGGGCGAGCGGAGGATCGTAAGCTCTCCCACCAACGACAAGGTCTTGAGACAGATAGAGAGAGGTTTAGGCAGATCCTCGTCGATGAAAGGGATCAGCAGTTTCAGTGCCTTCTTTGGCGAAATTCTACGGATGCTCCAATTAGTATTTATAAACTAAACACCGTCACTTACGGAACAGCTTCCGCGCCCTTCCTGGCTAAGCGGGTTCTGAAACAACTGATGCTGGATGAGGGGTCGAAATTTCCCTTAGCGTCCAGTATTGTATCTCAAAATACATATGTAGACGACGTACTCTTTGGGGCGGACGACTATGTCCTTGCCGCTCAGTTAAAGGAACAAGTCGTCAGCCCATTCGAACTCGGTGGCTTCGTCCTTCGCAAATGGAACTCCAATTGCCCCTCGTTACTCAACGAGGCATCCTCGAACGCACAAACCATTTCAATTCCCGATTGCGCCCCAGAGTCGGCGGGAACAAAAGTATTAGGCTTATTTTGGAATTCACGCTCTGATCGGTTCCAGTTTTCGGTTACGTTACCGGAGAATCTCGAGGTTACGAAACGCGGGGTCCTGTCAGTGGTCGGACGTCTATTCGATCCGATTGGGTGGATCTCTCCCGTAATTGTGAAAACCCAAAATTTTTCTACAATCGTTGTGGCTCCAAAAATTATCTTGGGACCAACCTCTTCCCTCGCATTTAGCTGCATTATGGAACGAATTTGTCAGTAAGTTGCCGGCCCTCAATAACTGTTCCATCCCAAGGTGGATTTATCTCGGCTCGGAGATGTTGGAATGTGAGTTACATGGATTCTCCGACGCGTCGAATCATGCGTACTCAGCTGTCGTACATTTACGAGCCAGCGCTTTGACCGGTGAAGTGAAAGTGTCGTTGCTCCTTTCCAAAACAAAAGTTGCTCCTCTCAAAACGATCAGCATTCCTCGATTGGAACTGTGTGGGGCTGTTCTTCTAACGCACTGCATGAATAGCGTTCTAGAGACCTTGCCCGTAAAGCCAACGTCCATTTTCTGCTGGACTGACTCGACAATCACTCTCGGATGGATCCGTAAGTCTCCAGCCACTTGGGGCGTCTTCGTGGCCAATCGCTTCTCGACGATCCAGTCGGATCTCCTCCTCGCTACGTGGATGTACGTCCCCTCGAAATTTAACCCCGCTGATTGCGCGAGTCGTGGTTCAACGCCAGATGAATTGTCTTCATTCGACCTCTGGTGGGATGGCCCGCCATGGCTAAAGCAATCCAGAGAGTTTTGGCCCGAACAACCTTGCATTCCTGTGGATATAGCCGAAGAGAGACGAAAGACCGCTCGAGCCGCTCTTTCCGCCGTAACCAAAACGGACTGGGACATAATGTATCGGTACTCCTCGTGGACAAAATTATTGCGGGTAACTTCTTACTTGATACGGTTTTGTCTTTCTATCCGCCGAAAAGTTCCCGTACCAAAGACCTCAGCTATTTTGGTCAGGGAAGTCTTCGCAGCCGAACGGTTCTGGGTGAAGCAGGCTCAACAAATCGAATTCGCCAACGAAATAAAATCCCTACAACGAGGCTCTGAGGTGCCCAAATCCTCAAAAATCCGTTCTTTAAATGTATTTATTGACAATTTCGGTCTAATTCGTGTCGGAGGTAGAATCCGTCACTCATCATTGTCCGAAATGGAAAAATTCCCGTATCTTCTGCCCCGGGGCCGAATCGCGTCTCTGGTTGTAGCCCACTATCACGACGTATCCATGCATGGTGGAACTCAACTCGTCTTACGTAGCTTGAGAGAACGCTTTTGGGTCCTCGGTGCTCGCAATGTGGTGAAGAGTCATGCCCGAAATTGTGTAGTGTGCGTGCGAGATAAAGCGCGGTTACTCACCCAGAAAATGGCAGATCTACCTGACTTTCGCGTGAACCCTTCGCGGCCTTTCACCAATACGGGAGTGGATTATGCGGGTCCATTTCAGGTTCGAATAAGCTCCGGCAGAGGTCACAGGGCTCACAAAGCATACGTCGTTGTTTTTGTATGCCTCTGTTTGCGCGCTATACACGTTGAATTAGTTCACGACTATTCTGCAGCCGCCTTTTTGGCAGCTTTCGACCGATTTACTGCGAGACGCGGAATTCCTGCTAATTTATATAGCGATAACGGTCCTAACTTCCAGGGTGCCGACCGTGAACTCCGCGAAGCATTTGAGGTGGTCTCGCAAGATGTGGATCTTCAGTCTCGGTTAGCGTCGAATAAGACGCAGTGGCATTTCATCCCTCCCTACGCTCCCCATTTCGGTGGAATGTGGGAGGCGGGAGTGAAGTGCATTAAAAAACACTTGCGGCGTATTTTGGGCTCCGCGACTCCGACCGCGGAGGAGCTGACCACGGTCTTGTGCCAAGTAGAAGGATGTCTCAATTCTCGACCAATATCCCCCTTGCGAGACGACCCCGAAAGTTTTGATACCTTGACGCCCGGACATTTTTTGATTGGTACCTCCCTGAAAGCGGTACCCAAATCTTCTGTAATGGAAGTTGCGGACGCTCGGTTCACCCGATGGCGTTTAACGCAAAAATTCGTGGAAAACTTTGGAAAATTTGGTCGTCGGACTATCTCCAATCGCTTTAACATCGTTACAAATAGCGATCGGTAACGCCCGATCTTAATGTCGGCGATCTCGTACTTGTCCGAGATCCTCAACTTCCACCGATGGAGTGGAAAATGGCTAGAGTTCAGGAATGTTATCCAGGTTCAGATTCATCGGTACGCGTAGTCAAAGTTAAGACTGCCAAGACTGAGTTTTCAAGGCCTATCACACAACTCTGCCTTCTACCCATCGCGCGAGCGTCCGATGCTGAAGCAGCTTCCAACAAAGCGTAACACTTATGTTCAGTGCTCTCTATATTAGTCTTATTGCGCTATATTGTTTCGCGCAATGCCGGGCGGCTTGTTTGCGATTCGAACATGTGGTTCGTTGTCGGTAACGTAGATACCTGCGTAGTCGGACGCGCAGGCGGTACGGCGGCATGGCGCGTGTTTGCGTGTTACCGAGTTAGTACCAGTTAGTACGTTCGAGCACGTTCGACACGCTGGACCCTCGCCAGCACGCATCTCTTTTGGTTTTGCCGCAAAGACGCGACGCGACTAACTAAAGTTTACAAGTTCTCCGCAAGTCTAAATTCAAGGCGAATCGCTTCCAAGTCGCGAGACAGCGAATTATTGTACCTGAGCCGAATATTATTCATAAAATACAGAGACGACTCAAAAGCGCATTGTGAAGTGAATCCTTATTGCAAGAGACAATTCTAAACCGACTCGCAAACAATCACGAAACTCCCTATCTAAAACTAATACATCGTCTTTTTGCAGGAGGTTCTTCATATCATCCGAGTTAGAGTAGATAATTCGTAATATTTCAGCATCATTTTTATTTGCTAAATATGGGCCTAACATATCTACCACAAATCCATTTGTTGTGCAAATCGTAAATGGCTTACACAAGGGCACTTTCTTTTGACCAGAGAATGACTTCCTCTGATACTCGTTATTAGAGCTTTTCTCATGGCGAATATAACTACCATCGCATATTATCATGAGTTTTTTGTTGATATTATGTAATGCATTTGCCATAGAAGAAGTTTGATTCTCCATTAGATCTCGACTTGTAAAAAAATGGCTGAGTATAAAATAAAAAACGAAAAAACACGTTTTTCCCATATATCTGCACAGGGGTGCAGTAAGGGATTGAAATTTCAGGTAAACTTATAATTCTGCAGTACAAACACATCGCCATAGGTTAGATGCGATAATGACGGGAGGGCAAATTCACTATGCTTACCCGGCTAGAGCCTTTCAAATCGTGCTTCATGAATATTATAATTATTAAAAGTCTGGATTAAGTGTTTATGTAGTTTAACAGTGCCACGACATTTTATGCATTCATTTAAATGACAAGAGGGGGAAGATTCAGAATATGAAATGGCATTCAGATAATCGCGATAATACTTTAATTCCAAACTTGTACCTTTAGTCAAGTTAGGAATATTAGCATCATTCAACATAAGTTTGATGTTTTCATGGTGCACGCAAACGGACACATTGCGGGTACCACTGCTACCTGCTAATACGCAATATTATGGTCTGAGCTTTGTGAACGAAGAAATGCTTATCTGCCAATCTGGGTACTCTGAAATAAATTGAATATACAGTTCATGGATATTACCTAACAGCAATCTCTTCTAAACATGTTCACGTGGTCCATCATCATTTTTTATACATATAAAATCCTTCGTTCCTGGCATCATACCACTAATATCATCACGTTCGTAATAATTTTTCATGAGTCTCACACTAGCGTCAAGTAATGGTTTTCCTCTTTTAGGAATTGGTAATGATAACATTCCGTGCTTTTCCACGGTTTCAATAAGATGTTTCGCTTTTCTTTCTTATATAATAAATATCCGTGCTAATTTTTTGCAACTCCAAAACATTGGTGATAATGTAAGGAGTTGGAATTTGTCATTCTGGTTAGTTGAAGACTTATACCCTTCAAATATTTGATTAAGTACTTCCAAGCCCGCTTTACGGGTTTCATTATCACACTGAAGTTCGGAATTTTGGTAGTCTGAATTTGCATCCAAATCTTCTTGAAAAGAATCTGAATGACTGTCGTTGTCAGAGGCAACGAGATCGTCAATAACGACATCAACTTGCTCAGAAATGTTAGATGAATCGGAATTCATGGAGGGCATCATCGAAGGAGGGTGCGAATCATTAAGGGCACTTCTACAAGTAATACAGATGCTTGATCTTTTTGGTAAGAAAGGAAATTTCGACCTCAAAGCATCAGAAAATCGACGAAGATTTCTTAGTCGATGTTTCTTTCTTTTAAAAGGATTAACACATCGAGGAGACATTTTCAAAATAACAAATAATTTAAAAATTTAAATTTAAAAATCTACAATTTACAAAAATGAAAAAAGTAATTGAAAAATGGGTCAGAGTGGAATCGATTGAAAATATAAAATGTTATTCAGAACAAGAAATATGTCTTATATAATATATACGAGGTAGTTTATTGTAATAAAAGAAGATCGTATCTGCGGCAACTCTTTTCACATTATAAATAGAGCAATTTAGGGGTTGGGCCGAATAACGGTATCACTCGAAAAATGGCATTTTGAGAAAAACGAGAAAAACTTGGGTAACCACGTAAAAACAGATATGTGGTAGATATTTGTTTATTCGAGTGAAGGAAATGCATGAATCAGTGAACCCGAGAATGACCGATGATAGTCGAACAAGTTATATTCGCGAAGTTGGTATCCGCGAGAAATCGCAGGAAGCGTGAGGAACGGATAGCGAAACAAAGACACTGAAACTCCAACTCTCGAAGATGAAACACTGCTCGATCCGGGAGGCGAAGACTCTTTTTCAAAATGGAAATGAAAAGCCGTTCCCGCCCTAACATTGCGTAAGGGAATCATTCAGCACGGAGTGTTCGCGAAAGTATCAGGCGCTACCAATTTTTCGACTTCGACTTTATTGTCGAAGTCCTGGGTGAGTTTCGATCTTATTCTTGTAATTTCGAGAATTTGTACGAAGAATATCTTTCCTGTCCGTCTAATTCTTGTCACCAGCGAAATCTCCACGTGGCGTGCATAAAAGATGGCGTCTTCGAGAATCAATTCCAACGCCTGGTTCGATGCTGATGGAGACTATAAGTTTGTCGATCACCTGAGCCATTCCGATTTCAACCATTCACCGCGACAAGCTGAATCCTGGGGGAAACCGGGGCCGCGTTAAGGCTAGCGTGCTTGTGATTGGTCCATTCTAATTAGCTGAATGCTTAAAGTCTTTTATGATTGTTTGTAACAAAATTCCAGTAAATTTCAATTCAGATCTTATACGCGAGCTCTTTGCTATGTGCTCTTTTCAGTGAAACTTCCAAATTATATTAAAATTAGATTTATTAATATTTTTTAAAAATAAAATTGATTAAACTACAAGCAAAGAGCTTGAGTATAAGATCTGAATTGAAATTTACTAGAATTTCGTTAAAACCAATCACGTAAGACTTTAAGCATTCAGCTAAATAGAATGGACCAATCACAAGCGCGCTAGCCTTAACACGGTCTCCGCTATGGCCAATTCTCTCTCATCCACCCGGTATAATTATAGTACACAATCTACTCATTTATTTCCACGTAGTGCAAAAATTACAGAGGTAAGTTGGATAGTTAATTTGTTCGTTATATCACAACAGATAACGGATACAAATTATATGATGACATACTGTATTTTTTTGACATTAATACAAATTAAATAAGCCGTCCACATGAATGACGAATAAACTGTAGTATTTACTAATATATTTTTAATGTGTACATATTTTAATATTGAATGAGCATTAATAATTTGAATACGCCAATAGCCCAATACGATCTAGTTTCACCATAAGTTCCTGTTGGAAAATTGAATTTAATAAACGGGTGAAGCTCCAAATTGTTTTAATTGTAGTTCCTCCGAAAATCAGGAAATCATTTACACTAATAGCTCACGTACGATGTTGTTTCATCTTGCCTCTTCGCTGCACGATTCGACCTCAGCCAATGAAAAACCTACAATTAAAACAAAATATAATTTGAACAATTAGTGACTGTAGGGTGAACGAATATTGCATGTGGATGTATTTATTTCGTATGCAACTATACATCTAGTTTATAATACATCAGTCTTTATTCATAATTTTATGTCAAAAAATACGATTATTACTGCCTAAAAAAGTAAAGTCAGGCATAACTCTTGTCCCCGGAGAGGTTGTCAGAAAAGCAGAATGGAAAAATAAATACCCAAAAACAAAAGGCTGGAGAATAAAGACTCTTAAAAAACAGCATATATAAAAAAAAATTAAAACGGAGAAAAAGACCCGAAAAAAACTGCCGGAAAATACGATCCTCCCGCGAACACCCTCGGCTAAAGGCGTCGTAGTGAGTAAATAAGAAATGATAAAGTACATCGAAAAAGATAAATTTTAAATAAGAAATGTTTTTTCATGATCCCCTATGGACCATATTTCCTTTTCGAGCTGAAAACAACATCATAAGTAAAAATGTACTTTGAAAAACATATCCGCAATAAATACCTCCCAGTAAATCCCTTAGAACTTGAGATAAAATAACGCGTAATCTACACTTACATTAGTTCGTTTTTTTCTAGCCGCAGCCCACCCGAATGTAGGCATTACGCGGGATAATTTAAATAATCGTATTTAAATATACTATGACTCTGTAGGTATTGAATATAAACGAAATTAACGTTTTTTCTGAGTTGTGTTCCAGGGGTTATTTCTTCAGGGCTCTATTTCTCGAGTCTTTTTTCTCTATTCTTTTTCTCCTTGCTGTTTTTTACCAGAGTACCCCCCCCCCCTTCCGGTAAAATCAGCTTTACGAAAGGAGTTTTTGCATGTTTCGATTCAGAATCGACGGAAAAATCGCGGAAACTAATTTTATGAAAAATTATTTCTTCAAGTTCTACTTTCAAACTAAATGTAAAACATCTACAACTTCTTGTTCAGTTTTCTACAGTTACTAACAAATTTTATTACAATTAACACATTGCAATCTATGGACACTATAGAGACTTACCTGATATACTTTACTCCCCAATTACACAAGCGACTAATATGATTTCTGAAATGTCCTGAGGAATATGTTTTCAAAATGTTCCATTCTGGATCGACTAGAATCTCATTGCATGTTTAAAATTATCCCTAGAAAGAAATTCGAAAAGATGTATGTTCCAAGAGATATTATTCATATAATATTTGTGTTCAATAAGCGAATTTTAGTTCGGTCAGTCGATGGTTAATAATAAATTTATAATCTGATATCAATTTGCAACTAGAATTATACAATCACTCTACCATAAGCAACTTTTAATTTATTTTATTTTAAAGTACCAAATACTCTGCTCAATGTTGCAAATGACGACTGTTACGCACACAATTTGCAAAATGTTGTAGGCCCATGTAGGATATGGAGTTCGAGACCTGTTTAAAAGTTATTAATGTTATTATGTATATTATCTCTTGTAGGAGACATATAACATTTCATCCTAGCGAAGTCATTGAACGACATCTACATTAAACATAACGAAAACAGGATAAAATGGTAAACCCCTTTATCACATCCTTGAGATTCTCTGATTCTTCAATTATTCTTTTTAAGATGTTATGTTTAAAAAATTTTGATAAAAAATTTAGACAATCGTAATAATTACAACAGTGTAAAATTTAGAGAAAACTTAATTCTATCCGAAAGAAAATGACTGACCAAACGAAGATAAACTATTAAAGATTAATTTGACTCGAAAAAACAACGTGCAGATGAGATTAACTATATGTATAATATATATTAATTATTAATATCTAATAAGATATGGTGAAATATTAATCTGTTTCCATACATTGATATTGGATAGTACGTTTTTAACAAAACATATAACACAGTCAATCCCAGTTTATTAGGCAATACGCACTTTGTATCAAGGGGCTGTCAAATCAACTATCACACGGATAAGGTACATAGGGTGTACACGGGACATCCGAACATAAATAACACACACATTAACGCTATAAATAAACAAATAATAAATAATATGAAATGGCTATTTTCGGAGATATACTACAAAGAACGCTGATGATTACAAATTGGGTAGATAACAAACAGAGAAAAAAGCGTGAAGACAAATTAAATTTCAACAAGTCGTATCAAGAAGCTGTTGGAACGAAGCTAAATTTGTCTAACGCTAACATTGCCCGTATTCTGCAAGTCGTTTTGGACAATAACGTCAACGTTATGGCCAGTAACGACTAAGAGAATTTGGTATATGATAGACCGGACAGACACAACTTAAGCCATAAATGGACTGTTAATCGCCAACCAATAGTGCAAACAAAGAATAAAATATCACTTCCTCAGCGCACGAAGCTCGAAAAAATTCAAAGAAATTTTCATCTACAAAGCCCTTCAAAACCAAGAAAGAACATATTCAGGCGCAATATAGGTGAAAACGAAAACGGAAATCCATGAACAACACCAAGTCGACGGGAGCAAGTGGTATTACATCGTCTTCGACTCAGACACACAAAACTGGCGCATTTGTACATCATCACGAAATCAACACCTCCCTGGTGCGAAAATTGGACCAAAAAATAACAATAAAACACTTGTTTAGCAAATGCGCCATTCTTAGAGATATTCAAGACAACATACACAAAGAAGGAGGAACCAAGTGAATTTGACTGAAAAAAAATGGTTTCGCCATGTAGAAATGAATCTTTCCACTAAAAAGCTTAATTTTTACGGCGTTATTTATTTATAAATAAGTGTTAACTTTCTGGTGCCGCCTTAAATGGTATTGGTATCGTTAGTTGGTGCTATTAGCTACTTTCAGGAAAAATTTGAATGAAGAAAAATGGTTTCACCATGTCGAAATTTTTATGCAATACCCTGAAAAGTTTTCACCTACTTCCGTCCGTCTTCTTTCTCTCCCTAGATAATCACATCGCCATTTTTCCATCGCCATAAGTTTGGGACAATAAGAACCACAAAGGCTGCCGCAAAGTACACTATTTCGAACTCGAGACTTAAATTCGACCGTCTCTCGTTGGCACTCGCATTTATTGTTTCAAAGTCATTCGATTACCACTAATGTCCAACGAAGCAACTGTAGGGATTTGAGTAAAGAATCTGAGCACTACGAGGACATGATAAGTTTGGGACAATAATAACTAGAAAGGCTGTCGCAATGTACACTATTTCGAACTCGAGACTTAAATTCGACCGTCTCTCGTTGGCACTTGAAGTTATTGTCTCACAGTCTTTCGATTACCACTTATGTCTAGCGAACGAATGTTAGGAATGTACAAAAAGAACCTGAGCACTACGAGGACATGATAAGTTTGCGACAATAATAACCAGAAATGCTGTAGCAATGTAAGCTATTTTGAACTCGAGACTTACATTTGACCGTCTCTCGTTGGCACTCGCAATTATTGTCTCAAAGTCATTCGATTACCACTTATGTCCAGCGAATAAACGTTAGGAATGTACAAAAAGAACCTGAACACTCCGAGGACGTGACAAGTTTGGGACAATAGCAACCGGAAAGGCTGCCGCAAAGTACACTATTTCGAACTCGAGACTTAAATTCGACCGTCTCTCGTTGGCACTTGAAGTTATTGTCTCACAGTCTTTCGATTACCACTTATGTCCAGCGAACGAATGTTAGGAATGTACAAAAAGAATCTGAGAACTGCGAAGACATGATAAGTTTGGGACAATAATAACCAGAAAGGCTGTAGCAATGTACGCTATTTCGAACTCGAGACCTAAATTTGACCGTTTTTACTTATGTACAGAGATTAACTGACCGTTTTCAGTTGAAGAATTCTAGAAAGCACGAGCTTGATAAGATCATATATGGTTGTACAGTATGTAGCAGTAAGTAAGTTACTAGTTCCTAAAAATATATTGCCAAACTATTTATTGATGCACTGGGCTTTTCGTGGGGGTATTTATTTATTAATAAACAAATAAATAAAAATGATTGAAATAAATAAGATTAACAAGTTTCTGAATAAATTCGTACATTATTCACAATTTAATTCTTCAAAAGTATCACTGACAAAGATCTCTGTGTGAAGTCATTAAAACTGTTGAAAGTACTTAATACCTTCTGAAAAAATCGATGCGACACCGAATATGCCACCAAATTACTCTAAGATTCAATTTCCTTATTTTTTGAAATCATGCTCGTGTATGCTTTATTCTTCATTTATATTTCGAAATTATTGTGACAAAATCGGAAGAATATTTTTAAATTTGCTGTTTTTATAAATCGTAAAAAGTGAATGATTATATGTAACTTCAGAAAAACATAACAAACGTTCGGATATTTTTTACAAAAAAATAATTGACAATCTGTCGTACGAAGTAGGTGTTTATGTACGTCGTACACAGCTTCCTCATATGTTGTCGAGGAAGCTGTTAACTGAACTCCGAAAAGTGGATTTCAGCTATTCGCGAGGAAGTTGATGCTAACAACCACACGTGTGATTTAGTGCCGTTGCCACGCGGTCACAAGGCAATGGGCTGTACGTTGGGATTTAAAAGGTAAACACAGAATTCTAACCATAATGCAATATAGCTTATGTGCTGAAGGTTTTTTGCAAAAGGCCAGTGTGGATTACAAAAGAGATTTTCTTCGAAATTTCCGTTATATGAGCGTTAATAGATCAAATGGTTAATAAAAATGCAAATTAGGAATTGCACAAATATACTTATTATTATTTAATGATGTATGAACGCATATTTTGTCTATGTCCGCCGTGAATATGAGAGTTTCCTCCTTACCTACATCTAAAACGGCTTGTTGCATAACACAGTTATTATTACTAAATAGATTTTCAGGTTTTATTTTATGTACGATAGTGTATTCGCTATTCGTCGTAGAATCGACGATGAAATATTTCACCCTGACATATGTCCCATCATTGAGTTGGCAATAAGAATTATCCGAACGTTCGTTTTTTTCAATAAAGACGTATATAAGCATCCATTTTTTACAATTTTAGTGTATATTCTCGATTTGTTTGACAATGCACTGAAGGCTGTGTATATATTATTTAATGTTAATGGCGTACCGAAGTACCTAACCCCGCGCATAATTTTCAAAGTTTTTTGAACCCGGTTCGTTCCCATTGACGTGCAAAACTGCCGCACAGTAAACTGTACCACAAGATAAATATGTAATCAAAGTGACATAAGAGTATTCAAGATTTATTCGGCGACAAACTTGGTAATGAATCCCTTTTGCAGCATGTATTACTTTTAATAGTCGCCCATTACCAGATTCAAATGCATAGGCGTTGTGAGACCCATTCGGTCCCCAGTAATACACGCTCTCTGCTAAATGCAAGAGGGAATGTACATTAATAGTCATAAAAACTTTGGAGTACAGAATTTCGCACTGAGCGATAAATTCGTGAAGTAATTGATCGGCTTTATTAACTTCTTCAATTTTTATCCTATCTTTCTATAATAAATACATAGCTTCCACGAATAATGCCCAGTGCGTTGTATACTGTGCAGGCAAGAAGTTTGAAAAAATTGGCAAGCTGTAAAATAGACTCCGGTTATCCCATTCTCGAGATTTCCAATATTCCTTTTCCGTTAATGGACGACTTAACCGGGCTATTTGAGATGGCACTTTTAAAGTTTTTAATGAATTATTTATTAAAGCCCATATGTCTCTTGAAATTAAGCCGACTTTCTTTGCGTTACCAATAAATAGCGTTGTAAATTGTTTGGCAACACCGGAGCATAAATGCATCGGGTCTGGGACGCAACCTTTGATGAGATCAAATTTTGGAAAAACAATTAGCGGTAATTGGTTTTTTACACCAAACACACTAACATCGCGGCGGGAGCGCGAAGCATGTCTCATGTGTTTCTTTGTATCTTCTACATTTCTTAATTTGGTTACTTGTTGCTGCAATGGATATTTCATACATCCAGACCTTCTACTGGAATCTTTAAAAACATACTCGCCGGGGTGTAGGCAGTGACCACAACCGTATGCGCCATTAAACTGTTTGAACCCTTGAACAGGTGCGCGAGCTACTGAGTCGACACAGCAAATTAAAAGAAATACTTTGATAAATTTCTCTGCACCATTTATAATGCAGCTTACGCCCTCTTTTGAAAGGGTAGTATCTGTTTCAACAAGTGGGCCAAGGAAAATATTCATATTTGGCTTATTTTTGCCAAACCATAAACCGACTAGAAGCAATTCTTTGTTTCTAATATGAAATGGCAATTCATTTACCATTAAGTAAATTGGCCATATAGAATATGACGAACTCTTAAATAAAGGTGCTCCATCAGTATTGAATATTAATGTAGCGTAATTCCGCTTATCGACTTCATTTAAATCCTTTACAAATTCTCTAGATAATTTGCCATCGTATATATCTCGAAAAGTACCATCATATCTTCTGTCGTTTATAATATAATTATAATAATCTGCATTTGATTGAATTAGTCTCGATATTTGTGCTGACGGATCCATGGTAACAAAAAAATTTGTAAACGTATTATCTTTTGGTTGAATTTCGGTTTTACATTTTTTATCAATTACTGCATATTGCATGAAACGTCATGCAATGATTTGGAAAAAATATCTTATTAATGAAGTACTTCGTATTCGGTATTATAGGTTCTGCAAATATGCAGTTGATCAGGCGGAATAAATCCTCAATTCCTGACAGAGACAATGAATATGTAAGGGCATATTTAATTATCATAATTATAACTTCCCCAACACTTTTATTTATCGTCGTGGTGATTGTTTTTCAACATTCTTCAATCTTGATGATGTCATCGAGAGAATTAAAAGCTACATTAGCGGCATTTTGTCCAGTTGTCTCGTCTGCGACATCATCATCATCATCGTGGATTATTCCTTCGCCGTTCATGGCATTAATGAAACAATGATCAGTTTCTTCGTTTACCTATAAATGTTTAAAACTTTTGTATAAGGAATGTATGAAAATGTATGAAGTATGAAATAATACTTTATTTATTAAATTACTTCGTAGAGTAAAACAAAACTTCGTAAATGACAGAAGTTTGCTGCGAGAAATTGAAAAGCTTAAAGGCAGTATCAGGTGCCCCGATCACCACATAGAATAAAGGAAAATCCTACAAAACTCCTAAGAGAGGGATATATTTAGACGAAACACTCATCAAGACAGAAATGTTCATGGAAAAAGAGAATCCTGCAGAGAGCACTGTACATTATGTAGAGCCTCACGTTGGTACAGCGTACCGGCCTCATAACCCTAGTAGTGGTGAATGACGATTATCCATAGGCCGTGTTCATGACAGAACACTTTGACCTGGATACATCTTGCCGCAAAAGGGGGGGGGGGGCAGAAGAAGATGGGTGGATTCGGAATGGGCTATCAATTTCACGGGAAGTAAAAAATGGTCATCGCATCACTGTTTCATCGGGCTGTCTTTGCTGTTAGTAATATACCTCACCTTTGCTGCTGCACTAACATCATCTTCATTCAAGAGTGTACATAATATCGATTCGCGAACTGATGGTTCTAAAGTTTCATCGTTTCTAAGATAACTTATAGCTGTATTTTTTCACTCTCACTGGATAAAACTGAACAGTCCCTGTAACGATACATTTTTTTGGCGCAAATAATACACTGATTATCCATATTAAAATTTGTATTTTCTGGTTCAGCCTCATTAGAATTATCACTGCTTTCCAAAGTCTCCACTAATCTTGGTCTTTTCGATTTAGGTTCTTTAAGGTTTTTAAGATTAATGTACTTAATACGACATTTGTGGAGTTCATCTTGACGTACTTCTGAAGAAATCTTTACTATATTAGAGATTCCTTTTTTTTGTACTGTAGTCAATGCATCGTCAGGCTCCTGCATCCAATCATTTACGTGACTGCATATGACGCAAACGTTATTAGCCGCATCCATTGTTCTATACAAATAAACAATTAAAATTAATATTTTATTGGAAATATCGAAGAAAATATCGAAATATTTTCTATATAAGATTATGACTTAAAGTACAAAAATTAATTGAATGAATTTATTATTTTATCATTTTATGTAACAAAAATTATAAATTTTATTAAATTGTTACTTCATGAAATTATTATAATCATTATTATTATTATTATTATCTTTAAAATTATTATGTATAAAATAGAATTTAATTATTAATACATATAAAATTAAATATGTATTATTATTATACATATAATTTTCCATGAGTAGTAGTAGTAGTAGTAGTAGTAGTAGTAGTAGTAGTAGTAGTAGTAGTAGTAGTAGTAGTAGTAGTAGTAGTAGTAGTAGTAGTAGTAGTAGTAGTTTTTTTTTTTTTCCGAAGAGGTGAGGAATGCTTTACGCACCATAAGGGAGTCACGTGACTCCCCCGTGTGTGGGACTCTCCTGCAAGCAGGCCTACCCACTAAACCTCCACCTCTTTTCTCCTTCCTACACGACCCCGGCACTGCTGTAGCACTTAGGACTTCAGGGCCGGAGGGCTTGTTGCTGTTTTTAGCAACCTCAACGTTATGTTGAGTTAATGGCTTGGACCATCTCATCCTGCTCTCTCCTCTTCTGCCTGAGTAGTTTTTCAACATACCTTGCCACGGCATTCCACTTGTCTTCGGACTGTAACATTTCTGCTTGCACTTCAGAGGGTTGCGTCAACACAATATTGTGTGCATCTTTGAGATCTTCTCTGAGCTTTTCCCATCTTTTGCATTCAAAGAATGTGTGTTCCACGGTGTCGGTCATGGTCGGACAGTAGTCGCAAATCGAACTAAACCTCCTAAACCTCCTAAAAATTAAATATGTATTATTATTATACATATAATTTTCCATGAGTAGTAGTAGTAGTAGTAGTAGTAGTAGTAGTAGTAGTAGTAGTAGTAGTAGTAGTAGTAGTAGTAGTAGTAGTAGTAGTAGTAGTAGTAGTAGTAGTAGTTTTTTTTTTTCCGAAGAGGTGAGGAATGCTTTACGCACCATAAGGGAGTCACGTGACTCCCCCGTGTGTGGGACTCTCCTGCAAGCAGGCCTACCCACTAAACCTCCACCTCCGTTTCTCCTTCCTACTCGGCCCCGGTACTACTTTAGCATTTATGGCTTCAGGGCCGGAGGACTAGTGGCGATATCACTTCCGCCACCCCAGATTCATTGGCTCAAGTATTAGCAGGGAGCCTCTGCTGCTCTTACCCCTCTTCCCGCTTCTTCTGTCGGAGAATCCCCTCTATGTACGCCGCCACTGCCGTCCATTTGTCCTCGGAGCTCAGCATCTCGTCCACAATATCCTCAGGAGTCATTTTGACCTGGTGGTCAGCTGTCAGTGTTTTCCTCCATTCTGTCCACCTTTGACATTCGAAGAATGTGTGTGCAACACTGTCGATTGCATCTATGCAATAGTTGCAGCTTGGGCTACTCCTTATGTGTACTTTGTGCAGGTACGCATTAAAAAGGCCGTGGCCGGAAATGAACTGGGTGACAAAGTAGTTCACCTCGCCGTGTGCTCTGTTGAGCCATGGTTTTATGTCCCTTAGGATGCGGTGCGTCCACTTCGCTACGGTGCTATTCCTGTCCCATCTCCAGGTACTCACACAGGTTACAGCGAACGACGCTCTACGCTGGGCTTGCTCAGCCGTCCTTGCGGTGATAACCACAGCTAAGTCGTCCGCGAAGCATTTTATTGTGGCCCAGTCCGGTAGCTGCAGGCGCAGTACTCCATCATAGAGGGCATTCCACAAGTCCGGGCCGAGTGCCGAGCCCTGGGCCACTCCCGCGGTGATAGCCTTGGACCTGGGTCCTTCTGTTGTCTCAAAAAGCAGCTTCCTGTTCCGCACGCAGTCATTTATGACTGACAGCAGATATGGCGGCACCTCGAAATCGTGTTCCAGAGTTTCCATGATGTGGTCCCAGTCTGCCGTGTTAAACGCATTTTTAACGTCTAGCGCGACCACGACACACATATCGCATGATCTGATGTTCCCATCCCAAGCCTGCTGCACTAGGTGTGCAATCTCGCTAACCGCGTCCATGGTTGAATGTCCTGGGCGAAATCCATGTTGGTCGTGTGAGATTCCCCCGCCTCTGTCTATTGCCGCGCGAAGGCGTGCTCTCACCAACCTCTCATAGATTTTCCCAGACTCATCCAACATGCAGAGTGGCCGGAATGACGAGGCGGTAATGGGCGGGCCCTTACCTTTGTCTATCAGGACCAGCCTTTGAACTTTCCATCTGTCCGGGAAAGTACCAGTTGTTAAACATGCATTAAACATGTCTAGCATCAGTGCCGGCCGGTTTCGTACAATTGTCTTCAGCACTTCAATCGGGATCCCGTCGGGCCCGGGGGCCTTTCTGTTTCCGGCTGCGCTAACCGCTGTTTTTAGTTCCTCGATGTTAAACACGGGGATCGGCTCTGTCCCCTCGTAGTTCTTTTCCTGCCTTTTGTCGTGGGACGGAAAGAGACTCTCTACTATATTTATTGCGACAGCAGGTTCGAACGGCCCCGCTAGGCTTTTTTGTCCCAGGCGTTTAGTGACGATTCTGTAGCCTAGTCCCCATACATCGTTCTCCACCTCCTGACAAAGTGCTTTCCAACACTGACGTTTACTTTTCCTGATCTCCAGTTTCAGGGCTTTCCGTGCCTCCCGGTACCTTTCTGTTGCGGTGTCGTCGGCTCCTCTCCTTCTCAGACGTTGCGCTCTCCTTCTCATTTTAAAAGCGTTTCTACGCAGTTCGGCGATGTTGTCAGTCCACCAATATACGGCTCTCTTTCCCTCATTTATGCACCGTTTTGGCATGGAGGCATTGCAGCTCCTGTGTATCAGACGCATTGTGTCCGCGACTGCTTTTTCCGCATCTACTCTTGTCGGAAATGCCTTATTCTCGTGTTCCGTGGTTATGTGGTCATCTATGAACCCAATTAGCGATGCAGCATTTAATTTCTCAACTGACCACTTTTTGGTGGTTTCGTTGGTATGCCGCCTCGGCTGTCTCGGGTTGACCCGAAATTCTATAAATTGGTGGTCACTAGCGGTAAAGATCTCAAGTACCGTCCATCCCGTCACCCTGGTTGCCAGCCTCTGAGAAGCTAGGGTTATGTCGACTATAGACCCTCTTGTGCCTGCTCTTCTAAACGTCGTTACGTTACCAGAGTTTAGGAATGCCAGATCAAGCCTGGCAGCTAACTCTGTGACGTTTCGTCCTCTGCTGCACGTGGATTCCATACCCCATTCACAGGCCTTTGCATTGAAATCTCCGCCAATGATGGTTTCTCCAACTAGCGCGTTCAAGCAGTCTTCTAGGGCATCCAGCTTCTCTCTGAATCTGGCTATAGGGTCGTTCGGGGACAGGTAAACGCTGACATAATTTATGTCAGTAGCACTTACGCATACAAATCCTTCGCCTTGGATGACTTGTTGGACCGCAACCTTACGGTGGTCTAAGATCCAGATTGCTGCTGTTCCTAGTTTGTCCGGGAACCACAAGTTGTCCGCATCGTGATGCTGTTCGCATATCAGAAGCAGATCCGTTTCGCGTTCAGTCACAATCTTCTGTAACAGAGATTGAGCTGTTCTACTTCTATTCAAGTTACATTGCAACACGAAGGTCATGTTTTCCCGAGTTTACGCTGAACCTCCTCCTGGTACGATCTGCATGCACGCGTCCCCGGTAGATGGTCCACTGGTGGGGCATCAGCCCGCTCCAGGCACAGACAGCATGTCGGGTTATTTTTGCAGTCTGTTGCCCTGTGGCCACTCTGACTACATTTCCAGCATTGCTTGGATCTATCGGCGTTTCGACAGCTCGCCGCTATATGCCCAAACCCGTGGCACCGATAACACCGGGTGATTAGTTCGCGCCGACGGATCCGGCAGCTGACCCACCCTATCTTAACGTGGCCTTTCGCTTCGAGGCGCACGGCGTCCTTTTCTTCCAGTTCCACGAAGGCAATCTTGCAACCCCATTTACTGGGCCGTGACAGGTTTATCTTGCACGATGACAATTCTCCTTCGTGACCCAGGCTCCTTTGCAGCGCTGCTACGATCTCCTCTTGGTCAGTCACTGCGTCCAGGTCTCTAATCTCAATCTGGGCTTTAGGGACTAACTGTCGGACATCCCCGTCCTTTCCCACTACCGCAGAAATCTTTTCCTCAAATCGCTTCCTGACTTCTTCGGGCGCAGAAACCTCGACCAGTACATTACCAGACTTAGTCTCTCTTATGGTTTTGACAACCACTCCTTGCTCGTCAGGGGACACGCCTCCTCTGATGATCTTGAGGATGTCCGCGTATTTCTTGCCCTCAGTAGGTCTAATGAGTACTGCATCTGCCCTTGGTCTTCTAGGTCTCTGGTTGTGCTTGGGTTTCTGGGTTTCTTTTTCCGTCCCAATATTCTGTTCCGTTGGTGTGGGCCGCATTGGGTTCCCACCCCGTTTGGGTTTGTTCTTACGCACCTCTGTCCATTTCTCTTCCACGACTGTTTGGACTTTTTTCCTAGGTCTACCTCCATCCTTCGATTGAGGACTTGGGGTGTTGTCTTCCCGCTTCCTCTTCTCTTTGGGGGTCTCCGCCATACCACCCGCTTGATGTGCCGCCTCAATGATTTTATCTTCTTTCCTGGTTAAGTTCGTCCAGGCTTTCTCCCAGTTTGTGCGGTGCATATCTATGTTACGCAGAATTATGTCCGCTGTATCAAGACCCTCCTTGATGTCGTTAAACATGTTCTTCTTTGTTCGACAAAAAAGGATCATCGTGTCAACGGTCGCTTTTAGGCGCACAATTTGTTCGGCCTCCCGCTTTCTTATATCCTCCACTAGTTTCCTAGCAGGTTCAAACGGGGTTAATTCAGCCATAGTGTCCGCCGCCGAATTCCTACTTATGCCTCTTGTGGCATTTGCGAAGAGAGCAGCCAATTGCCCCACCTCGGGGCCAGTGTCTCTCGTCATCGCATCCTCAGCGCTATGCTTTTTCTTCGGGTCTGTGCTTGTAAGTTCCCGTATCTCCTCGCTTGTAGCCATGAAATCGCCGCAAAAATCGCATGTTGAAGAAATACAAAGCATATTCTAAGTGCTATAACTACTGAACGCTGTTATCAACATTAAGTGTCAAAGCGATCTGCCGAATCCTGTTGACTTTAACTAAATATAAGTAAATCGCCGTCGTAGCATGTAACCCGTTATTGCTAAGTAAATTAAGAAATTCTCGGTAACGACCCGTGATGTCATCCAAACTGCTCGTAAAACCCCATAACGTGCGGCGTAACTCTTCGTATGCACTGCAGAATAAGAACAAGTGCTCAGCAGATTCCGACCGGTACTGATCACAGCACGTGCATACTCCTCGGGAGTCCAGTCGGAGGACGAACCTACCGGCAGATAACCAAGAAGCCTGCACCGACAAAAGTCTGGCCTGCAATTTAGCTCGCAGAAACGAAAGGGGAGCCCTAGGTGGGAAGTGAGCGAGGAAGCCCTCATTATCCACGTTTCTCTCATTTAGTATAAGGACAGATGATATTGCCATCCTGTGCCGATCTGCCGTCCGAAGTCGTGCCTCCAGAGTGGATAATGCTGTGGAACTTCGAGAGTTCCAGGAATCCCTAGCAAAATCCGACCAGAGCTCCCTCGAGTCTACCTGTATCAGGTCGGACACCTGCAGAGTCCAGTTGTATTCGCTGCCCTGCGCCCCGTCCCCCATAGCCAACTCCGTGAGCCTGCGGAGAAGGACTCTGGGTATCCTTGTTTCTGGCATTTCCATTATTCTAGTAATAAAACCTACGGTATGCTTCGCTTACTGCCCTCTAAAAGCCAGCTGAATCATTGACTCTGGCAAAAGTATCGCGATTTAGCCATGATGGATGTAGTCATCCTCTCTCGTGTAGTCGGGGTCGATGTAAACACCGGAATCGCGAAGAACTGTTACTTTCGAGCTCATGATTTTGTCCCTATCATCCATATCTGATAACTTAACAAAAAAGCTAGGCTGTCTGGTTGCTCTTGGATATGCTTGGCGAATACGAACATCAAAGCCAAACTTGGCTCGGAGGAATTCGCGAAGTTCAACGCGCAAATCAGTCGAGGATGTTTTCCGTATGTACCCTTTAATTATCAAATTTAGTTCCCGACTACCTTTATCAATCATTTCAATGCGTCTTTCCATAACATCTAATCTTCTGGAGTGCTTCTCAATATTCCTATCACGAATGACATTTGACGAAGCAACCCCCTGCTTAAACTCGGCCAAATCACTTCTTATGGCTGCGATATCTTTGGTGATTATATCCAGTTTACGTATAATCTCGTCCAGTTTTCCGCTGTCCATATTCGTGTTGTCAGGTTCAGAGGTGTGAGTGCTTAGCTGCGAAGAAGAACACCTAAATTGCCTCTTTCTTAGAGGACTTACGACAGTCTGATCCAATTCCGAACCTTCCGAGTTGTACGATAAATCGGACGGTGTACAATCATGAACACCCTCGCGCGCGTTATTAAAAGTTTGTTGCGACGAACGTTTTCTTTTTATGTTAAAAAATGAAGTGATTGGCGTACAAGAATTGGTTTTAGTTTTACGCCATGAGGAAGCTTTGTTCGGACGCCTCGGCAAGTTGGGAATATCGGGCGATGAATCAGACGATGACATATGACAGTTATAATCAGTATGACAGAAAACAAATTGAGTAAATCTAATAAATAAGACGAAATTCGCTACAAAATACACTAATATAAATCACAATTGCAGAATTCGCGCATCCCAATTAGGGTTCTAATGTGTAAAAAACACTCAACAAGTTAAATAATTTAAGTTAAAGATTATCCGAGCGCGCCACAGCTGTTTAAACGCAAATTATTACACGTCTAAATTCGACGTATATGAAATAGCCAGATTTAGAGTAGAACGAAATGCCACAAGAAATCTTGGAGTATATGTGTTATGTAAACAAATCGTGCAACAGTATCAGTGTTGCCGTAGTCCACTCGTATCAGCCATTAAGTATTGTTTACAACTAACACCTTTAATCACCATGTGACAATTCTATAATGCATCTATAGTCTGTGCGGTGACGTCACTCTCATAAAAATTAGACTGCAGAAAATATGTTTCGAACCTCCAAATTCTCTGAGATAGCGAAAATTACCAATGTGCTGTAGAGTACGAATAAAAAATTCAGCGGTGTCGACAATAAATCACGGTGACAGAAGTAGTACAATTTCCATGCAGTCGTTGGGATTTTGAACACTGATGGTGATGTCACAGTGGACTTACGTGGCACTTCAACAGTTCTTAAAGTTTTCACTGAGAATTCACTATGAATGAAATGCACCTCCACGGCTCAAATTGATTGAGAGGACCACACTTTTGTGTAAAATCACGAGCCGCTGCGGGGCCGCACCTCACCAAAACTTTCCAGGATAAAAAACGTAGAAAATTATTAGAAAATAGCTCAATATGTACGGAGCAGGTAAAGTACGTGTTGCGCTACTCACCGCTGACAGCGCTCTCTCTAATTTTCCATGAATCACTTATATTTCATTTAACGCTTTTAAAATATACAAGTATGTTAATTAGCAAATTTAAATAAATACTACTTAAATAAATTTTATTTAAGAATTATTGAAATACTCACCTACGTTTTCAATATCAAAACAGTATACTTTCGTTGCTTTATACACTCTCATTTATTGCAAATTTTATGATTTAAATTATTATTTGAATAACTTAAACTACAGTTAAGCACTTTTGTGATATAAATTATCAAGAAAAATATTTTAAAAGTTTTACACACGTTTTATTTATTAAGAAAAAGAAAACTATTAGTATACCGACTGACACGCACGCTGTAATAGATTTAGAAAGATGTACATCAACAGGCTGTAACGTACGGAATGTTTCACTAAGGCATTCCGTAACACTACACACACGCAGACCGGTTATAGGTCTATACTTGAAAGCCCCACTTTAACATATATAAGGGGCATTCCACGCCAAACGTGCAAATTTTTTCATATTTTTTGTTCTTATCTAACTAGTCTCTTATCTTTAGAACATGAAAATGAAGCACTTTGGACCTTATATAATAATAAAGTATCGCTTGTATGAAATATTATAGAACTCTTTGCATGAAATCAAAATTTCGACTTTAATTTTTATAAATGATTTAAGCTGCAAAATATTAGTATCAAAAATTAATACAATACATGGTTTCTGTAGAATTTTGATCAAGCTTTCGTATAAAAATATTTATTTTTATAAATTATTACAGAAAGGCATACAAAAATCGTTTCGAATTATGTAATTTAAATTTTACAATAGATGCACCGTTTTTAAAAATCTGAAAAAATGTATAAAAAACCTCTGTTTGGTACATTTCTAACAGCATATTAGACATCTTGGGCTGTGACTATTATAGTTCATTATCGATTTGAATTTAATAGCAAAAAATGAAGGCCTCTCAATTGCATGTAAAGCTATACAACACAGGGGCCTTCTTTCTCGAAAACTTAAAGTTAATTATCTCCGTCAATTTTGATCGTAGCATACATTTTTTTTAATAATTTTAAAGGGAATTTGATGCTCTACACGACTTATTTATCCAAATTTATATATTTTTATTTCTTACTCACAATAACTTCAAAAAAGTACCAGTAATATTGAAATGATTATGTGCAATTCCCCAAGTCGAAAGTTTTAGATTTTTTAATATTAAATTTTTTATTGTCATCCGTTATCTTAATTCGATATTTGTCTACGTGTTTTGTCACAAAAATATCTAACTTCGAAGTTATCAGATTAGCTAGGCTGCCGCCGGCTTTAGCTTTACCAAAGATGTACCACGTGGAGGTAGCGCAGTTGGGCTTACTATTTAATGGGCTGCATCTTGCACAACCAAAGCGTAGTTTTCCGAAAAATCACATTGTACAAGAAGTTCCCCCTAGAGCAAATTTTGTTTTCTCCAATTTAAATACGTTGACTGTTGTTTAGCTGTATAGTGATGAGTTTAGAGAGCGACCAATTTTGTGCAAAAATCATTAACAAACTCGTCTACAGGAAGTATTTTCCTGTTATAATATTTATATTACAATCGATCATTAATGACGTTCTATCATTTGACGTTCTGGTGATAACCGCATACGCAAACTACGTGCGTTCCATTTGCACCTGCAAGAACGCAGTTTTTAGGACGTAATTGTGCAAATTTAGAGAATCTAATTTTTACATTTGGATTTGAAGTTTTAAACTGCTCGTTCAGTTCTTTTAAATTACATAAGACTAGACGCTTTTGGACACGTTTGCGAGAACCGTCTGACTGCTTAAATGAAAGGTAATCCTTCATTCCCGGTAAAAGACGACTATTTTCATCATTTTCGTAAAAGGATGTCACATCTGTCACTGCGTCTGCAGCCAGTGATCGTGCCCTTGTACTGCAAGGTTTAGAAAAGACAGCTTTGATGCCAAATTCTTGTAACGCATGTCTTGCATTTTGGACAAGTCGCCGAGAACAATTAAAAAATGTAGCTATTTTATTCATACTCCACGAGTCAGGTGCCAATGTAATTATTTGAAATTTTTCAACATTTGTTGTCCCTGAATCTTTAAATTTGGCTTGTAATTTCTGCAGTACTTCACAACTTTGATTATGTTTCGAAGATTCTTCCTCTTTTGAACGAAAATCGGTATCATAATCAGAACCACAATCAGAATCATTTTTGCGTTTATCATTAGATTCAGGAAACGAAGAATCTTGAGTAAAATCACTGGATGTACTTGGAATTTCAGTAGGGACATTTTGATCATATACTTTACATTGATTTTTCAACATGTTATCAATTTCCTTCCGACAAGGGGAGCAAAGCATGGAACCTACCTTAACATTTGGTAATAATTCCCTTTGTCTTGCAGTTATACAACGAATACCAGAAGAAGGAAATTTTCTATGTTTCGCTTTATAAAAAGATTGCAACAACGATCTGTGAGAGAAGGCATACTTTTATAGATTTATACCTGAATTCAGTGAATTACTATAAAATACAAATTTACAGCAATATTATATTTTTATTTATAATGATCAATCTAAGTATATAACTTTTTAACCTTTTATATACCTTTCAGAATATACGTCGTATATAATAGCTAATAAGGAATCGTGGCAGGGAGTACCGACAAGCCTCCTTATGACTATCCAAAAACCCATTTCTGTAGAGAGAACCAAAAATATGCACGAACGCTCTGACGGTAACTAGCGGCGGAAAAGTTCACTATCCGTGCATACCCCGAAGAGACGTAAACCCGACCGTGCGAAAGTTTCGCGGTACGCGGCGGCAACCCATAGCTAATCTGATCATTTCGAAGATGGATATTTCTGTGAGAAAACACGTAGAAAAATATCGAATTAAGATAACGGATGACAATAAAAAATTTAATATTTAAAAAATAAAGCGGATATTGAACAAATAGAATATCAAGTTTGGAATAGTACCGATCGTGCTGCGATGGCAACGCAAATACTTCCTGTAGACGAGTTTGTCAATGATTTTTGCACAAAATTGGTCGCTCTCTAAACTCATCACTATACAGCTAAACAACAGTCAACGTATTTAAATTGGAGAAAACAAAATTTGCTCGAGGGGGAACTTCTTGTACAATGTGATTTTTCGGAAAACTACGCTTTGGTTGTGCAAGATGCAGCCCATTAAATAGTAAGCCCAACTGCGCTACCTCCACGTGGTACATCTTGGGTAAAGCTAGGGCCTAGCTAATCTGATAACTTCGAAGTTAGATATTTTTGTGAGAAAACACGTAGATAAATATCGAATTAAGATAACGGATGACAATAAAAAATTTAATATTAAAAAATCTAAAACTTTCGACTTGGGGAATTGCACATAATCATTTCAATATTACTGGTACTTTTTTGAAGTTATTGTGAGTAAGAAATAAAAATATATAAATTTGGATAAATAAGTCGTGTAGAGCATCAAATTCCCTTTAAAATTATTAAAAAAAATGTATTCTACGATCAAAATTGACGGAGATAATTAACTTTAAGTTTTCGAGAAAGAAGGCCCCTGTGTTGTATAGCTTTACATGCAATTGAGAGGCCTTCATTTTTTGCTATTAAATTCAAATCGATAATGAACTATAATAGTCACAGCCCAAGATGTCTAATATGCTGTTAGAAATGTACCAAACAGAGGTTTTTTATACATTTTTTCAGATTTTTAAAAACGGTGCATCTATTGTAAAATTTAAATTACATAATTCGAAACGATTTTTGTATGCCTTTCTGTAATAATTTATAAAAATAAATATTTTTATACGAAAGCTTGATCAAAATTCTACAGAAACCATGTATTGTATTAATTTTTGATATTAATATTTTGCAGCTTAAATCATTTATAAAAATTAAAGTCGAAATTTTGATTTCATGCAAAGAGTTCTATAATATTTCATACAAACGATATTTTATTATTATATATGGTCGAAAGTGCTTCATTTTTATATTCTAAAGATAAGAGACTAGTTAGATAAGAAAAAAAAATATGAAAAAATTTGCACATTTGGCGTGGAATGCCCCACAAGCAGATGGTCATCGAAGCAGATGCTCAGGAACGGAGATATACATTTTTGATGCCTTGAGTATTAATATACAGGCATATAGCTAGCATGGGGCTTAGAGGGTTTAAGTTCAATTTTAACAATATGAATAATTTATTAATCTAATTTAATTTAAAATTTGATATTTTTCAATGCTACAAATTTTTAAGCCTCAAGTAAAAAATTTTAATAAATTTATGAAATCATTTTCCGAAAATTCCCGTAGATGTTGTTGCTAGCAGGTCACCCTGGTCCCCAGGTACGTCGGGGAATATTTTAAATGCCATATTCGTGTTCAGCAACCTCAAAAAACCCCGTATAGGTAGTTTCAATTAAATTACCTGTTAATTTCTCGAAAATTCCCGTAGAAGACGTTTATAGTAGGCCACCCTGGTCCCTAGGTACGTCGGGGAATATTTTAAATGCCATATTCGTGTTCAGCGACCTCAAAAACCCCCGTGTACACGATTTTGGCTTGATTTATTGATTATTTTCAAAGTTGTGAATTTTCTTTTAATTGTAGCGCGAATCGCTGAAGTTCGTATTATTTAAATATTTAAATTCGCGATAGACTCCCTATCTTTGTGGGCGCGGGGAATTGCGGGGCGAGAGGAGGGCGGCACGTGTCGCGGAACGGCAGAAACGGTGGAAAGTTGGGCAGATTTCTTTTTTTTTATTTTGTATTATAAGTGATATTTGGTGCCATTCGACAGGATATTGGGCGTAATCCCTGGACGGTGCGATCTTTGGTCTACCTTCGACATTTATCGCGGGAATTGTAAGTACCGGCATATTCAGACTTTTGTCTTTGTTTGTTCCGCCATGATTAGCCAATTTTCCTATGCGATGTAGTTAATAACACGTTAATTTTTTATATTATTTCTGGCTACTTTAGTCGGGACAATTTTCTCCTTTCCCTCATTGATTGCAGGTCGACCGATCGCTAGTATTTTGGCGGAGCGCCCCGGTTTTCTATTGCACACCGGCTTTCGCTCCATTTTTCCGCAAGTGTTTCGACTCTCTTTCTCTCTCTTCCGTTATTGGGAATATTAACCCACGGCGCCCCCGCGGGTCGGACCTTCTGTCCGACATAGCTAAGTTGCTGATTTGGCGTATTCCCTAATTAATTATTAATTTTTATTATCACGTCCTCTGCCCTTTCCCAAGGTCGGATGACGGCAAGTAACGACATAGTTCCCTACTCTTCTATTTAAACAATAGTCGTTATAAATGGCGCCCTTAAATGTGGGGAAAGATATATAATTAAATTCAAGTGATTGGCGTTATAAAATGGCCCTTTAAACAGAATTTAAAATATTAAACTATTAATGTTGAAAGTAAATTCAAAACAAGTTGTAATTTATTGAAAGAAAGAGAGAAAGAGAAACAATTAACGAAATTAATTTATTATGAATTGCCTATTAATTTTTTTACTTTATAACTGTCTTTTATTTTGGGAGGTTAAAATTAAGAGATGACTGGTGCATCTAAACCTAAATATAAGGGGTCGATTTTCTTTTACACTCACGGCGACAATTACAAAAGTGCCGACCAATATTAAAGGCACAACCCGGAAAAACCGTGAGAGGGCAAAATACAACCCACAATAAATAATTAAAAGGGGAGATCGTAATTTTGGAAATAGTGATTAGGAGAGGTTATGGGGAAGAATGATAAAAACGGAAACCAATCATATGTTAAGAATATATTTTAATTAAAATCGCAACAAAAAAATGTAACCCAAGGAATATGAGTTATCGGCACCGAGCCGGTACTTACATTTGTAGGTGCGTCGCACAGGTTCCCGATCACACTCTCTCTCTCTCTCTCACTCTCGATCGGTTAGGGACGTCGCTCGCTCACATGGGTCTCTTCGTAGAGACGTCGCACAGAGGTCGGGCACCTATGTCATGCGGACATTTTGCTAAATCCACCGCCCCCCCCCCCCGAATTTTCAACCAATTTGATTACATTTTTTTTAAAGTACTCAGGAATGATTGTAGAATGATTGTAGATTGCAGTTTTGATCAATTTTAAATTACAGACGTGGAACTTTTGGGCATTGTAAGGAGCTTTTGAGTCTCTGATAATGAATCTGAGGTCAAAGTGGCAAAATTCAAAATGGCGTCTCCAACATGGCGGACGAATTGTCAAAAAATGCTTAGAATGGCTTCAAATTTGTTACTCGTGCTGAATGCGAATCTTGTATCGGACTTTCGAAAGTCAAAATGGCGGTATCCAACATGGAGCCCGAATTTTCAAAAAATGATTAGAGTGCCCTACGATTTGTTATTCGAGGAGTTTTTGGGAATCCGAATGTACGAAAAAATATTCTGAATGCAAATTTTTTAGCAGATTATCGAAATTTAGAATGGTGGTATCAACTGTGATGGCGACAATGTTTAAAAGTTATTTAAAAATTGTTAATAATTTTTAAAAATTATTTAAGTTATTTACTTGGCAAGTCAAATACGTGAGAATGAAAATAAATAATAACATGAAATATATAAATCGAGTTTGGATATAAGCAACTTAATATAATTCAAAATTATCGAGAGACTGAAAAATGTGAAAATTACTGCCTTTGAAACGATGATCTATGAAACCGTATATGACCAAATTAAAGTGCAGTTTATAGAATGATACTATTATTAAATTGCACTTTAATTTGATCATATACCGTTCCATAGAACATCTTTTTTAATTGTATTAACCCATTAACGTCAAGAAGGACACTTTTTTCACTTAAATTTCAATCTAAAATTTCATATGAAAATCTAACTTCTATCTTAATTAGAAAATTAAATATGGCGATTTAAATGTCAAAATAATGCGAAAAATCCAGTGTTCTTTTTTATAAAACATTTTTTTCTCATCGAAAGAATATTTGTCGTCAGAAAATTTCTTCATTAAACGTGGACCCAATAGTTATAGTATTAAGATAAATTTTTTTAATATTTAAAAACTAACATGGTGATCACAAAATGGCGACTCCAATGACAAATTTCTAATTAAAACTTATTATTAAGCTTTTCTAGATTTCAAGACTAGTAATTTTTTTTCTTCAAAACTGTAGACTTTAGACAAAATTTCTTTAGAACAAAAATGTTTTGGAATTGGTCAAAGAATACTCTCAAATTTTTTCAGATTTTTTGGACGACTTTTTTAAAAATTTCGATTTTTCGAATTTTCGAAAAATAAAAAATTATAACAATATATCCTGAAAAAATTTTAGAGGATTTTTTGACTCATTCTAAAACGTATTTATTCTTAGAAAATTTTTTCTGAAGTCTATAGTTTTCAAGAAAAACTATTGTTAAGTTTTAATTAGAAATTTGTCATTGGAGTCGCCATTTTGTGGTCACCATGTTAGTTTTTAAATATTTAAAAAAATTATCTTGATACTGTAACTATTGGGTCCACGTTTAAGGAAGAAATATTCTTTCGTTGAGAAAAAAATGTTTGATAAAAAAGAACACTTGATTTTAAAAGAGCGACCTCGAAAATAGTAAGACATGTACCTTTCAATTTATTTGAAGTTAGATTTTCATATGAAATTTTTGATTGAAATTTAAGTGAAAAATGTGTCCTTCTTGACGTTAATGGGTTAATACAATTAAAAAAGATGATCTATGGAACGGTATATGATCAAATTAAAGTGCAATTTAATAATATCATTCTATAAACTGCACTTTAATTTGGTCATATATGGTTTCATAGATCATCGTTTCAAAGGCAGTAATTTTCACATTTTTCAGTCTATCGATAATTTTGAATTGTATTAAGTTGCTTATATCCAAACTCGATTTATATATTTCATGTTATTATTTATTTTCATTCTCACGTATTTGACTTGCCAAGTAAATAACTTAAATAATTTTTAAAAATTATTAACAATTTTTAAATAACTTTTAAACATTGTCGCCATCACAGTTGATACCACCATTCTAAATTTCGATAATCTGCTAAAAAATTTGCATTCAGAATATTTTTTCGTACATTCGGATTCCCAAAAACTCCTCGAAAAACAAATCGTAGGGTACTCTAATCATTTTTTGAAAATTCGGGCGCCATGTTGGATACCGCCATTTTGACTTTCGAAAGTCCTATACAAGATTCGCATTCAGCGACCAAAAAAACCAACGAGTAACAAATTTGAAGCCATTCTAAGCATTTTTTGACAATTCGTCCGCCTTGTTGGAGACGCCATTTTGAATTTTGCCACTTTGACCTCAGATTCTTTATCAGAGACTCAAAAGCTCCTTACAATGCGCAAAAGTTCCACGTCTGTAATTTAAATTTGATCGAAAACCGCATGCTGCCATGCGTTGTTTGCGACCGTAAAGAGTCGCGTCTTCGGGAACTCACTGTTCTGTGACTGACTGCAATCCACAATCATTCTACAATCATTCCTGAGTACTTTAAAAAAAATTTAATCAAATCGGTTGAAAATTCGCGGGTGGACGGTGGATTTAGCAAAATGTCCGCATGATATTGGTGCCCGACCTCTGTGCGTCGCAGGGCTTTTTCTAAGGTAGGAACGTCGTTCCACGTATTGGCTGTAACCTGACTAGTGACGGAGTACACTTTCAGGAATCGAAATTTGTTAACAAAAATACTGCACGCACGCAACGCTTCGGGATAACGCACGACGAGGTCTGACCGGCCTTTTCGGTTGCACCGGACATGTGGCCAGGAGCCTGCGCTGTTGCCAGACCTCAGCTTTACTCGCCGTTGTCTAGTCCTGAAAAACTCCCTAGAGTATAATTATTACGCAATACGGAACAACCGCGCGCCGGAGTCTGGGGAATAACGGAATGCTTTTTCCTATAACCGGGTATGAAACGAAGATAAAACAGCATTTCCGTTACACACCCCGCCCAGACGCTGGCTATCCGACCAGGGTATCAGCTCGATCACCAGTTCCTCAGACTCGGGCTTCATTAAAAGAAAAGATAGAAGTATTAAAATAATCGGGAAAGTAACGAAGGAATAAAGGAAAATGGATCTACCCCATGACCTTAACCAGCATTCCTCCATGACATCTCGGGCTGTTAAAAGAAATGAGATGTGCGAAATGAGCGAAAATTAAAATTCAACTTATGATGATTTATGCCACAGAAATTATAATTTATTATTTCGTCTTTAATACAAAAATTAGGGTCTGGCTTAAAAAAAATGATAGAGACCACGAAAGTGTAGGGCCACCCTTGTTAGCCGGGTCGGCATCCTTAATTTAGGGACGTCCAACATCCTAGCGTCGGTACCCACAGAGTACACACTCCTCTCTGATCCGTTCTAAGGGGGCGACAGCCCGCTAGACCTTAATTTTCAGGTCAGTCTCAGCGAAACCGACCCTTGATTTGGCCCACTGTAATTGATTTAGGAGGCGTCGGCGTTCCCCCTCACTGATATGGAATCGAGATTGCGCCTCTTCCCATTCAGTTTCGGCCTTAGCGAGGAGCTCCTCTGCCTTGATGATTTCGGCGCGTCCTCGGTCGATTACCGCTTGTACTCGCCGGTCCTCTTCCGTCTTTTTGGCGGCTCAGCGGATCCGAAATTTGTCCCTGACATCCAACTCCTCCAGGTAGTTGGAGATGGATTTGGAGTATTTTCGGATGGACGGGGGCGCCTCCGAGCGAGCTTGTTTGCGTTCGAGGCAGCCAAACAAATATTGCTCCTCCTGCTCGAGCGCCAAGCGTTTCTGGCGGGTAGCCAGTAGGGCTTGCTGAAGTTCTTCCCATCCGGATTCCTCGGTAATCGGGGTCGTCCTTCTCGCGTCCGGAGTCCCAGCTGCTTGCAACTCCTCGATATTGGCTCCCCATATCGGTGTACTTTCGAGCAGTTGTAACTGCTCCATCAGTTCGTCGATGGTGAGCATGATAATGTTCCACTAGTGTCCGCCGCATGGACATCCACTCCTCCTCCACGGACGGGGGGTTCTCGGCCATGATCTAAATATGAGAGATGAAAAAAAAGTATATGAATGAAGGTGATTGATTCATGCAAAATGTTTCAATGATTAACTATCTTACAACTAAACTTGACGGTACTATCTACTAATACGGATCCATGCATTATTTTCTACTACGAATAGCGTATTTGTGAGTCGGGACTGTTAAGGGGACACGGGGTCGTTCAGTCTTTTTAGGCCGCCCGCGAGAGCGCTTACTAGGATAATCTGTCATATTGACTTGATTAGGCGAATTAGGCGAGACCTCTACACTTTCGCCATTCAACCTATCTAATAGTGGTTCACGCCTATCTTGACTCGTATCGTCCGACGATACGCCTAACCTAACTTTCTCAGGTCTACCGCGAGGTCGCCGCTCGACCTTATCTTCTCGATGCACGTCCGCGTGCACAATAATGGGATTAGACTTAGGCCTAGCTACCACTTCTGGTTCAGGCTCAGACAATGTAGATTGATGCCCGATGTCATCTTTTTCCAACATAGTAGACGCCTCTTCTTCCCGTACCGTTGGATCCTCAGGTGGAGGATCGTCTCTCCCATGATATGGTTTCAACTAGTTGACGTGGCATGTACCAATGATTTTTCCGGAACCCTCCTTCAATCGGAAATTTCCGAAGGATTTGGATCCAATGTATATCGATTGAAGGAGGGTTCCGGAAAAATCCTATAGGATCTTATAGGGTCCTATGAAATTAGGAGCCAGCTTTGCAGCGAAACCTTTGGCTGCCGATGAAAGTACGTAATTCTTTTTCAGGACGACATCCCCAATATTAAACTGAACGTCTCGTCTTTTCTGGTCACAATACCGAGCTTGACGTTCCTGAGCTGCTTGAATGTTTTCCGTAGCCTCTTCATGTAGGGACCGTAATGCATCTAGTCGAGTTATCCAATCTTGTAAGGCTTGCTCCCCTTGAGCTTCTTTGGCCGCTTGATCTGCATGTCGACGCCAATGATCAGGATGTACGAGTTGACGTCCATAATTCAACATTGCTGGATTCCGACCAGTGGAGTCATGGCTCGCCCTATTATAAGCAAAAGCGAACTCATCTATATATTTATCCCATGCTCGATGGTTCTCTTCAACGAACGATTTAATCATTCCTTTGACGGTTTTATTCGTTCATTCGACGGGATTCGCCTGAGGGTGATAAGGAGGTGACGTCAATGGTTCTATTCCGCGTTCTTGTAGGTATTTATCTATACTTTTATTTCGGAAAGCTTTGCCGTTGTCCGTATGAATGAACTCTAGCGTCCCAAATCGGAATATAACTCGTTCATTGAACGCCTTAATTACCGCAGGACCATTGGCCTGACAAACCGGAACACATTCCACCCATCGCGTAAAAGCATCTTGGAATACTAATAGAAACTCTCGACCTCGAGAGCTACGGGGAAAAGGTCCCATAGCATCCGCTGCCATAAACTTCCATGGTCCCGGAATTGGTCGACGACCCATTAATCCGGCTGGCGCTATTGGCGAAATCTTCATCCTCTGACATGTCGAACATTTCCGCACATATTTAGCAATATCTTTACCCATTGTCGGCCAGTAATAATACCGAGCAACCTTGTCATAAGTTTTACGATTGCCGAGGTGTCCAGCGGATGGGACGTCATGACTTTCCTTTAAAATCGCTTGCCTATCTTCTTGCGGCACGACCAGCTTCCAGGCCTCTTCGTCGTCCATCATGGTATCCAAAATTGGATCCGGTCGATACACATAAAGTTGGCCTCCAACTAGCTTCCAAAAGGGAAATTTATGGGGATCCTCTTCTATTTGGATACACTTATCGACGTACCATTTATCTTGAATGGTAACCGTCAGCTGCACGGCCGAGATTTGTGTTTCCTCTTCTAACTCGAACATTCGCGACAAAGCATCAGGTACTTGATGAATGTACCCTTTTCTATGTTTGACGTCGTAGTCATAACCCTGTATTTCTAGGGACCACCGCGCTAATTTTCCATTCGGATTCCGTAGATTACAAAGCCACCTAAGACTATCATGGTCTGTGATTACGGTAATATGGTAGTCTTCAACGTACTCTCGAAATTTTCGGATGGCCCAAATAACTGCCAAACATTCTCGTTCCGTTACTGAATAGTTACGTTTGGCAAGGGTTAATGTTCGACTCGCGAACGCCAAGACACGATCGTCTCCGTCGATCTCCTGACTTAACACAACACCCAGTCCAGTATCGCTGGCGTCTGTCTCCAATGTATACGGCTTCATAAAATCCGGTCTATGCAATATAGGCGTCGTACACAATAGATGTTTGATTTGTTCAAACACTTCTTGCTGAGCTTCGCCCCAAATATAAGGTTGGTCCTTCCGAGTCAATTGTGTGAGTGGCTCCGAAATAGTCGCAAACTTTTCCATAAATTTTCGATACCACGACGCCATACCGATAAATCTTCTTAATTGTTTGAGGTTTTTCGGCGCCGGGTACTCTACAATCGGTCGAATCTTCTCGGGATCAGGCTTGAATCTCTATTAACCAGTACACCCAAATATCGAACTTCGTCCTTTCCAAAGACGCTCTTTTTCATATTAATAATTAAGCCTGCGTCTTGGATCTTTTTCAGGACATAATTCACCCATTTTAAATGGTCGTCAAACGACTCCGTGACAATGATAATATCGTCCAAGTAGCAGAACGCATAGGGTTCCGATTCAGGACCGATTAAGGAATCGAGCAACCTTTGAAATGTGGCTGGAGCTCCACTCAAACCAAACGGCATTCTGTTGAATTGAAACAATCCTTTTCCTGGCACTGTGAACGCCGTGATTGGTTTAGATTGTACATCAATTTTAATCTGATGATAGGCGCTCCCTAAATCCAACGTAGTAATATATTGAGCGCCCTGCGATTTTCGTAAAATGAAATCCATATAGGGCAGAGGGTAAGCGTCTGTTTTGGAGACGGCATTGACTTTACGATAATCGACGCAAAATCGCCAAGTACCGTCCGACTTTTTCACCATGACGACAGGACTCGACCATGGGCTTGAAGACGGCTCGATAATTCCGTCATCCAACATATGTTGTACTTGCCGGTGCATTTCCTCTTCTAATTTCTTGGAAACCGGATAGTATCGTTGTTTAATAGGGCGCACCTCACCGACATCAATTACATGTTCGACCAAATGGGTGCATCCAATGTGTGGATTATTGGCTGGAACCAAAGATTGGACAGCAGCATCCAGACGTCTCCGTTGCTCAGCTGTCAATTCCTGCAGTCCTGATGTCCTTTGTCCCGTGACCAACACAGATCTTCCATCGGCGACTCTAGCCCCGCCTCCCATGTATGGCTCTATGTGAATACCATATTCATCGGCGAGTTGATATGCGACTCGACAGATGATAGTACGGGCTGCCCCTGGGTCGAAGAGAGCTCTTAGACGGTGATTTTGCACTAATATTAACAAGCACCACCGTGGGAAACCTCCTTCTTCTGCCATGTAGACCTCTGACTGGTTTTGGCTGGCTACACGTACTTGGTTTTGAGAGGTCTGTTTCTCACGATCAGGGATAGGTGCGACCTCTGTTACGCATCCCTGATATCGTTTTCCCGGCATTTGGGACAATTAAACTTGGTGTAGCCTGAGTCCACATTTGTAACATTTGGAGGACCCTCTTGTGTCCACCTTCCACACCCAACCCTTCGGTCCCCTGATTCCGTGAAAAGGATGTTCTTTGGCTACTAGTTGGTGTCATCTATTGACTTGGCTCCCTACCTGCCAGGCCATTAATCCGCTTCTTGGTCGGCCACCATTTGCCTGACCCCTTTTTTGTCTGGAAGTCCGAAGTTAACACGGCTCGATCACCGTTGGGGAAATAAGGACGGCTATCCTGTGATGCCATCTGGTTTTTTATGGACGTCACTGCATTATTAATGGTCGCTTCCATGGTCGAAGCCAACCTCTTTTCCATAGACTGGAACCAAGAAGCACAAGTCTTGTCCAACATCATCTGGGCGCTTGCTTCCGAAATTGCTGTAATTGCGGTTTTACCTTCCTTCACTGCTTTACTAGGTTGGCCAGTGTCTTCTATTGGGTCGACTGCAGCTAACCCCACACTTTTCTTCACCGCCTTCGCTTTTCCGTGATAGGCGACCTCTGGACAATAAGAATTTTCCGGCGCTGGAGGGGGTCTATAGGCCTGAACACATTTTAGAATTCGTTCAGCCTCCCTAGCCTGATTTAAAAGATCGTCGAACGACTGAACTCGATCTCGTTGTACCGCCATTTGCAATTCTGGCTTTAGATTTTGATGGAGCCAGTCTAACTGCGTCTCAACAGACGGCTCCGGAACCCATCTATTTAAAATCGATTGGAGACATATCATATAGTCTCGTACCTCGGGACCCTGAGTCCTCATATGGACTTCCTTTTCCAGTCGACGCTGAACATTTTTGTCACCACCATAACATGCTTTAACATCACTCCTAAAATCAGCCCATGTACGCCACTTTTTGAGACGAAAAACGGTACCATTGTAGCGCCACCCCCGTTAACAAATGGGGCAGAGCATGTAATAATTGGTCCTCGTCGATTCCAGCTATCATACTACATTCCTGAACTCGTGTCAAGAAGTCGTCGATGCTATGTTGCTCGTCGCCGACGTACGTTACGTTCCATCGACGAACCGTTTCTCCCAGGTCTCGTATTCGGAAGATTGGTTCTAGCCGCGTATAACTATTCTCTTGATCATAACCTCGGCTGCCATTATCGTTCCCATGTGATGAACGACCACCCCCCTCAAATGTTGCTGGCTATTTTGTGTGCCCTGTTCTTCATTATCCACCTCTCTAATTTCGTCTAGAACCGAAGGGTAATTAATATCGAATGTGTCACGAAATGTCACTTTTTCGTCCCTTGTTGGTTGACCCAATCTGGTGCTACTCGCTCTATTTGGCCCTCCTTTACTAATGCGTTGGGCGACTAAATCACTAACGCGGTGCACTAGTTGCTCCAAATCTATGCTGCTTTAGGCTCCATTTTCAACTTCTCTAGATCTTTCATTAGACTGACCCGAATCTTGTGATGTATTTCTTTGTTGAATTACACTATGATCCTCTTCAATTATAGATGATATATCCTCTTGTCGATGCACTTGAGCCTGAACCCTATTCCTATTATCGCGTTCTGTTTCTATTTGACTAACAAATGAATCTAAGAGTTGATCGCGACGCATTCTACATTCAGATTGGGTTTCGTTATGTCCAGTCGGCTCAAAATCGGCTGCCGTATAATTGCCATCTAACCCCTCTAGTAACCTATTTACTCGAATTCTTGGCCGATCAGATCTGTTTAATTCTAGACATTCTAACGCGTCATCTAACTCTTGTGGAGCTAATTGGAACACCCACTCATCTAATTCCCGGTACTGATTCGGTTCCATTTTCTTTGTTCACGACAATAATTTTTCAATTTTATTTAAAATGGCCCTAATTAAAAATATACTGGAGCCCAATGTTAGTAGGAACCAGATGATCCAAAAGTAGGGGTCCATATACTCTAATTATAAAATAAAGTCAATTTTTATTATTTATTGGACGTCCAATTTAATCATTTAATTAACTTCCAGCAATTATAATCATTAAAATTAAGAATTAAAAAAAAATTAATATATATAAAATTTATAAAAATCAAATTTTCCAATAAATTATTGACTATTTAATTTGTCTCTAATTTATAAATTGGACCTCCCTTCCTATTTCTATTCATTAATTAACTGACAATACCAACCAATAAAAATACATTAACCTTTCCTAACTAAACACTCGCGTTACTTTACACAACTACACAACTTTTTTTTGACAGACATGGTCATCAAATTTGAAAAATTAAGCTCAGAAACAAGAATAAACAATAATACCTATTTACCTTTCATATTTACCAAGCATACATAAACATTGAATTTCCTGTAACTATCTAAATTGACCATCATATTACGTTGAAATTAAGAAACTTTTAATCTAGATTATTTGAACTTCGTTTTTAATAATATTTAATAATTTTCAAATAATATTTAATATACACAATCTTTCCACACACTAGTAGCAGTATTCAATTGTTAACTTAGACTCGACTATCATTACCAATACGTCGACTCTATTTAATTTTATTAGTCGACTTTTATTATAATCGATCCATCAATCAATCTATTGAGCCGTTATTATTTCTTGTTATCGACACTACAATATTTTCTGTATATTATTATTCACCCAAACAGATAAAAAAACAAATTTTGAATCGACGTCTATACTTAAAATAGACTTTTAGCGTCTCATCAATTTATTCAAATGTGTCACTTATTAACTATTAAATTATAACAAGTGTCTAAATACGACTTACTATTAAAAGGTCGTCTATATTTATCGATATTAACTCTCAGTGAAATTATAGTGGAATCAAATACTATTATTTTCGTAACTGCACTGCACAAATATTCACAAACACTATTACAGTCACAAGAATCAATCATTCCAGGTCAATTATGTTCGGGCGCCAATTTTGTAACTGTCTTTTATTTTGGGAGGTTAGAATTAAGAGATGACTGGTGCATCTAAACCTAAATATAAGGGGTCGATTTTCTTTTACACTCACGGCGACAATTACAAAAGTGCCAACCAATATTAAAGGCACAACCTGGAAAAACCATGGGAGGGCAAAATACAACCCACAATAAATAATTAAAAGGGGAGATCGTAATTTTGGAAATAGTGATTAGGAGAGGTTATGGGGAAGAATGATAAAAACGGAAACCAATCATATGTTAAGAATATATTTTAATTAAAATCGCGTAAACAAAAAAATGTAACCTAAGGAACACGAGTTATCGGCTCCTAGCCGGTACTTACATTTGTAGGTGCGTCGCACAGGATCCCGATCACACTCTCTCTCTCACTCTCGATCGGTTAGGTTCGTCGCGTCGCTCGCTCACAAGGGTCTCTTCGTAGAGACGTTGCAGGGCTTTTTCTAAGGTATGAACGTCGTTCCACGTATTGGCTGTAACCTGACTAGTGACGGAGTACACTTTCAAGAATTCGAAATTTGTTAACAAAAATACTGCACGCACGCAACGCTTCGGGATAACGCACGATGAGGTCTGACCGGCCTTTTCGGTTGCACCGGACATGTGGTCAGGAGCCTGCGCTGTTGCCAGACCTCAGCTTTACTCACCGTTGTCTAGTCCTGAAAAACTCCCTAGAGTATAATTATTACGCAATACGGAACAACCGCGCGCTGGAGTCTGGGGAATAACGGAATGCTTTTTCCTATAACCGGGTATGAAACGAAGATAAAGCAGCATTTCCGTTACAACTTATAAACGATTGGCCTTATTTTATAATGGAAATATTCCTACATAATATTGTGTTGGCAAAAAGAAATATATCTAAAAATTATATTTTAATGTGGCAGAATGGAAATAATGAATTTTGAATTATATTATGTAAATTGAGAAATAATTCGTCGTGTTTGAACTGTGGAAAGCGTCGAGCGTTGCGTTACCGAAATATAAACAAACAAATTCGGGGAATTAGACAAGCCAGGAAAATAGAAAATTGACAAATGATGAAATAAGGAAATTATAATTTAATATTATCGAAAGGAAAAGTAAAATTTGTGATTGGAATATTTTGTGTTTTTTTAGTATTGTTGTTTTGTCCTGTTCAAACTTATATGCTACTGTGGGGATGTGCAATTTTATAATGTTGAAAGTTGGACAAATTATCTTCTTTTCATTTTGAATTTTAATTGCCGCTATTGAAAGAAGAGATAATTTTGATTTATTAATTTTCTCTGTTGACAACTTTGTAAGATGATTTTACAATAAAATTAATATTCTTATATAGTTATTTATTTTTCGTATATACGACTGTTTATTTAATTATTTGAATTAGTTTTCTTTTGGGACTAAGTTACTGATTAAAATATTATTTGTTATCACCACTTGGAATTTTGATTATTTTTTTTATTAGCATATTACCTGTGTATGTCGATGAATGTTAGTGTGTGCCCTGTGAAATGTCCTAATTAATTAATTTATTTAATATTTATTTCTTTTAATCTGAGACTATCCCTCTATACAGCAGCGCCTGATTTCTTTTAATTTTTTTTTTGTATTTTATGACGTTTGTAGATCTGATTGTAAAAATGTGAAACAATATAGTTTTTGGGCTGTGTGCTTGTCTTATTCTTTTATTTATGATTTAAAACCTAATTTTTGTTGAAAACTTATGAACTTATATATTAGGGTGGCGCAAATCAAAAGTAGATTCAGTATGTGAAAAAAAGTATTCTCAATTTTTTTCAAATTTTACGGTCGTTATTTAGAGGTCACTGTCTTTGCTTAAAGGTCGTTTGATGAACTAAATGACATTGAATTGATATAGTACATGTTCTGTATGGAGAATGATAAATGATTATTGTTTTTAATGAAATAGACATTCTCACGCACATTTTAAGAGGTCTTGAACCTATTTTGATCTAGTAGAATATCAGATATGATTTTTTTAATCTTTGTTTTTGACAATTTTCATTTAAAAAATGTCTGTATTTTATGTAATAAAAATCTAGCAATAAGCTATTCGTTTTTTTCATAAAATAGACATTCTCATGCACATTTTAAGAAGTTGTGAACCTATTTTGGCCTGGTAGAATATGATATATGATTTTTTTAATATATTATTTTTACAATTTTGATTTAAAAAGTGTCTGTATTTTATGCAACAAAAATCTAACAATATGCTATTATTTTTTCATAAAATAGACATTCTCCCACAACTCATTGACACTATTTTTAACACGGTTAGCATTTATTTTAGTCGCCATTACAATATCTATTAACAAACTTCATTAATTTGATCTGTGAAACCGATTTAAGAGAAGTATTTATATTCATCAGAAAGTTATGATCGAAATACCACACTGAAATACACCCTACTGAAAATTCCCAGGTGGGAACCCAGCCGGGACCCAGGTGGGAACCCAGCTGGGAACTCGGACCGGTTTCCCAGAAGGGATCCCAGCCGGGAAACGGGATCTCGTCCGGGATCCCAGCCGGGAGACGGGATCCCAGAGGAGATCCTAGATAGGTAATGGGTTTCGGGTCATATAGGCGTAAAATGTATCATTAGCAATGTTTCGCGTGTTGAATAGTAGGTATTATGTTTCAAGACAGGAGAAGTGACCAAATAGAGGGAAGAAACGTGTCAAGTTTTCGATCGGGCTCAGACGGCGGCTATAACATTCCATGATTTGAATTATAGATAATTGTAAGAATATTCTAGAATTTAAAGGAAAACAACCGTTGGGCCACGCGCCCGCGGAAGCACATGAAAACCAACGGACTTTTACGTGCGCTCGACCGGCGAACATCGGTATTGTCGCCGATAATTACTATTAATTGTTACGGTCTATCCTAAATCAGATTCATGAAAAGTTACGAGGTCCTACTCTAACTTCTGTACTATATATGTAGGAATGTGGGCAGGTAATCTGCCAGGATGCTGATGCAGGTGCTCAAGGTGATTAAATTCTATTCGGCAAGTTTTAAAGTTTAAATTATTTTTATTCCCACACCGGCGATACAACGGTGCTCAATAAGCTGACTCGCAAGCCTCAAAGCCGCTTGATTCCGCACTTCCCTCCAGTCTAGGGGAAAGTCCTTAGCGCCTAATTACCCCCCCCCCCCATAGTTTCAAGTCACATATTTAAGTTAAGTACGAAGCGAGAGCACGTTTATAAAAAAATTTCCCATTTGATTCTGCGGACTAACAGGATTACTTAATCTTAGGAAGATCGAAGGCGATCTTCTTACGCTGGTAAGTTTTAAGCGCAGGTTGAGCTTTTGACGGAGGTTTAAGAATTGACTTAATAAAATTATGATCCACATTAATTGACGGAGAAACATCCGAATTTACTGTAGGTGCATTCGTATCAGACACAGAAACGTTGGAGCTTAAATTAGGTAGATTCGCAATAGACGCAGGTATAAATTATAAATTAGTTTATACAAAAAACGCAGGTATAAAATATAAATTAGAATTTATCGCAGGTAAACTACTATCTAAAGCAGGTAAATTAGAGTCTAACGTAGGTAAATTAGAATTAAATTGTAACGCAGGTGACTCAACATCAATTAACGTAAACGCTGGTTTAAAGTTTTCAACATTGATAGTTTTAATGACACCGTGGACATCAAGATCGAATAAAATGTCAGATATGCGCTTAAAGACCTTATGCGGTCCATCGTATGGATTCACTGATTTTTTCCACGAATGAACGCGAACAAACACGTGATCACACGTATACAAATCTTTGTAAACAAAAGGGTGAATGCGATATTTCTGCGCTACAGGTGTCGGTTGGATTTTTCGCATATGCTCGGAAAACTCGTTCATAAAGGGCTGGAGCGATAAAAAGAATTCGCCCGGAACACGCAGCGTCGTGCCGTACAAAAGCTCCGCAGGGTGGCATTCGTGTCGAGACGAACAGCGGTGCGAAGTCCTAGCAAGACGGTTGACAGCTCGCGGACCCACTTTGTACCTTTTTCGGCTAAACAACGGGTTGAGTTTGTCATATATCGATGCCACCTTTTAATAAGGCCGTTTGCAGCGAGATGATAATCGATCGTGCGAGTGCGTTTGGCACCGATAAGCTGGGCTAGTGCATTAAAAAGCATACCTTCAAATTGGCTTCCCTGATCGCTCGATATGATCCTGGGAGAACCGAAACGGGATGTCCAAGTGTCATAGAAAGCACGACAGCCGGACTGAGCTAAGCTAGCCTTGATAGGAACAGCCTCGGCCCATCAAGAACATCTGTCGATCATTGTAAGGATATGTTCGAAACCGTCATGTAGAGGAAGGGGCCCAACGATGTCAACATGGATATGGTCAAAACGAGCATCCGGGGCAATGAACTCTTGCCGACGGAGTTTGACGTGTCGAGTGACCTTTGACCTTTGGCATGGAATACATTTTCGAGCCCACAGCTTAATGTCTTTATGATCTGGTCTGTTACTCTCCCACAGCCTGATGATCTGGTCTGTTACTCTCCCACTTGGGTGTGAGAGACTGTGGAAAATGTCAAACACGCGTCTACGCAGTGGCCCAGGTATGTAAGGACGAATTGACTGGCTTAACACATCTCTATAAATCCATTTTTGACTGGGGTCCCGCTGAAAGCGTTGGAGCTTTAAAGCGGAATTGGCATCAGCAAGCATGGATTTAATTTCATAATCGGCCTCCTGCACATCCGACAGTTCGATGTAGTCGAATTGTACGAGTAGTCGGATGGATTCAATTCTTGAGAGGGCATCGGTTACGACATTTTCAGATTCCGGAATGTAGACAATCCGTTCAGTGAATAGGTGCATCATTGCAGGGGTGCGCGAGTAAGACGGCATTCGCAATTTCTGCCTTGATCACTTCGAATGCGCTGGCAGCCTCTGGCGTCCATGGAACCTCACGTTTGTCATTCCTTTTGGTATCGTAGAGGAATGCATTAAGGGGAGCTTGCGAAGTTGCTGCATGAGGGATGCTATTCCTATAGAAATTAACGATGCCTAAAAAGCGTCGAAGATCCGAAATCCGGTTTTGGACTTTGGAAAGTCAGCAACGGCAGATACCTTTTCGGGAGTCGGCTTAATGCCACTTAATGCTGTTGACCAGATAACCCAAGAACTTAATTTCGAATTGACCGAAAACACACTTGTTCGGGTTGAGTTTCAAATGGTACTTCTTAAGGCGATACACCTCACGAAGATTAGCTTCATGTTCGTTGTCGGAGGAAGATGCAATAAGCACGTCGTCAGAGAAAACGAAGACAGTGTAAGCTCCGGAGAGCCTGGTCCATATGGCGCTGTAAAGACTGCCCTGCGTTGCGAAAGCCAGGAACCATGACCAGATATTCATAATGACCACAAGGAGTGATCACGGTACTCTTTTGCACATCGTCAGGGTTCACGGGGATTTGATAAAAAGCCTTATCAAGATCAAGAGTTGAAAAGATCTTTTTGCCATGCAAGTTGGCATTAAAGTCCTGAACGCGAGGTGGGGGATAACGATCTGGCAATGTGATGGCATTTAATTTACGATAGTCGCCGCAAACTCTCCACGATCCGTCATGCTTTGGGACCAGGTTAATCGGACTTGCCCATCTACTATCGGACGGCCAGTAAATACCAACTGTAACACAACTGGTCAAAATGTTTGTGCACCGCGAGGAGCTTATCCGGAGCGAGACGCCTTGCTCTTTCGGCAACAGGATGCCCCTCCGTGTAAATTTCGTGATAAACCATACTGTCGTCGAGAAGTGGTGACTGCATGAGTCCGATGAGCTCCGGGAACTCTGCGAGTAGCTTCATATAACGATTGTTAGAAAATGTATCGATAGCGTAAACGGACGAAATCAAGGGCAGCCTAGATTCACCGGTAATAGCCAGACTAGTGGAAAAATCAATAAGACGGTCACGGTGAAGGTTAATTAACAGATCATTCGCTCTGAGAAAGCTCCAAGGACCTGAACGAGAACTGCGGCGAGACAGAAATTCCACGAGAATCGGCGTCGTAGACCCAAATCAAGAGTCAATCAAGCATCGACGAAAGTGTCAATGATAGCGTCATTGGCGGCAAAAAGCTTGCGGTGGCTGGGATCGGGGTCGTAGTTAGCGTTAACAGGAAGCAAAGAAATGTCCGCGCTCGTATCGTCAAGAAATACAAACCCGGACGAATTGTAGCGAATGTGCAGACGGTTTCCCGCACGATGACCTTCGACGCACGTCAATACGTTCGAAGACCGGTCTAGTTTCCCGATTTTTTAAATTTACAGTCATTCGGAGCTGCGCAACTGTGGGCTTTCCCACGAAACTTGAGATGCTTCCAGTACAGCCCGGTTTTGGAATCAATCTTAAAACCCTGCGAATTGTCGCGCGACTTGCTACGAGATCGCGATTTGCTGCGAGCTTGTGAACGCCCCTTGAGGAGGCTGGCGACCTGCGATGACCGCTTCGCGATTTGACCAGCGAGCTGTTGCATAGTACATTCATCTACGGAATCTTTGGACTGTGGCGAAGTGGCGGCATTGATCGAAATTCTATTGCTACTGTTGGCCTCAGCCACCTTATCAGCTGTTTTCGCGAGCTTATGCAGGTCATCGATTTCTATTATTACTAATACCGACTAACAGGCGGCATGCAGATGCATGAGAAAGAGTGACCTAATGCCTGCTGGTTCGAAGTTACCGCGACACTTTTCCAATATTTGCGCCAAAATTTGTGAAGTTTTACCATAAAAAGGTTGATCTTTAAATAAATTAAGCAAGCAAGATTCCTCAGACTCAGCATAAACGAAGGTCAGTCTTTCTTTGACCTACGCGTAATAACCGGGAGAATTTCGATCAGCTGCGAAAGCTCGAATTCGTTGTTACGCGTCATTGGAAAGAGCAGTGAGGAGATGCGGTAATTTGTCTTTGTCATTAATAATACCGTTCAAGGCGAAAGCATCCTCCGCACGCTCGAACCAAATGGCTGGTTCATCACAAGAAAAAGACTTAAGTTTAAGATTATCTATATGGTTGATCATGCAATGGTCGCTGTTGTAATCTATTAAACGGCTGATGCGAGTTACAAGACTGTGCAAGCTTGACAGGCACCGAGCATACATTGGCCGCGGCTGTCGACGCGACGTGCAAATTCTTATATTTATCCAGGTCGGCTTATAACCTAGCGATTTCCGCGGTAATATGAGGCGAATTGCCTGACAGAGACTGAATAGTGCAGCTACTAAGTCCTAAATTAGAGCGTAAGTCTCTTTATCAATCGACTCAACGACACACTGCACCTTATCCGCCTCGCTATACTAATTAAGCTGAAACGTTGTCTCGATTCGGGCAAACTAAATTTCTGGATCTTCGAAATCAAAATTGAAATGCATCCCTTAGACAGAGTTCGCGGAATAAAATTGACGTATGGAGCTGCTGACGGATTAAGGACATGCTTTGCATCGGGTGCAGAGATGTCGCGTTTCCTGATATTCACTTTTTGAGACAGCTCATCAACTTCAGCCTGCGAGGCCGCAAGCTGTGCTCTCAGGTTTTCTACGTTCTGAAGAGCCGGCGCGAGATTTTTATCTTTGTCTTCAACCGACATTTTATTATTAGCTCAAATTTAAAATGAAAAATTAACGCAAAAAACGCGAACGCAAATAGAGCACGCTCGAAAAACAGTAGCAAATTAGTCCGAAAACTAAAAAAATTGCTGCTAAAACGATAGAACTGAATTTAAACGCATACAAATAAACGGACTACGGATCGCTGAATCGACGCAATAATCACAATATTTGTTTCACATGTATGTGTGTACTCACAAAGTCGATAAACGGCGGCAAACTACTGCAGCATTGACGTCGTCAAAATGGCGGACTGCTTGCCGGGAGAATGCTGCTGGTTGGAAGTGGAGATATGGCACGGCTTTCTGGATACTGCCGATGCTTGTCATCCTCTACTTGGCACTGCAATGCTCCTCACGGCATGCTTTTCCCCAATTCCAAACAATGGAAATGTCTGGCTCTGCTCGGTACGCGTTCCCTGCGTGGCCGAATGGAAGAGCTCCTAAAAATCCCGATGTTCGCATGGAAATAGTGCGCAAGCGCACACCGTCTTCATAAAGAAATCCGCAGAAGATGCGAGTTACTAAAGTGTGTGCAAACTCATACAAAATTATACCTCTGAGACGTGTAGCCAGCGAAAGCCGAAAGGAGCGTTTTGCAAAGGACGCGTCGAATTGGCGACTTCAAAATGGCGGGAACTGGCGAAGCACTTTCTGAACAATGTTGACCCTGAAGGTTCTTGATGCACCACGATGCGTGAAAAAGCACTGCCTCGGTGATGGTGTAAGATGTTCACCTCAAAAAACATCGATGACAGAGCTCAGCGCTGCCGTCTCGATCGAAAAGTTCCGATGCCAGAGCGTTAAAAAATGGCACCCGCTCGAGTCCCCCGAGACTGCCGAAAATACTCTTGATCACCAATGTAGAAACGTGAGCAGGTAATCTGCCAGGACGATGATGCAGGCCTACTCCTGCAGGTGTTCAAGGTAATTAAATTCTATTCAGCAAGTTTTAAAGTTTAAAATACTTTTATTCCACACCGGTCACACAAAGGTGCTCAAGCGTTGAGCGTCTGACCGTGCCTGACTCGCAAGCCGGCAACGCCGGTTGATTCCGCTTTTCCCGCCAGTCTAGGGGAAAATCCCTAGCGCCTACATGTATTGTGAATTTGTGCGACCTCTTTTTAAGGACAGACGTCCACTTATATTTTGGATTATTCACGGCCAACGACAGCGTTACTTTTGAAGGACGAGCGACGTCCATTGCTATTTTGGCAAACGTATGCACACAGACGTGCCCTTAATTGTAAGTACTGGCTACGTTACTGAGTTTCTTTAATCTTGGGCAGACCGATGATATTTCTTTTATGAAGAAATTCTTTTGTTATATTTATTTTATTTTCTGTTCTTGTTATTTTATTTACACGACTGTTTCCACGTCATTTGTTCTGTCTACGGAACTTTGAGCTCGTCGCCGTGTACTTTTCTAAAATTGGTCGTCTCGTGTTTTCCGGGTAATCGTGCCTTCATATCGGAAGTGCGCGACTTTGTAACTGTCAGCGGGAGACCGTTCTTTATTTATGCTTGGACACATTAGCCGTCAATACACTTTTATATTATTATATTTGTTCAAATTAGTAACAAATAAGAGAGTTACAATAGTATGAATTTAAATTTGAAGTAAAGAAAGCAGATGTTGTAGCTTGTTACTTTCGAATCGGGCTATTTTTAAATTAATAAAGAGTATATTTAATTTTCTCGACTACTTTTTCCGATTCTTTTTTGTAAGATGTTTTTTACAATAATATGGTCTATATTTTACACCTTGAGGGTGACCGTTCGAGAACCAATTAACGGAAGAAAGAGATTCTATCTAATTTTTGAAAAAATTAAATAGAATCCCTTTCGGCGTTTCATCTCAGTCTGCAACAGCTAGAATCATCAGCAAGGCTTTGTGTTGCAGACCTGCCTTGTACGCCTTCATTCAAATTATGATGGAAATTTTCATATATACGGAGTGAGACGATTTTCGTTCATTACGAACGTTCTCACTAGCGTACTTAGCCATCTGACTTACCATTTATCAAGTTTGTAATATTACCCACCCGATATAGCAGGTAATGTCATTATCGATTGGTGTTAAATATTGGCTAGTTTAATTTTTTAGTTAATAATATATCATATTATTATGAATATAAAAGTTGCTCAAATTAAAAAAAAAAAACGTACCTTTATAGCGGTAAAAAAATAATTGTAAATCTAATTCTAAAATCCACAATTTCGTCGGCGCCTTTTTTTTTATTTCACGAATGTCTTTTAACACTCAAAAGAGAGCTCCTCAAATTTATTCCCAATTTTTCTGTGACAGGAACCTACCGGTAGCGGGGGTAAAAGATTACCATTCTCAATAAACCCTTGTAAAATCCACAATTTCGCCGATACCTTCTTTGTTTTATTTCTTGAATGTATTTTTATACTCATACGAAAGTTTGCCAATTTTTTAAAACATATTTCTGTGACAAAAAAATTGTAAAATTCATAATTACGTTGACGCCTTCTTTTTTATTTCATGAATGCCCTGTAACTCTTGTGAGGGGTACATTATTCAGCTGAACTAAATTTTAAGTCATAGGTGGTGTAAAGATTTTCAAAGTTACTGATCCCGATTCTGAGGTCAGATTTTCAAAATTGAAAATGGCGGATCCAATATGGTGGGCAATTTTTTTAAATATCGATTGATTTTTATGAAATTTGGTAGCCAGGGGTTTTCGGTCGCTGATCATGAATCCGTTGTCAAATTCGTAATCTACGACCCTGAAAACCCCCCAGTACCCAGTTTCATAACGATGATGCAGCTTTGTACATTTTGATTCGTCACCTTGGATCCGCCATTTTGAATTTTGCAAATCTGATATCATATTTTATTCATAATTACCAATCCCAACAACCTGCTAGTAAAAAATTTCAGTTATTTTCCATCTAATGAAAAATATATGCATCAAAGGATTAAAATAAAATTAATTTCTCGACATTTTCCATTTTTTCTAAACTAGCGTATGACACATGTGATGTAAAACTGTATGGAGAATACGTGAAAAAATTATCAGATTCTGAGCTATCTACACTTCGAGTAAACGATTTTTTTCCTTCAAAATGCGAATTTTTTCACGTTAATTGATTATGACAAACATATAAATAAATAAATTATTCCAATTTTCACCACATTCTAGTAATTTAGAATCCGAAGATCCCATAAAGTATAGATAGGCTTGTATAAAATTCCAAAATATATCGGAAATATTAAAAAAAACTGAGACAAAAAAGGTAGTACATATATGTCAAATTTATTTCAAAATTTTTCGACGACAGAAACGTACCCGTGGGGGTGGAGGGGGGGGGGCGTAAATGATCGAAATTCTCAAAAATACTTTCTATATTGAAACATATTGAATAATACGTTTCAATATGTTTGAAACGTATTATTCGTTTACATACATACAACACAAACGTAATACATTTATTTCATTCTGCGCTTATCACAGATAAGTTTTCTTTATATTTGTATACTTAATTCTTTCCACGCGCGGCGTTAAACACTCTCTCTTTCACTCTCTCTGACTATGTATCTATGTAGTCGGACGAGATATTTGATTTTTTTTCAAAAAATTTTCCCTCCTGTCCTTGATTATATCCCCGAGATATGTATTTAATCTTTTTAAATATTTCGTGACACAGGCATTCGGATTTCTTCTAATAATTTCATTCGTATATAAATCTGAAATTGAAGACGAAACATCAAGCGTCATTTTATTTTTAAAAATACCTTCATCGTAAATGTATACCTTTTACTAATTGTAACTTTTGTGGTGATAACTGCTTCCTAGGTGACCTATTCGGTAAAGTAACGGAAGTCCTTTTTGGTTCTAGGCATCTATTTATTATTTGTCTTTCCGTCCATATCACAGAAGTAATGCTTCTTAAAAACAATGATTTTTTGTAGGTTTTATAAAGCTCCCACAGAGCAACTTGGATTTCTACCCCTAAACCTAAATATATCTGCAAATATACTGTAATATTTCATTTCTGTCTGGTGTACAGTATTAGAATTTTAAATAATTACCAAACGGCACATACTTTACCATCGGCGATACTGTATCGCTCTCTGTCTGGTCTGTTACTGTTTAGGTTGATCCGTAGTGTTGAGGTCCGTGAAGTAGATGAATCGGCTCGATCTTCTCTTTCAACTCCCCGTAGATGCACGTTTCCATTGTTTGGAGAAGATATACGAGGTAAAGTAGATGAATCGCTTCGATTTTCTCTTTCAACTCCCCGTCGATGCATGTTTCCATTGTTTGGAGAAGATATACGAGGTAAAGTAGATGAATCGCCTCGATTTTCTCTTTCAACTCCCCGTTGATGCATGTTTCCGTTGTTTGGAGACATACGAGGTGAAATGGATAAATCCCTACTTTCTATTCGTCCAGACAGTACTGAATTTTCTACATTCTGGTGCACAGCTAACGGAGAGCGATGTCCACCACCAAATGTCTCCTTTTCAGTGGCTATGTTCATAAAGATCTCTACAATTTAAATGCGGTTTTTATCAGATGCGTGATGCTATTGTTATAGTTTTAGTTATACCATTAAGAATGCGACTAAAATGTTGGCGAAATTGTAAACTTCGAATTAATAGCAACGTAAAGTTGCTCCGCGAAATTTTTGGAAGGAAAATATACAAAACAAATAGAAGTTATAAAGCAGTTAAATGGATTGACGGTTGAGTATACATCTTAATGAAAAATTCTGTAGGCCTACGTTGCAACGACTTCTTGCCGAGATCTGGTGGAAAAAATAAATAGAGTATTGATGTCAAGTTACGGAACAGTTTCTCATGCACAGAAAGAAGCGGGTAGCTTAATGCACGGTCCCAAGCAGGGTTGGAAAACTGCTCCCACTCCTCACCTGACAGCATTCGCGTACACCGATGGACTTTGATTCTTAACGGAAATCCCAATTGGTGTATACTGCTCATGTAGGCATTCTGCCCAGAAACCCTATGAGTCGTACATACGGTAGGGGAACCCCGTTAAGAATCGAAGTCAACGAGTGCACTCATTTCCACCGTCCCAGCGAAATAAATTCAAGTCTCTGTGGCGGATGAGTAAGGTACCGGACCGGATGCGCTCCGTTCGGAGTGGGAGTGCCTTGTCAGTCCCTGCACGGGACGGTTTTTCACAGTCCCGGGAGAGGATTTCATGCTGCCTATTTTTCTCCGAATGTAGCCTCTGTAACCCGTCCGGCAAAATATGAAATTGAAAGTTTAAAAATGCTTTAAAACGCAAAAATATCAATAGAATGGGTATTTTCATTATACTGGTATCCGAAGTTTTCTACTACACCGAACCATGACTGCAAAGCTGCAGTACGATCGTTCCATTGTACCATCAGAAGGCTAGCATGCCTACTTGTCGCCCAACAAGTATGATTTATTCTACGCTGCATGATAGCCGCCGCTATGATGTAAAAATACAAAGTGAATTATTCTCGTGATTGCGCAATAGACTAAAAGAAGTATGAAAGCAGTGAACCAATAATAAATGACCAATTTTGCAAATTTTACCGTGTATAAATACGTGTCTGAGCGTGTCTTTCATTATAGGTCATTTTTTAATTGGCTCAATACAACTACCGTCTCCTTTTGGTGCGCAATGTCTCACCTTGTATTCTTTACACTAAGGCCGCCATCATTAACGCCTCTTCTTGAAATTAGTAGAATGTTAAATACAAACACTTTGGGTGATTGTGAACGAGTTCATGACACTGTTATCAAGAAAAAATATAGTAGGGGTGAATAACAAACTTTCTAATGGAAAAATGTCCTTTGACTTTGGATTCGTTCGAAACAAAACAGGTAAATTATTTTAAGGATTACTGAGGTTTCATTCTGATTGAAATCACAGCACGAACTTGACCGAACTGCAAATATATGTCGGACCTACAGAGGATTTATTCAGATTTAAATCGTGGAATGAAGTGAAATCAAAGTTTTCTCGCAATGACTGAGCAGTGAGATAGCGGTAGAGAGTAGTTTGAAAGAATTTATAGCATGACTGAAGATTTGTTGGTATTAAAATAAAGGAATGAAATGTATTGATAAATTAATATAGAATAAATTGGATTAGATACATCACAGCTTCCTCCAATACTTTCTGATACTTCCGGCAAGGAGCAGTGTAATTTCTATGAAGGGAAATAATGTTTCTGTTTTACGAATATAATTATGTACAATGTTTAAACATTTTGACTCTCGGTGACTAAGAACCTACATTATCAGCTGAGTCATTTTCTAGACACCTCAATATCAATCGTCTGTATCAATACTTCAACATTTCTGTGTCGCATCTTTTTATTATTATAAGGGAGAGTCACCGGTTATGGGACACGTTTCGGAAAAGCCGAAAATAAAATTTCTATTCAAATATTTTGAAAAAGTAAAAAAATCACTTCAAAGCTTAGCTCATCAGCTAACTTTTCCCAAACAAAATTTTCCGATCACGCAAGAAACACCGATGCTGTGAGTAAATTCCTGAAGTGACCCACAACAGGGGGGTAAACATTTATATTCGCGAGGGGTAGGCCGAATGCCTTTATTTTCGTTACTAATCTCTTTTATCGCCTTAATTAAAGCATCAAAAACGAGGCTTTGTGGCTCGCCTTTCGATTTTTGAGGTGCCATAATTATAGATTGTCCGAAAATTCTCAAAAAACACTGCTCGGCTACTGTCCCACAACCGGAACTAGTGACATTTTTTATGTGACCTTACAGCCGCTTTGTCTTGGCGAATTTTTTAAAAATATGAATAGGATATCGAAATATAACCATATTACTATATAAAACCACTCAATGCGCAACGTATTACGACTAAAACATTTAAAAATTCGAGATTTATTTTGAAGGTTATAACGGTTCGGAAAGCCCTTGATACATGTAGTGCTCGGATAATATATAAGAAGTGAGAGTATTCCGGTCATTATTACGTCAAAAGTTAGTTTAAGTAAAATAAAACATTGACCATTTTCATATTGGTGATATTTGTCAAATCCAGCAGAAAAAACGACTGTCCCTCAACCGGTGATGTCCCAAAACAGGTGACTCTACCCTAGTATTTATACACTTTACGAACCGTTTGCAAAATTCTTAAGAAGTTCAATTTGTTCGCGTCCTTTTGACAACTTCTCTCGCAAATATTTATTTTCTAATTGAAGGTTATCGATCGTTTTCTTATAAGACTCCACTATATTTTGCCCACAGTCATTAGCTTCATCTCTGCATTCATTTTCGAAATCTGCTGTGACAATGTTTTCATTCCTGTGTCTTTCTATATCACTTCTGTTTCCGTCTGTGTTGTGCACTGGAGAGTTACTATCGGGGTCAAAAAGAAGTTGAGAAAATGGCGATTCTATTGGAGCACCCCACGATTGGCTGAGTACGTTTGAATCGACGATCTCTTCTTCCGGTTGCTTTCTCCCTTCAACAGAGCCCGAACAATTGGGGATAACCAAATTAGACGTATTTTCGGGTGTTTTCTGACTTCTTTGCCTTGTGTGATTATTTTCGGGGACGTTTCCAACGTTGTCATTGGGCGTAGTTTCGTCTTCGGAAGAGGACTGCATAATACGTTGGAATCTTTTTTTCATAGTATCTGTATAGGTTTTTTTCTTAATGCCTTGCGTTATTTCGAGATCAATATCTTCTTCGGCTTTCCGTTTAAGATCTATTGGTCGCTGGTGAAAGGATATTTATGATATACTGTTACGACATTAAGGACATTAATCTTTAGACTGCCGGGATTTGAGGTATCAAATAAAAGTGCCCAAACTTGGGTCTTGTATCATGTATCAACTACGTACACAGTTTATATCTTGGGTCGAGCCTATATATAGTCTTTCCGGCAGCCTAACCTAAAGGTTAAGAGTACGCAGAAACTAGCATCCTCTGCGCTAAATGCAACGATATCCATTCGGAGCACACAAAAATCATAGAGACACAAAAATCATTTACATTAATCCCTTAAGTATAGGGAGCGCGATAGTTAAGTGGTTAATATGTAAGCGTTAAAAAAGAATAGAGATAAACTAAGTGCACATTAGTGCCCTGTTCACTTTACAAGAGGCTAGTATCAGTGTAATCATGACCCTATATTAAGAAGCTTTCACTTCTAAAAGGACAAATAAATATAAATATTGTTATGGAAACTATTATTACAGTAAATTTTCTACAAGGAACCGTCAATATCTAAAGACTCGGCATAAATGCCATGAACATTAAAATTGAATGGAACATTATGTCGTAATTTTGTTAAAATTCCGTTCGGATTTTGTTAGGTATAATTTATTTTTAAGTATTTCAATGTTAGTCAATATACTAACTAATATAATACAACTAATATAATAACTAATATAATAGTTAAACTAAATGGATATGAAATTATAATAATTTCCATCTGATATATCAGTACATAGGGGACAGTCGGGAAGCCCCGGTCACCTAATTTTTCTGTACAGTAATTCGAAAAATAGTGCACGAAAAAACTCGATAAAAAATGTCACTGTTCTGTATACTCAAACAGATATAACTCAGAAAAATGTATGAGAAAAAATCAGTTGTCTGATTACATCCCAATAACTGAAAAAGAATTAAAACGAATGTAGTCAAAATTTCTCAAACGTGCCACCTGAAAATCATGAAATTTTGTTTTAATCGAAAGTATGATTTTCTTGTAGTGTTTCAGATCGAAGGGTAAGTACTAAAGGATTTTTTGTTGATAATACGAACAATTTAATCGTTTTGGTAATTTCATTTGAAAATCAATTACTCAAAAACTAACAAACACCCAAGTGCGAAATGACAAACGGCCCAGCACTGGCCCAGCCCTGGCAAATTTTGCTGATGCTTGGCTGCCAAAACTGTGACAACGCCGACCCAAAGCTGGATCGTCACTGCGGCATAAACTCGGCATCCGACACTGGCCCGAAGCTAGTTTCATAATTTGAAGAAAGTGAAAATAAAAAAAAGTCCGTTGGCGGGGACCGAACCCGAGACCTCTGCGCACGAGTCAGGCGTGCTAACCACTTGACTACGCTAACTATCTGGGAAGTAATGGGAAAATAACAGGCATTTGCTTCAGATCGTACTTTATGTGTTCGTTTGTGGCAATATACTCATCATTACAACACGACATGTTGAAATGCAATTTACTAACAAAATATTATTTTATTTTGAAATATAAGCACGTTGGGTGTCGTGTCGCGTACAATTGAAAGATCGCAAGGATTCGTTGTAACATTAATAGTTGACGAATATCCGCGTAAGTCTTCGCCGCGACTTCAACACGTTCGCGATATTGTCGGAAATTAAGACAACGACACCATCTTAGGTCCCATATTTCGTTGGTTTAAGTATATAAAGAAGCACTACAGTGACAATAAATACAATGATTTGGCCATTGTTAGTTATGAGTATTGAGGGTAAAGTATGTAATTGAAAATAGTGTTTTATAAGAAGACTCTCGAAGAAATATATTTTTGTATTATAGTTTTTTAAGATACGAAAATTACGAACACTCGGCGTTGGAACAAATGGAATCGGGGCGCTCGACGTGGGACGCACGGGGAGTCCGAGAGGGGGGGGGGGGTCGAACCGAGAGCGAAGCGAGCGGTGAGACGCTAGTTATAAAATAAACTTCAAACAAGAATTTTTTCATGAAAATATATCGTTTCAGACAATATTAAAATCATGTTTCTTTACAAAAAGTTAACAACAAATAATGTTCTTCATCGAATTATAATTTAGGCAAAAAACTGTCTATTCTTTAAACATTTTTAAAAATTATAATTTATTTTAATATTTCTATAGCGACTATGCGCCGTAAGGAGGAAAAAACGTGGAAGACAAACGAGCATCGAACGGGCAGAAAAGAGGAGTATTTTTTTTAAAGCAATTCGTCTATCGGAATTGCAACGAATTACCATAATGCGTTTTTTCGATCGAGAATTTAATGAAATATGAAATAATTCTCCGCAATTTTTTATGACGATTTACAGCGAATTTCCCGCCACAGACAGTGATGTCCATGAATTACATGGAATATTAAAGAATTATATACAATTCGTGTACCGGAGTTACAACAGATTAATACAATTTATGATTTCTGTCTTGAACTGTATCGAATATAATGAAATGTTTTCCAATTCCAAATATCGAATTACAACGAACTGGAAGTATATTTTCGTATTAATCCAAAGTGTTAGTAATTCGTCAAATATGTGTTTAAACGTATTAGAGTATTAAAACAAATTTCAAGGGATTGCAGTGAATCATTCTCAATCCAAAAATGGAAAAACGGGATTGAAAAACACAATTTCTTTAATATCCTTTTTCAGTTGTTGGGATATCACTTTTGGGGTAGCTGATTTCGAATTTGAGGTAAGAATTACAAAATTTATTATGTTCATAATGGTTAACGGTTCAAAAAACTATATATGTATTGGCATCGAATAATACAAAAATTAACAGAAAAGTGACGCAAAAGTTAATATATTCCCTAGCGGACCAGGTCAACCATCAGTCAACCGTTTGTCGACCGACAACAGTCGATTTGTGCAAAAACCCAACCATCAGTCAACCGTATGTCGACCGAAAACACGATTTAAAAAAAAACCAACTCTATATCTTCGAAATCTTTTGAAATCTACATTTTTTTTCATACAAAGAAACTTTTATAATACTTCTGTTTAGGTAAAAAGTTTTTATGTCTCTTTTATTGAACACTTCGTTCCGCAATTTATGTTACAATCTCAAAGCCAAAAAGGCTACGGAGTGCCTTTATTACACAAAATTTTTACCGGAATAGAAATGTAAAGCTTTTTTTGCATACAAAAATGTAAATTTCAAAGATATAGAGTTGGTTTTTGCACAAATCAGTTGCATGTCGGTCGACGAACGGCCATCGGTTGACCTGGTCCGCTAGGGTTTAATCTAAATTCTGTACAAGTAATAACGGCCGGGTCTACCCGACTCTTCCCTATACAATAATAGTTGTGTAACGATTCAAAACATTACAAATGAAGTCATACTTTGGCAATCCTTCTGATTATCGGTGCTTCCATTTCAGAATTTGATTCATACGTTGATTCGGTTTCTACCATTTTCGAATATCTAATTCTTTTGTTTTCTTCGTGCCTCGTTTCTAGTTCACTTTTGGTACCTAGAAGGATATGATATTTTACAAGAAAATATTTATATATAACGTGGGTCAAAGCATTTCGAAAATATTTATTAAATACGTCCTGAATAGTTAAGGGCACGCCATAGTGAACATTTTTACCGTCAATTCGGAACACAAAGATTTTCCCGAATTTGAAGCCTGTTATCACATTTTTATGGTTTATTCATTTCGCAAATTCTTCGTTATTGTCATGGGCAGGGTGGTAACTCTTTAGTTTTCACCATAAAGTGTCTATGTACGAATCAAACACAAAATTGTAAACAGAATACTACGAAGTATAGCATGACGCCTACAGATGGCGGCGTTAACATCGCAACTATGGGCGAGTGGTACCCCTGCTATCGCGACGGTCACGTGGGAGCGTCCCCCGATTCGAGGTATCACCGGTTGCGCATCAGAGTCAGTGGCTGTAGGGCAGTCGTAGCGTCCGGTCGTCAGACCTGTGTTGGTCAGATATATTATAGTTAATAAACGGAGTTCAAACAGTTAATTACATCCTGTTTAATATAACCTTTCTTCCGCACGCGGTTCGGGAATGTGGCCCGAAGAAATCTGATGGAACATTGCAGTTCCCCACATAATGGTGACCCCGACGTGATTCGCGTCGCGAGAAAATTTTCGTCGGAAAAGACTTTTCGCATTGCGGGAAGAAAAATTCACACGTGCTACAAACGCGACGAGGCTTTTCAAATAAAATAGTTCTTTTCAGAACTGCCTTTCATAGTCATTCGAGATTCGAAAAGCATGCACCAGTGAAAATATAATTATCAAAATTTGTTTCTTCGAAAGTGACTCCAAAAAAAGTGACTTTGGATAAAGTGACTCCGAAAAATGCGGTATTCGCAACTTTGAGCCGCCATTATCGACCGTTTCGCCGTGATCACGCTGCCGCAGCCGCATCATCGAAAATCCTCTCGAGATAATACAAGGAATTCCGCATGGAAAGAAACAGTTAGTTAGCACAATAAGAAAAATGGTTACTCCAACTACAAAAAGTAGTAAAGTTGCGCCAACTACATTTTTTAGTTGGCGGCACTATTTCAGGTTAGTTACCATTCTTACTACTTTTTCTTGTAAGGTAAGTTCCCGTGCCTGAAATGGGTCATTTATTGTACTTCCATTCACTCGCATTTTCCAAATCTCTCATTCATGTCAAAATACCAATTTTGTTCATGTTTTTAACATATTTTTCTTACTATAGTGTACAAATCATACCTTTTTTTTATCGAGTATGCTACAGATTTGTATACATATTTTTCAAGGATTTTTTGTTGACGTCGCTTTGTAAATTCCTAACCTACTACTGTATTTACATACATCAAACCCAGGATGCGAGGTTATAAAGTTACAAAGGAAATATATTAACGAAGAAGATATGGAAAATATTTAAGAAAAATAAGAAGCAGTTTTCGAAAAATAAGATACGTTAATTAAAATAAAATGAGAAAAAATAAATATAAAAAAAAATAAGTGGAAAAATATGAATGAGAGGTTTTGAAAATACGCGATAATTGAAGTGCAAGACAAAATGAGCGGACCAACAAATTATAATACATTGCATTGTATGCAGACACATTTCAATAATTTCAGATAATTTCAAATTCATCACGTTTCAAGGAACCCGAGGACCCTTAACTACAAAAAGTAGTAAGAAGAAGCGGGTTTACTACTTTCGGTAGTTGGTGTAACAATTTTTTTTGTTGCATTTCTTTGTTTTGGGCTTACTACTTTTAGGTAGTTCGAGTAACTAACCATTTTTTTCCGTGCGGGAGATATTTTTCACCCGATGACTCCGCTCGACCAAATTTCGACAACGAGGCCTTCCGGAAACTTGAGGGCACGGTAAGGACCGTGAACCTCGTTTCCGTCGACGAAGTTGCTGTTCTCTATCATCGATTAGAAGCATGGGCGCCTGAATTTCGCGATTATGCGTCGACTAGACTTTTTATATAATAATCTTTCAACATATACACAATGTTAAAAGGAAAGGAAGTGATATTCAAGTATTTGTGCAAAGTGTGTTGCAAAGGGTGTCAATAACTATTAAGATGTGAAATGTGTTGTAATGACAGTTTCCGATGGAGAAATGTATGTTTTTTAATGTATTTTTTATCTGTATAATTATACTTAAATTTTTTTTATTATGTATGAAGTACATGAACAATATTAATCTATATTAATACAGTGTAAGAATTACATTCAAGATACTTACATTCCATAACTGTTCATATGTGAATTTTGTTGCAATGACAGCTGTTGATCATTGAATTTCTTTTATGAAATATATTTCTTATCCCTACAGCTTTATTTGAATCATTTTTAATGTACACATCTATATGTTAAACGACATAATTTGATATACATATACTTGTAAGAAATTAAAGAAATGCATTTATGCTAGATACAGATCTATCTAATCTAAAACAAATTGTTCTAATGCACATATATATGTCTATAATAAGTATGTGTAAGGTATTATTTATCAAAAAATTATGAGATATCCCCGTGTGCGTAATAAATATAATTAAATACATACGTTCAACTGCCGAAAAGTAACATTACAACAAAATTCATATTTTCAGTCATCAGCTGCATGTATAACGAATATACTTCATACAAGTATTTAAACATCTATTCCCTTTCTTTTAACATTATACATAATTTACAAGATTAAAGTAGACCGTTACAGAAATAATATGTTCAAGAATATTCATTTAAATCTTCTGAAATCTTCTGTTAAGTTATGCAAATGCAAATAAAATGCAAATTACATTATACGAATAAAAATCTATAGAAAATTTTGATATCTCAATAAACAAAAAAGTTATTAATTTTTTTATCCACAACTGCGAAATGTACGTTATTTTACATTCAGGTGCTTCGTTTATCTTGCAAATGTCAAGCATCGGAAAACTTTCAGTGAGAAAGTTGTCCATTAAGGTATGAACAAATTTTCTGGAAAGTTTCATCTTCATTGCATTATTAGTCTAAAAGTAATGAATGTTTAAAGTTGGTAACTGCCGGAGTCAAACGCATCATGTGTGCCGCGGCGCTGGGTGCAAGGTCACTACCAACTTTAAACCTTCATTACTTTTAAACTAATAATGCAGTGAAGATGAAACTTTCCAGAAAATTTGTTTATACCTCAATGGACAACTTTCATGCTGAAAGTTTTCCGATGCTTGAAATTTGCAAGATAAACGAAGGACCTGAATGTAAAATAACGTACATTTCGCAGTTGTGGATAAAAAAATTAATAACTTTTTTGTTTATTAAGATAAATCGTTTTTTCTTTCTTCACTAGACGCGGAAAACTCTAATGAACAATTTTGTTTTTTATTCGTTTCAAAAATCTCAATATTGACCGATTTATAGCGAGTTGAAATAAAAAATGTTTGCGAACCAGCCACGCAGTAACCATGTGCTGCGTAGACAGTACCCTTCTTGTCTGTTCCTCTCCGTGTGCCCTAACACGACAAATTCTTGTTTGTTACACAGGAAAACTCCCTGGTAGATGCGGAAGAAATTCTATGATACGAATTACGAAAGACTCGTCACGCGCTTCCACGACTTTCCTGGCGCCCGGGGCGCCATTTCGCGGCGAAGCCCAACATCATCTTTCCACTTAGCCGCTACAGCGACTAAGTCCGTAGAAACTTTTCTCCGTGCGGTCGTCGGACCTGTGTTGGTCAGATAGATAGTTAATAAACGGAGTTCAAACAGTTAATTACATCCTGTTTAATATAACCTTTCTTACGCACGCGGTTCGGGAATGTGGCCCGAAGAAATCTGATGGAACGTTGCAGTTCCCCACACAACTTAAGTTTGTCATTTGACAGAATATTTAGCAATTATTACTGATAAATATGCAGTCCTCACCCTGCGTAAGGCAATATTGATTAAGATCCAATTTGTATTCGTCGTAAAAATTGCTAACTTCAACTTCAAAAAGTTGACTAGGGCATGCTCTTAAACAAAAATGTAAACATTCTAAATATATATATATATATATATGTACATATTAGGGTGTCTCAAAATTTGCTGATTTTCGAATTTTAATACGCGCTCCACCGCATTCGACAGACATTTTGAAAAAAATTAAATCCACCGAAGGCTAGATTTTTAATTAACCCGTGCGTGCCACCGAGCACTTGAGATTTAACATTGTTTTGAAATGGGAAAAACAATTTTGTAGCCTTTTAAGTGACATATTTAGGCAAAAATATTTAAGGCGATTCACTCTTCGCGATTCGATTGTTAGATATTTTCTGAAGAAGATAAGCCCAGGCTGAACTCGGAAAAAATTTTCCGGCCGAGTTATTCTTGTTCGAAGTAGAGTTAATTTTAACTAAAAAATAAGAAAAGCACAAAACTTTTTACTTTTTCCTTCATAACTGTGTGGAAATGTATCCTAAAACTAGGATGGAAAGAATTTAGATTTCGGTAGAGAACAATGAGCACATCATGAAGCCAAAAGGATAATTCTGAGCCGATATATCACTTTTTCAATGAAAATATTTTTTAAAGCAAAATTTAAGAAAAGCAAATATTATTTTACTTTATCAGCAATGACTTGTGTTTAAAAAAATCAAATCAAATCGAATCATGCTGGGTCGTATTCTTTACCTTTTTGCGCATTTCATTCACCATTATTACCCTGGAAAAAATTATCTGGACATGTCATGAATTTTTCCCCACATGTCTACACACAAATTGACGGTAAATAATCACAACTTTATCAAATCCCCACTTTTTGCCCAAACGTTCAAAAAGTTGAGCTGGGTTTGAATTTCTTATTATTTTGTTTCAACTTTTTTAACATGATAACTTCAACCAATCGGTCTGAAGCAAATTTCTCCACGTGTGTAAGGAAAAGCCGTATACAGAAATAATATACGACGATGAAAAAGGTAAAGAATAAGATCCTTTCCACGACGACAGCATTACATTTTTTCATGAGTAACGAAAGCACAAATTGAAATTAAATTTCCATCGACACATTTGTATGAAAAAAAAATGTATTTGTTTCACACGCTTTAATTTGGCTTCTATTTAACACACACCTGGCATTCTTTTAGAAAATATCAAGGAATTAAAAAATCTGTGGTTCAGATTTTTCAGAAGACTTTATGCATAATTATGGGAAAAAACCAACATTTTCAGTAGGGTATTATTGCGAATGCCCCGATTACTGCGGATATTTATTAACACCACAATTATCGGTACGCGGGTGAATATTTTTCTTAAAAATAAATAAATAAATAATATTAACCCTTCGAGCACTGACGTTTTTTAAGCACCTCCCAAGCACCGACGGGGTCCATTTGGTCCTGGCGTTTTTTGGAACAGTAAAAGTGCTGAAAAAATTCATCAAGTCCTTCATCGAATTAACTTTGATGGAATTAAGAAAATTTCTTTTTTTTGAAAAAGAGGTTCTTTTAGAGTTTTTTTTTTTAATTACAGGCCACTTTTCGCACTTAATGTCGCACAATAAAACAATATTTTAAAAATTGTCGTTTTTCAAATTATAAAGTAAAATTGAACACAGAAAAAAGATAATATCTTATTATAAATAATTGAAAACTTGTTCATTGTTGTACTTGAATAGAAACGATATCATAATTACAATAGTAATGATCAGTGATAATGATCAATATATATAAGTGGGTTCATGATGTAACGTATGAGAAATCGTAAAAAACCAAGTACAGAGCTTACAGTTTCTCATCTCTATCGAGTACCAGTGACATAAATTGTAACAGCTGGACATATTTTTTGGAAGTTCATTCGACATTTTATAAATTTATTAACTACAACAACAATATACATGAAAATTTTGATAAATATCTAGCAATACATAGCGTGGAGGACACGTTTGTGACTTTTTTTTTATGACTCATATATGTATATAATGAAATCATTTCATTTCATGAATTATAATTTATTCATGTATATACTATGTGCGCGCGCGCGCGCGCGCGTGTGTGTGTGTGTGTGTGTGTGTGCGCGCGCGCGCATGCAATGTATTATATGTAATAAATACGATGATGAAATTAAATTTGTGTTTCATCCATGAAAAACAGGTACGTACCATCTCCACGGAGCTTGCGATGCTCATGAAATCTGTTCTATAATGAATTATATTTAAAATTTTATTTTTAATGACGATAATGAAAACTTACAACCAAGCCGAAGAATCGTGCCTCTATAATATTGGTAGTGCTTCGTATGTTTTTCTGAACATGTCTCAGGGCAGTACCATCGAATATTGTAGTATTTAGCGGAATTAAAATCTTCTGAATGTTTTGGGTGGAAACTTGCATTTCCTTCACTCTTTCCTAACCTGATATCCACCACCGGAGTCACGTAATTTCGAGTTTTGTCGTCAGTAAAACGAACTAGCGCATAACGAACGTCCTGCGACATTTTTTCGTCTGTTAATTAATACCTTTGTTTCACGAGAATTAGCTTTTGCAGTATTGACCGACAATGGCGACGGCCGCGGCGTCTTCCTTTCTGGCGTCATTAAATCTTGTATGCACATGTGTATATATACCGTGTGAGTCTTTTGCTTCTGGTCATAGGGAGTCCCATGTTAAAGCTTTCAGCCAATGAGAGGCAATTTAATTAGCAAGACTAAATTAATATTATTTAAGAATTTGAAATTTTGTCATTCTTGAAGATAAATACGATTCTTAAATAATATTGATTTAGTCTTGCTAATTAAATGTTTATTTACTTTTGACGCGTTTCAGTAAGGCAATATGTGAAAACAAGGACAACACGAGACCGGAAGGGAAACAATCGATGCTCTTGGGTGTACATGGGTAGAATGAAAGGTATCGTAAACCGCTGTTCTGTGCAAGCGAAGGAGGGCGACCAATCAGAAGTCTCCTCCGACGCGCTTGTTGACTGGAATAGTTCTGGCCTGATTGGCTCGTGCAACTCCAGGCCTAGGGGCATTGAATTTCGGTGAATTATGTAATGTGAATCCACCCTGACTCTCTCATGTAAAATCACCCGAAGGTGGAAGAAGACGCGGCCGCCATTAATCCGCATTGTCGTTGCTACAAGAACAGTTCTACGCTAATGAAATAAGTACAGTATTTTGTTGAAAAGACAACATGTTGACTTACAAAATGATGATTTTCAAAATGACGGCACGGTATAAGCCGTATTTAATTACGCAAGATATAAATGACGTAAGCCACCGTGCTGTACTAAACTTGAGAAAGTCTCTACATGAGACCATACAAGATCGTTCTCCAGTAAGTATTTATAGTTTGCATTTATGTTCCCTATAAAAAAAAAACACATATGGTATATACGTTTTCATTGTGTGATATTTTCATACATTTACCTGACATGAAAAGAAATTGTTTATTAATTAAAGTTATTGAGTGTTCAATTCTTATCACAGTAATATGTAAATGTAACAAATAAATTGGATATTTTTTACTCGATTATCTCGTGTCGAGTTAACAAAATTAAAACATTCTAGAGAGCACATCGAGGGAAAAACGATAGGGTCTCCACGCGCATGCGCAAAGAAGTTAGTACACGCGCAGCTGATTCGTTCTCTAGAGCTTTTCCCTCGAGTTCTTCTATGCGTTACGGTTACGATACAGCAGAGGTCTCTGATGTCTGCCTATTTCTCCCGCAAGCAGCAGGACATTTGAACGGTCCGTATATATACCCGCTCCACACATACGTATATCCAAGGAATACGCATGCCTTCTCAAATACATATGTACGTGTTACATATGAGGGAAGCGACAGGCGTCGTTCTTGTTCAATTGTCGTGACGTATGTCTAAATGCAGTTCGTGGAAAGCAGTTGTTTGTTGTTTTCCCAGCTTGCGCGGACCTCTACACTGACATATGATAAGCCATTGATCAATACGATTGCGATTTTTTGACGTATAGATCATTAATATTTTAAATAAAACAAATAACACGAAAAAGGACGTCCAAAGGGACGTGCAAAAGGACGTGCAAAAGTATCCCAATATAGGACGTCGAAAGGGACGTCCCTTTTCACGTCCTTTTGCACGTACTTTTAGACGTCCTTTTAGACGCCCTTTTTGACGTCCTTCTTGACGTCCCTTTGGACGTCTAAATTTTCGACTGGGTACCCAACACACGTACGAAATTCACTCTAGCGTTAGTGTCGCTGCCAACCTCCAGAGTACGAAATTCATACGAAAAGTCTCTCCGTGTATGCAATATATTATCCCCACGAAAGAAAATATAATTTAAAAATTGCTGATTTTCAAAAATTCTTGCGCAGTTTTTTGGATCATATAACTAAAAAATTAACTACCAAAAATATAACTGAATAATATGAATGCATTATACGGAAAGAACGACTTGGCTGGGGTAACATATTAATTGGTTGCCCCAACTAATTGGCTTAGTGATCTGAGCTCCAGCCAATAATTTATTAAAATTGTTTAATTGGTTCTCCCAACCAATTAAATAGTTTTCCAACCAACTAATTGGTTGTCCTAACCAACAAATATCCAGCCAATGCACAGTTGGTTCTTCTAACCAACTCATTTTTTCCGTGCATATTGACATATAATAAAACGGCAAAATGTTATACGAAAAAAATATATTTTTGCAGTTATATTTTATAAGAGTAATAATTCCCTTATCAAATATAACTGCAAAAATGTATTTTTTTTTATATATAACATTTGGCCGTTTTATTATATTTTAATATAATTCATGTATATTTTTCAGTTATATTTTTGGTACACGAAAAAAAAAGAAAGTCACGCCGGCCTGATTTGTTGGCTAAAATAGCCACCCACTGGCAAGTAGATTGCGAGTGAAGACGTAAAATGGCGATTAAAATTCGAAATCCTCAGAATTTTTTTTCTATAAGTAGGTATACTTTTCTTATGTTATTACAAATCTTTCTGCATAATTTCTAGATTATGTGGTTATTTATATGATTTTTGAAGGTCGTTAAAAGTGAAAAAATCATTACTTTTTTCATTTTAAGGCTTCCGTATCGAATACCGCGCAAGATACGCCAAAACTGCACTGAAGCTTTTTTTTGTAGAGCACGAAATTTCCTACAAAAAAATTCAGTGAGAGCCATAGTCTAAAGTTAATAGGTAAGTCACGAATGAGGTAACTATCTCAGTTCTGAAATTTCAATTATATTTTCTACAACTTCCAACGTTATTCATGACTAAACTATTAACTTTAGACTATGTCTCTCCGTGACTTTTTTGTAGGAAATGTCGTGCTCTACAAAAAGGTTCTGTGCATTTTTGGCGTATCTTGCACGGCATTCGATACGGAAACTTTAAAATGAAAAAAGTACTAACCTTCAAATATCATATAAATAACCACATAGTCTAGAAATTATGCAGAAAGATTCTTAATGACATAAGAAAAGTATACCTATTTATAGAAAAAAAAAATGTTGAGGATTTCGAATTTTAATCGCCATTTTACGTCTTCACTCGAGATCTACTTGCCAGTGGGTGGCTGTTTTATCTTTCTATTTTTTCCGTGTAGTTAATTTTTTAGTTACATCGTCCAAAAGACTACGTAATAATTTTTGGAGGAAATCAGATATTGTTGGCTGCAAAAAATATAATAAAGTTTATAAAAAAGTACCTATCAAGGTACTCTTGGGGAGTTATTGACAGAGTATCACAGTGGTCCGCCGATAAGGTAGGAATTTTCACTATAAACCGTGAATTAAAGATGGCTAAATCAATTTTTCGAAATTCGGGCTTTGTAAAGGTAATTCTAATTACTATTACGGTCTCTTAAAAAATACCAAGGACATTAATTGAGTTGACCAAGAATATTCGGAACTATATGATTTTTACTTATTTACGAAAATTCTGGGTCAATTCACAATTAATTTCTTTGGTATTTTTTAGGAGATCGTATGTAGTAATTAGAATTGCCTTATAGATCCCCTGCTCTCGCAGTACTCACCGTAACTCGTACACTTCTTATCTGAAATCAGAAAACAACAATTTTTCTGTTAATATATGAGTATGGCTTGTCCTTGATCGATGGAATTTTTTTTTAATTGAATTTTTTTTAGAGTTTTTTCTAAAACGCATTTTTTGTATAAATGTGGCCATATTTTGGCCTAAAATGAGTTGTAATTTAAGATAAAAAAAACTCCTTTGATCCGACACAAGCCATATTCGTATACTAACAGAAAAATTTTTGATTTTAGATAATAATTGTACAAGTTACGGTGACTACAGTGAGAGCAGTTTCTTTTGTGTGGTCAACTTCACGAGACTCTCAACGGCTCATTTTTTATCATTTTCATTTGAAATTTTCACAGAATGTTGTTCAAACATAGCGCTTTTATATGTCATAAACACAAATTGCATCATCTTTGTAGAATCTTTTTCAAAAAAGTCACAAAAATAGACTTTTTTGGCCCTTCAGATCCGCATGAGCCCTTAAAAGAATGTTATCAGCATAATCTCTTAGAATCTAGGGGGTGGACCAGTAGAAGCTGACGTAAGTGGGGGGGGGGGTCAATAGCTGACTTGTGCTGACATGGGGGGAGGGAGGGGTCAAATTTGACGAAAAATTTGCTGACGTAATACTTGAATGGCCCCATACTAGAAATCTGAGAATGAGCGTAAGCTGGAACTGAAGCTGCAGCTCACGACTATGAATGCGGGCCTTAAACTCTCATGCTGGAATATGCTGGACACGCCAAGTCGATTATTTTTCACGTTCGTTCGTGTTTTTCGGCAACATCGTTGATTTTATGAAGAAAATGCATAACCTTTTTTGTAGAGAATTTGATGCTCTATCTGTATGTATCAAGTTTGACTGATTAAAGCGACAAGGTTGCCGATTATAAACGCTTTCGATGATTTTTTTATTTTTTTTTCAACTCGATGCGCGAAGTCAAATTTTGCGCACTCGTTTCAGAGTGCGAAATGTTAAATTTTCGCACTGATAATTTCTTACTTCGCACACTGAAAACGGTCCGTTGAATTTTTATTTTTCCACTCATTGAAAAAATAACTTACGATACAAGTGCGCGGTATGGATTCCCCACTCGTGTTTATGTCACCCTCGTTACGCACGGAAGACAACAACATTCGTGCGTGAATCCCCTACTTTGCGCACTTGTATCGTCATGTACTATTATTATTTCTTTCATGAAACACGAGTGTATATGGTGATGGATTTTACAGTGTACAGATTTTCTACAGTTGAGAAATTAAGGACAGTTAAAAAATATTTAAATACTTAAAAAATGCAGTATGCGCTACTATATATCTTTAAGTGGCCCACAACACCCCCATTTATCCTATGCACCGGTTGTCATGTTGAGAGTCGCATAACTACAAGTTTTATAATAATTTTAGGTCATACATCAGTGTGATGATTGAAGTTGGTATTACTACGTTTTTTAGTTTTTTTTTCAGTTATAATTGAAGGTCGTATTTTATAAGGTTAATTTGTAATGATTGAAATTTCGCAGAGGCGATGCCCCTCCGTTCTCATCTGTAATTATTGTAATGATAATCTAAATATACAGCATTCTCTTTATTTTTAAATTGCAAAGATTAACTGTAAGATTGTTTAACATGAAGATGGTATTCATTTATTGTAACAATTACAAAAATAAATAGAAATGACATTATAAGACTTCTCTAGTGGAAGTGAAATGAAAAGAATATAAACAACAGTATTATTAGAGATAGAACCTTTCTGGAAACTAAAACGAGATAGTCTCTTCTTTGTTCCAATAAGAGCTTTCGAAATCGAGGACCCGATGGAACATTCTTTCACAGAACCGACGATATGTAGTGTTACCAACCTAAATTGGGGTTTAAAAAGTTTCCTCGTGAAATGCAACCTTTTCCAATGCTAAAACCAGGTAGCGCAGTCTTCAACTCGAATTTGAGGTAGCGCAGTTTCCAACGCCAATACGAGGTAGCGCAGTTTTATATTCTAAAAACGATATAGCGTAGTTTCCAATGCCAATCCGAGGTAGCGCCCTTTACCAGTGAGCCGACGATACGAGTTGCTACGGGTTGCTCAAACATTACGTTTTATTGCTCCATGGTCAGTTGAAACTGCGCCATATACAGTGAAAACGTGGAAATGACGGTATGGCATTCGCTTAAGGAGGTTCCCTCGGTACCTTCGGAGTCATAGTAGAACTGACGTCAATATGACTTCGGTGGTATGGAATGGCGTCTCGATCATCGCCCGACCACTTAACCGCAAACGACCTTCTTACCTATTTGTTTATTATTTTTCTCATTTCAAGGGGTTTGAAACGATTTGATTCTTTTTGCAAATATTACCTTGGATATTTTTTTATTAGCAGTATCAATTTCGGGAAAAACTTAACATTAATTCGTAATGAATTTCACGGATAAATGCTCCCATAAGACTCCATGTTAAATTCTCGCAATATTTTCATTAATTTCTTATTACTGAAGGTGGCTTGGGACTCGAAACTTTCCAAACATTACTTTCAATTGTTGTTTAATGCGTTGCAATTTTTTGTTTAATTCTTAACATCGGTTCCTTCACCGAGGGAACCTCCTTAAAGCAGCGTTTAGACTCCATGAGCTCTCAATGGCCGGTAATTTACTCTAAATCCAATGATGTTCTAAAGTAAACAGCACCTCACCACCAATTAACTTGATATTAAAAATTGATAGTAGAAGGCTGCCGAGGTCACTGATTACGAATCTGAAGTAAAAATGTAGAAATAGTGAATGGCGCGACGGATCCAACATGACGGACCAAGAATATGAAAAATCATTTCTATTAGCAGAAAAGGGTTAGTGAGAAGTTTTTTTGGGTCGCTGATCATTATTCCGCAGTGACACTTGAAAAATTCAAATTGGAGAGAACTTAGGTTTTAGAATTTGAAAATGGTCCATCCGAAATTGTGAAAGAATTTCTGATTTAGCATGTTGTATTGAATTTCAAAAATCAGTTCAATTTTTCATGAAGACAACTGATGCTACAGAGCTGATGATGTTCACTTACGGAACCGATATTTATTTTACTAGCAAGGTATGTAACATCTTAAAGCTCATGGCGAATTCCAGTAGGTAAACCTAAATATCAACAATGACATCTGTTATATTAGCATAGAATAAGATTTTGTACACAAACAGTTGTAAATAACACATTACAGTAGAACCCCCTTTTAACGCCACCCCCATTTAGAGATTTACCGTTTACTCGTTCTACTGACACGGATGTTTCATTCCCGTTATCCCCACGTTTAAATACTTCCCCTTGCGTCGTCCTTGTCGGCTGGCGAGTGAAAGTCGCATGTGGCGCCATCTGACACGAAGGCTGCGTAAAGCACGCACACATGCATGTCGATGAGCTAAAGTGGGGGAGCATACTTTTTTGGACGGCATGTCGTTAAACGAGGACATGAGAGGAATTTATCCTTAAAAGGGGGTTGTACTGTATGTAACAAGTATAAACGAACGCTCTTAATATTAGTGTGTTTTACTTACACTAATGCGACAACACCGAGACGACATCTTTATTCACATTTGTACGTAATTTTCGACACATTATTACTGCAGTAACACGAGCACCGTCAATACTGTAAAATGTCAGTTATTATAAAAAACATCTGAAGAGCTTTTTGAAATTCAGTCCAGCAGACCCAGTATCGTCAGATGTTTTCCTTTTAGGAGACACACTCGACACAAATGCAGATAATCGGTCCATTCAAGGGGACAAACTCGACACAAATGCACATGATTGGTTTGTATCAACTGTACTCTCCTAAAAGGAAAGCGACCATAGATAAAATACCCTTTCCCTAAGTTGGATCCTCCATGTTGATACCGATTTTCATACAAATGCAATGATTTATTACAATTTGTTTGTTATCCAAGTACCAATTTGTAATACCAAGTTAATCGCTGATCATGAGTAATGTTTGCTTTAAAAGTTTATTGATACTAGGGTAAATTACCGATTATTGAGGGCTCATAAATCCCAAAACGCTTCTTCAGCGAGAGTTGCGGCCACGGGAACTTTTGATCAACATCTTCCATTGTTCAAACATTTTCCTGCTGTTTAAAGAAAATCCTGCGAATATATAATTCAATAAAGAAATCACCACTAACTATATTTCCGAAAAGAATATGGAGAACATCCCTTAATGAGTAATTGTGCGTTTTAAATGGCTAATAGTAAAGAAATCATTTTTTACTGTAAATGTAAGGGAAAAAATTTATATTCATAGACAAGTACAATTGGAATAAAAATAGATGATTATATTTATTGCAATAATCTTGTACAAAGAACTTGACAGTAAGAAGTGAGTATCAGAAAGTATAAGAAACTGAATTGAAATTTCCAGAACGAGTCCGACATAGAAATGACAGCGCCAATCGATGACGAAGTAACGAATTCGTCACACAGTAGCAACGATTTCGATTCCTTTAGTTCCGACGAAGAATTTCACGAAGAAGAACCGAGTAAATTTGAGAAAGGGATGGAAGCTTTGCTGAAAAGTAAAGGATCGTTCGACGTAATTTCGACAACCGTTGATAAATCTGCTGGCCAAATTTTGTTAATGACTTTAAAATATGTAGAAACTTATAAACTAAATCTATCAGCAGCGGAAGACCTTCGGAAGCTTATTAATAACATCTTCTCGCAACCGATACTACCGCAAACGCGCTATATGGTGGATAAAATGTTAGATAGTAACTGCCCAAGTCGATTCCATGCCACGTGTACGGACTGCGGTAGGTATATATGCAAAATTGACGATTTCAAAGGTACGGTTTCATGTCCCAGATGTAAAAATATAGTGAAGTTATCGGGACCGTGTCCTAATTATTTCGTTACTATTGATCCTTCCAAACTGATTGCTGATATGCTGAATGCAAATGAAAACCATTACGATCACATTATGGAAAGTAGGAGGTATGAGAAGAATCACTTAAAGGACATTTACGATGGGAAATGCTACAGATTGTTCTTAAAAAATTTACCTGATGGTGAACGCAAAAATTATGCTACCGCAATTCTAAGTGCTGATGGTGCCCCGAAATTTTCGAGTTCACAATATTCCATTTGGCCGCTTATATTGATTTGAACGAATTGCCTTTTGATGAGAGATCTAAGAATGTCATTACCTGCGGTCTGTGGTTCGGAAAAGTTAAGCCGATTATGAACGTTTTTTTAAACGCTGTCGTTCAGGATGTCCTGGGTAAACTTTCCACAAATGGCGTTCAGTGTACGATCAAAGGAGAATTTCGGAATGTGAAGATACACACACTGATCGCTTGCGCAGATTCTGTTGCTCGTGCTCCCATGCAAGGACTTACACAGTTTAAAGGTTACTACGGGTGCAGTTGGTGCCTACATCCTGGCGAATGGAACAATGGTAGCATGAGGTATCCTATACTGCGAAAGGTTCCAGAGGACAGGGATGCATCTGATATGACGAAGATAATGTTGGAAGTTGCGCATACTCGCAGACCTATACAAGGAGTGAAACACCCATCCAGTTTGTTGCAAGTGGATCATCTTGATATCATCAAAGGATTTATACCCGATTACATGCACGGGTACCTTCTAGGCGTAGCAAAACAAATGACAGAATACTTTATCAAGAACATTACTAAAGAGCAATACAGTGTTGCCAATAATGCACTAAAAGTCATTAAAGCCCCCCATCTTGCCGTCGGTCTGTGTAGGTCGCTCACTGATCGGGAATTTTGGAAAGCTCGTGAATGGGAGAACTGGGTACTATATTATAGTATTCCGATCATGAGCTTAGTAGGATATGAACATTTACAGCATTGGAGCTTGCTGGTAGAAAGTTTATATATTTTATTGGGTGCATGTGTGACGTATGAAGATTTGGCGAAAGCAGACTGTATGTTACACGATTTTGTTTACGAGGTAGAAAAAAGTTTTCTAAAAGTGCTATGACGTACAATGTGCATATGCTGTTGCATATGCCTGAAAGTGTGCTAAATTGGGGTCCAATGTGGAGCCATTCCGCTTTTCCTTTCGAATCGGCAAATAAGAAACTGATCGACGCGATAAAAAGTGCAAATGGCGTAATTCATCAAATAATGCGATATTTACATCTTTGCGAGGCCATAAAGATTCTCGAGAACCACGTACCTTCTGCAGCTTCTGTTATTATAAACCGATACTGTCATAACCTTGACAACAAGAAAAGAGTAACGAAGACGACAAAAATCTCCACTGCAAGATATTTCGGCTGCTCGCAGGTTGTACCGGATGATTTGCTATTACGATTTAATTTACCGATAAACGAAAGCAAAGCTTATTTGCGGATGGTGAAAGACAATTGCTTATACATTTCCTGCAAAAAAGTAAATGAACGCTCAGACAATTCCGTTGTGCAACTTTCTGATGGTAGATTTCTAAAAATTATTATGTTTATAGTTAATACCGAAAACAATAGAGAATTGGCAATTGGTTACCTTATTACTGCGGAACCATACACCGGAGGCAATTTCATGTACAAGGAAACAGACGTTGGAGAAGAGTCTGTTGCAGTTCTAACGGATAATATCGACAGGATATGTGTTTAAATAACAACCTCGCGAGAAAATTATATATGTCCGGTTCCTAACAATTACTACTACTAAATAAAGTAATGAATATTGAATCGACACTGCACGATCAATGTTCCATATGCTGACATTATGAACTGTACAGATGGGCATTCTCGGTGGGGCTCGATTAAGTTTAACCCAAGAAGTCCTCCCACTTAAAGTTTTTTTACAGATATTTGTTCATTCATAAAATTAGAAAATGTTAAGCCTAAAATGAAAAAAATCGTTAGGTGAATTTGAAAATAAACTCGATTTTTCCAATCTTTTAAGCGATTAATATCTTTTTTTTTTTAAATGAAGGTTTTTGACTGTTTACTTTTGAGTTCTCTTCCTTCATGTCCCGTCAACAATTTCTCTTAAATGGAAACTGTTTTTATTGTTAATTGTCGTTAAATTGTAGAAAAAAATGTACAAAAAACATGTTGTTTAAACACATTTTTAGTTATATCATATATATGTAATGCAATATAATTCTATTTTAATATAAAATACTTAACGTAGTTAAGTCTTTAAATGTTTAAATTAAGTTATTATTATAAGCTGTATATATATACCGAGTGAGTATCTATGATCCGAATATAGGGCACGCCGTGTTACCGATTGAGCGATTGTGATTGGTCGATTCAAGTGCCAAAGTCTCTTCTCATTAGCCACGACGGAGCCCACGCAAAGGCGCGCAGTGATGCCACTACACACCGTAAAAACGTTTTTGCCCTAATATTTACATGTACTTCATAATTCAGTATGTCAGATGCCTGTAATTCAGTAAAATTTAGTTCAAAAATTAGTGCAAAAACGTTTTTTCATTGTGTACACTGAGGGAAAGTTGGCAGCCCTACTGTCTCGATAGGGCTACTGAGTCGACGAAATGCCGGGAAGGTGTCGCGACTTGCAATCGGTCATTTAAGGCGACCGTTTCGGGAGTGTGGCTCTCCCGAAAAAATCGCGCCGCGAAACCTCATGGCAACCAACGTGACCAATCTCGAGGCCGCTGCATTTCCTTGCAGTACGGACAACTAGCGCCCCACTACTCGATCTCTCAGCGTTGCCAACTTTCCCTCAGTGTAGTGGCATCACACGCGCCTTTGCGTGAGCTTCGTCGTGACCAATGAGAAGAGACCTTGCTGCTTGAATCGACCGATCACAATCGCCCCATCGATAACACGGCGTGCCCTATATTTGGATCATAGATACTCACCCGGTATATATATATATATACTACCGCTCAAAAGTATAAGTTCACCCTTGCGGAATTTTGGCTAAATTAAAATGTTGATATCTCATCGCCAAGTTAACGTACGGAAAAAATAAAAAAGGGAATTATAGAGGAGACTTCAGCTTCTCAGTCGCGATGATTTCATTTCCGTATATACATTTTAGAACTATGCTCGATATACTAAAGTCATTTTTTTGTATTTTTTTTTAATCCGCTCCCAATTTTGTTTACATAATTGCAAGAGAAAAGTACAATGTATGATCGAAAGATAATCCCTTCAGCTTTAATTTGCCTCTTCGGGATTTTATCTAATATTTCTTTACAAATACTTGTTCAATTAAAAAAAAAGTAATGTGCTTTTTTTTCAATGTGCAATATCTCGGAAAAATTGACGTTATATAAAAAATGTTTAAGGAACAAAAAGTTTCCTGTTTTAATTATCTATTTGCTGACATCGTTTTCGCTCCGGCTACTATGTGTATTAGTAAATAAATGTCTTTCGGTTAATCAAGGTGAGATTCATTAAGGCGCCATTGTATACCAATCGGATTTCCTTTATTCGTTTCGACCAGCACATCATTGAGAAAGGTGACAAAGAGCAAAGGTGAGAGTACGAACGCCTGTTGAATACCTTTTATTATGGTGAAATTCAGGAATGTTTATGATCAAACGTTGCAGGTAGAGTAAGCAATGCCAGAAAGACTATTTCATGCAGGTAAGAAAAGTCAATGGACGTATGCACGTCATAAAAATATGAAAACACATAAAATCGTTTGCGATCGGTATCAACCGTTTGCGAATTGATATTTCACACCCAATTTACAGGGAGAATAATAGGTGATATGATTTATCGAATTACTTGGCGTTAGTACTGCTCGTTTGAGCGTAAATGGATAAAAAAAATTCGGGGGCAATGTTTTTTAATTATTTTATAGGGGAGAGGGCCCCAGGGTGGACACCCATCTTTTCAACGATTGTAGAACTCAAACAATACTATACACATCGGTCATTAACACATCCCCTGAAACTTTACCTCATTAGCTTACTTTTTACCGATCGATAGTTCGATATCTCGGTCCATATCTATTAGCTGTTACGCTATACGGCGAACCTTCGCGGTACGCGACCATTTTGCGCCATCTGTTGCCGCGGATTAAATTTGTATCTTTCGTTGCCCGCGTCTGGGAGTCAGTCGCTAACTAGACCTTGACCGAAAAAGTTATGCGTGCGCTCACTCTCGGTTTTCAAAGTACCCGTTGTTGGAAACGCATGCCAGTATTCGCGATTCTGGAACTCTACGCATTGTATTTTTCGAGAACCGAATTATTGTGAAACCATTTACTCAATAAATCATCTATATCGAACCTTTTTGAGTGTACGATCCTGGACTCTCTCCTTTCCGTATTTCTCACTCGGAACAGCTTACTTTTTACCGAAAATATTTTTTGATATTACTAACGAAAATAAAATTTAAGCTTGTTTGGAAAAAAAGGTTGAAATTTTAACTTGAAAAAAATTGGTCCTAAGGTGGTCACCATCCACAAATTCTGTGTAAAACATTGAAAAACACAATATATGGCATTTATCTTTATTTAATATTAATTATGCGGTTTTTAATCCTTCGTTACGTAAAATACCGTATGTCATACGTACGAAAGTGTATTCTCTTCGGATGCGATTGACGAACTCGCCTTCGGCTCGTCGCGGCAAACCTCACATTCTCAGATAAAACACTTTCGTACTAGTAGCATAATGTACTATTAACTTATAATCACAAAAGCGCATTACTTAAAAATAAATTAGTATAAAATTATAAATTATATGAATATTTATTTGTAATCACAGAAACATGTTTCAAATATTGAAAATAATTCAATTTTATTATTATTATTATAATCATACAATTTACAAAATTGATAAAAATTAACTTTTGCAGTCATACGCCTTGATAAATATAAAGTTTGAACACTTTTTTCATACGTGTCCACCTCAGGGTCGTGGCGCTATTTTTTAAGCATCGGTAAAATAATTTTTGAATACGCAATATTATTTATATTCGTGTGAAATATTATTACCCGATACAAAAACACAATTACAACAATACTTACCACTTCATAATCATTACTTTCGCTGGCTTCAACATCTTCGGTAAGAAACTTTTCTAAATTTTCACAATGGATATTTAATGTTATACGTGCTGGAAATAAACGCGCACTAGCTTCGAGACTACCAAAAACTTCGTCTTCGCAATTAATAACAACTACAAGCATTCAATGATACCACCTAATGCACAGAAATTTTCCCATGGTATCCAATTTGGGGCCCTCTCCCCTACTTATAACACCAGAAATAAATATCCTACCCGGGATCCCTTCTGGGAATCAGGCACAACCCCCCCCCCTCATGGGATGGGATCCAACTTGGGAATTTTTAGAGGCTTCCAAATAGGGCGAAAGTACGTCAAGTCTGAAAATAATAGTCTGGTTAATCACTGTAACATTAGTACCCCGCAGGGGACTTGTGGAAGAGAGCGGAGCGGGTTATCTCCGTCCACAATTTAATTGTGGAAGAGTGAGGGGTCGAAGTGCCCGAGCTCGAAGAGGAGCAATGCTTTTGAAAGATCCGCTTCTCTTAGCAAGTTTTGAGAATTGACGACCTCGCGGACCCGATCGTTCGGCTGGTCTGTGCCGACGAATGCCTGATCGTGAAACGACTCGAGAGACCCACCGTACTGGGGAGCTAGGGTGCGGTGTCAAGCCCCTGCCGGCGGGTTCCACATGGGGGAGCGCTACGGCGTGCCGTGTCCGTGCAGGCAGTAACCGCAGAAAGGGTTGGCCTCTAGCGGGCCGTGGCAACGTTAGAAAGGTTCTCTGAACCAACAGAAGCATCAAGGCAGGCAGCTTGTTGCTAATAAATGTGGTAGCTGACTTGTTGTATATCTTTTTTAAGTGTGCACAACCAGCGGTGCTGGCGCATCACTAAAATTTGGCCCCATTCCCCCATGGGGGGGGGGGGCTTAAACCCGAAAGGGAGGCAAGACACCTTAAATAACCTACACTCAAGTGTAACATTAGTAATGTTAAACTGCTTTTGAATTTTGAACATTATCCGTGGAAACTTAAATCTCGATATTGCAATGAATCAGTTTCCCTCTGGTAGGAAAATTTTTTTTACGACTTTTTCTGCGAATCGGGGAAGCTGCGGGCACGCTACGGTGTTCCTCGTGAATCTGGGAAGCTGCGGGTGCGCGGCGGTATTCCTCGCGAGGTCGAGAGGCCGTGGCGGTGAGCGGAAACGTCCGTGTCGGGGGGCAGACCGAGGAACGCGCAACCGGGATCGCCATGAGTCGGCGAATGGGCACGATATGCAGGGGCAAGTCGGGCGAAGCACGATCGACATTAAGGGGACCAGTGTGGGCCTTTCCCTGGAGGCGGGCGCGGCAAAACGGGATGCCCCAAGACGAATGGAGGTGAAACGATCGTTTCGTAAATATCTTGTATTCCGCGCAGTCGGCGCCTGCCGAATAGGCTACCCGACCGACACTGCATGCGCATGGGCGTTAGTAGTGGGTTCCGAGCCCATAGTGGGGCGTCCCATAGTCGGGACGATCCCCACCACGCCGGGAATAGTATAAATTAGGCTGCGAGGCACGGAAAGAACACAGTCGGCGCCCGGCTTAGATTAGCCGGGTACCGAACCCAACCCTTCCGCTCGGCTACATTGCAGAGCCACCCGAACCGAATCCGCTCGGCTAGATTGCAGAGCCGCTCGAAACCGAACCGAGACCGCAACCGTCACAGGGCTGGAGATACCGCTCCGCCCTCCGACGGTCCGCCCATCCGTCAAACCGAAACCGTAACCATCACCAGGCTAGAAATACCGCTCCGCCTCCCGCCGGTCCATATACATACCGATCAAGACAAGATTTATCCGTACACGGCCCTTCTGGTCCCTATGTATTTTTTTCGTAGTATATTAAGAATACATAATTGTGTTAAGATATACGTTGATCTCTCATTAATTTCATCATACAATTCCTTCCGCACTCGAGCAGCACTTTTCGCTTTGTTCTTATCCTGGCATGCCAGAGCTGAGCCGGCGACGAAAAAAGCTCGCGTTACGGAGGAAGGAGAATTGGTAGGAGCAGTGCGGGTAACTTTTGGAGGGATACGACCAGGAGAGTTGGAAGGAGCAGGGTGGGGAATTTTCGGAAGGGTGAGACCAGGAGGATCCGAAGGAACAGAAGCAGGTGAATTAGAAGGTGAGAAGCGGACGAATTGAAGCGGGGACAGTGGTCGCCGTAATGACGGGTGGGGTGAAGGGAACATTCGGTCAGGCGGAGGCTCATGAGGACGGGGGTTTGGCACAGTTTGTCACACGGAGGTTGATTTGTCTGCGACGAACTAGCCGAGCTATGTGTCCGAGGTTTACGAAGGGCGGTGGAGACCGGTTGGTGCGGACGCCGAAGCCGCGGTCACTCCGGCGACTCTTCGCGTGAGCGTGACAGGTCCGGCTGCCGTGGACGGACCAGCAGGGGCCACTCTAATGACACGTACCGCGAGCGCAATGAGGCGGGCTGTCGCGGACGGCGCAGCAGCGGTCGTTCCGCGGACGAATCCCAGGAACGTCGGTGGACTAGTTTCAATGGCTTCAAGCCGGGATGCTTCGGGGGATGGGGGTGTCCGCGGTCGGAACGGCGAAACCTCCCACATGAATATCCCGCATCTCGACCGACCTTGTCGGAGTATGGGTCGTGAAGGAGTCAGGGGGGGGGGAGAGGAAATTGGGAAAGGTAGAGGAGGGAATTGGCGAAAGGAAGTCAGACGCGGGAACGGATTTGAGAGTAAGGTAGGGGTGGAAAGTATTGCGTCGCAGCTGTCGGCGCTCTCCCGAACCGGAAGGGTGACTCGTAAGGGTATTGGCACATGGCGGGTACGGCGGTTCCTTCTCACCATCCTGGGTAACCTGAAACAGAACGAGCACAACACTCAGCAACTGATTAGGGAGGAACGGGAGGCAATGCAAATTCAATGGAAGAATAGTATGGTTCCGAGGCACCCGAACGGAAATAGAATCGTCATAAAACTACAAATTTCAAAGGCCTCGGTGAGGAGGTCACGAAAGGTTTCAACAACAGTTTGCGTCCATGGGCGCTCAGTGTTTTCAGTGCAGCCTAATTACGACGCGGTCGCAGACGCCATTCGTGTAGCGGCGCAGGCGCGGCCTGTATCCGCGGTCCCAGTGGCTCCCGCGGGCGCCCTGGACGCCTATTAGTTTCACCTAACCTCGGGGTCGTAACTGCTTCCGGTGCACTACTATCTTCTACGGGAGGTGGTGGAACTGCCATTCGCGGTTGCTTCGGCGGTCGACTACGACGGCGCGGTACAGCGTCCGCCTGGGTGCTTTGCATGTCAGGGGGAAATGCGGAGGTGGCACTAGTTGAGGATTCCGGGTTTTCTTCGGGCGCGGCGACTAGCTGGTCGGTATCCACCTCATCTGGAATTTCCCGGGGAGGGTCACTATCCGGGGCGAAAAAGGGTTTTAGATCTTTGATGTGCGCACGAGGATTCCGGCGGCTATCGGGATCATCGAGTTCGTAGACTAACGGTTATATTACTCGTTTGATCCGATGGGGTCCACTGAATTTGGGCGCGAGTACTGGGCCTGGCAATCTTTTCATACGATCGCTCCAAAATTCCGGGTCGGCGGGGAGGGAGAGGGGGGGCTTAATCAAAAATAATACCACGCTTGGTTGACTCCAAAAATATAACTATTGAGGGCGTAATAACGAGATAAACGTTTATGGGCGAACATGAAATGCTTTCTTATTTTTTGTTATATTTTTTTTTTTGTTTTTTTTAATCCTCTACCTTCCACCTCGATCGAGGTGTCCCAAAAGCTCCCAGGGAGCTTGTCCGGGTACAGGTGAGTATCCTTGCGAGAGCTGCAGGTCGTCTTAGATGGCGCCATACTCACATTTGTCAAGAATGTAGGAAACTGCAGAAACCCACATTAAGTACAGCATCGGCCATGGCTCGATTTCCGCCTGAAGACAATACCTCGAAAATGCTAAACAGACAGCGTGGTTCGTCTTACACATAGCGAACTGCTGCTTGTAAACAATTTCGAAACATTGCCCAGCCGGGGATCGAACTCACGACCTACGACTTCGTAGTCCAGTACGTTACCGCCTGAGCTACGAAGCCGATTATATGGATAAAAAAAAAGGCATGACAATATAATATAAAAATATAAAATTAAAACATATTGTAACCAAATTAAATAACAACGATACCTTGCACATAAATTGATTCGGAATGATATTTCTGGATATATTTTTTTTAATAAAATTTATTTATTTTGAAATTTAAATGTTTTAACATTAACATATATTTTTTTAAAATTTAAATTCGTCAGAAACTTACACTGTCACACAGTACCCGATGTCTCAAGGGGCCCACCATTCCCCTAATACTTACTATTCAACACGTGAAACATTACTAATAATACATTTTACGCCTATATGACCCGAAACCCATTGCCTATCTAGGATCTCCTCTGGGATCCCGTCTCCCGGCTGGGATCCCGGACGAGATCCCGTTTCCCGGCTGGGATCCCTTCTGGGAAACCGGTCCGAGTTCCCAGGTGGGAACCCAGCTGGGTCCCGGCTGGGATCCCACCTGGGAATTTTCAGTAGGGCAGTACTGCTGAAGGAGTTCAGATTAGTAAACAACGTGTTATAAACAATATGATAAAGAATAACAATTGCTCAAAAATAAACACAAGAAGTAAAATGATAATAGAAATTGTGAAGTTGAGAATGAGTTTTTCAATATTTTTTATTAACCCTTTACGGCATAGTGACACTCTTGAGTGTCACCCTTTTCTTCCCAATTCTTCGCAATTTTCGTATAGTAGTTTTCACGCTTAAACGTCAGAATTCTTACAACATGTAGCCAATGATATTCTCTACTATAATGGAGGCATACAAAGTGCTTATTGGTAAGTACACTTTTGTTATTAATGGAGAAAGTCTAAAAAATCACGTTCTTTTTTACAATAAATGTTCCTTTGACTAAGACCAAAATAGGTACATAAAACATGCGTGAGAATGTCTATTTTATTTATTTATTTATTTATAAACGGACATTTCTGTCGTTAATAATATACATGTATAACATTACGTACAATAATTAATACTTAAAGAATAACATACATCTATTGTAAACATAAACACATAAATCTATACTTAAGATTAAACAGATATATTTAAAATCATACACATATAAACAACATTATGAGTAAAAACGGACTATAATACCGCATAAAATACCTGTGAACAGATAAAATAACAATTTGTTAATGAAGTTTAAAAATCGGAATAATTTTCTGTTTTATTTATTATTATTTTCATTCATCATTCTCAGAATCTTTGTTTTCTAGACTCACATTACCTATTTACATTGATTATTTTATTTCTCAGATAACAGTAAGCTTCGTGAGGCAAGGGCTTGGTCATGATGTCAGCCATATTCTCTTTAGTTTCTATCCATTTAACTTTTGCTTTCCCTTTATCCACACACTGTTTTATAAAGTCTCCGTGTGTGTCAGCCATGTGTTTTCTAGTGCCTGATTCTTCTCTATCAGCTAAAATTCTCTTTATATCGTCTATGTTTTCATCAAATGTTTTCAATTTATGACTTCCATCCATTTTGGTGCAATCACCTGCAGAGCGATTATCACACCAAATAGTGACTGGGAAATGTGTTTTACCAATGATGTACCTGATAGATTTGTCAAGCGAGATCAGTTCTTGACAGGAATCACTCATAGCCAAATATTCTGTTTGACATGTGGACAACGTTACATAAGACTGCTTATGACTTCTCCAGGCTATAGTGTCTCCAAACAGTCTTATTACGTATCCTCCAGTGGAGGTTGAATCCTGATAGTCTCTGAAACTTGCGTCAGTCATGGCTTCCAAAGTATCGGAATTGGATTTGAACCTTATTCCTTGATTAGTCGTACCCCTCAAGTATCGAAATATTCTTTTCACATCTACCCAGTCTTCTTCGGTTGGATTAGGCTGTTTTCTAGCCAGATAATTTACAGCAAAACTTATGTCTGGGCGAGTAGCATTTGCAAGGTACATTAAACTTCCGATTGCTTCTCTGTATGGTACCTTTTTCAGTTCGTTTGTTTGCAAATTTTCAGAATTTTCAATACTTTCTAATTTACATTTTTTGTTTCTGTTGCTAACTTGCCTAGTCACCATTGGAGTACTCTGGGGTTTGCCGTTTTCCATATTAAATTTCTTTAATATTTTCTCTGTACAGTCAGCTTGGCATATGATAATTTCTTTTTGATTTATGTTTCTCTGAATTTCCATACCCAGAAAATTCTTTGGTTCTCCGAGGTCTTTCATTTGGAAAACTTTGCTAAAATGTGCTTTGATTTGTTTTTGTTTTTGTGCATCATTGCTAGCAATTAGCATGTCATCAACATATAGCACGACGAATGCTAATTTCCCCTGTTGTCTCCACGTAAATAAACATGGGTCATGTAAATCATTTTCCAGGCCTAATTTATGGGCTTCCTCTGAGAATCTTTTACTCCATCTTTTTGAACTTACTTTCAAGCCGTACATTGATTTTTCTAGTTTACATACTTTGGTTAGCCTGATTTCTTCTGACACATCTAAGCCATCTGGAATTTCCATATAAACTTCTTCTTCCAGCTTTGCATTGAGAAATGCCGTTGTTACGTCCATTTGACTGACATCAAGATCATATTTGTTTATTATTGATAATGATGCTCTGATTAAAGATAATCTTGACACTGGAGAGTATGTCTCCTTTAAGTCATACACATTTTTATCTTTAAACCCTCTAATGACTAATCTTGCTTTGTATTTTACAATGCCATTTGCGTCAATTTTTCTCTTATACACCCACTTTGAGTCTATTATATTTGGCGTTTTGCCATTCGTTATTACTTTTGACCGATCCTCTAATTTCCATACATCATTGGATTTCATGGAACTGAGTTCTTCTTTCATAGCCTGAATCCAAAATTCTTTATTTTTACTCCTTAACGCTTCCTCATAATTCGAGGGATCGTTTTGTATCTCAGTTAGTAGGATGTGGCCTAACTCATCTTCTCGATTTTCATTTTTCTTCGAAGTACTTATGTATTTTGCAAAACTGATATCTTCTACTCTTTTAGGGCTTTGTGCATTGTAAACTTTGTCTGTATCTTCTAGATATCTCCTCAGTTTACTTCTTGTCACAGGACCGTTCTTATCATTCTTGTTCCCTGAAATGTTCTTGGATTTTTCGTTATTATTTCTCTTAGGTCTGCCTCTTCCTTTGAGTTCAGACTTGTTTTTCTCTGAAATCTCTGATTGTTTTGTACTAATGTCCTTTCTCAGATCGATTGGATTATCAAGTACTTCATCCGCATTTGTTTCCTGAGATTCTTTTGATTCAAGTTCTTGATTTTTATAAATGTCTTTGTACACTAATTTCTCTAGGAATCGAACGTGCCTTGTTTCGAAAAACTTCCTAGTGCTTGGATGCCATAACATGTAGCCTGTATGTATGTAGCCTACCAGAACTGCTCTAATTGCCACTGCTTTAAATTTGGATTCTACTTTGGGGAGTTTTATGAATGCAATGCATCCAAATCTTTTGATTTGACCCAAATTACATCTAGCATTCGGTGCGAACTTTACGATAGGAACTTGATACTCAATCGTTTTGTGTGGCGTAATGTTGTATGATTGAACAGCAGCTTCTGCAGCGAATTCCCACATGCTGCCTGGTAAGCCTGAATCACACATGTAGGCTCTTATTATTCTCTGAACGGTTTTATTGAACCGCTCTGCTACACCATTGTGTTCTGGAGTGTACGGTGGCGAGAACTCGGATTCAATATTCTCTTTTTTCATTATTTCTGTGAATTTGCCACCAATGTACTCGGTGCCACGATCACTTCTTATGTAGCATACTTTGACATTTTCTCCTATTAGGTTTCTAGCCGATACTAGAAATTTCGCTAGAGCTTCGCCTGATTCATCTTTTGACCTTAAGCAGTATATTCTGGCAAATCGAGAATAATCGTCTATGAACGTTATAATATACTTTTTTTGTCCAGGCCAGGATGTTGGTTTAATTGGACCCATTATATCTGTGTGAATCAGGTGAAGTGGTCTCTCTGATCTTTTTCTCATTTGTTTAAATGGTAACTTTTCCATTTTAGCCATTATGCATATTTGGCATTCTAAAATTGATTCGTCAAAACTAACTTTCTCGAGTCTCTTTTCTATTTTTTGTAGCTTTTTTAAATAATTGAGGGATGCATGACCTAGCCTCACATGCCAGAGCATGCCCTCATTTTGTTTTACGAAATCTTTCTGTTTTCCAAGTGGATTTTCAATGAACATATTATCATCCAAATTATCCAGAGATTTTAATTCGTCTATTTTAATAGTTTTTAGGGATATTTGGTTGAATTCCCACTCACTAACTTTTTCTGTGTCTAAGTTGTCAACATGATTGTTGTTCTCTAAATGTTGACTTTTATGATGGTTTGTATTTTCAATGAACTTCTTTGCATTCTCCCTCCCAATCACAGACAGTATATTCTCTGAATTTATTTTTCCTAAACAATCTCCCCCCGGATTTGATTCTTTTTGAGTTAAATATTCATTCTCTGAGCTCATCGGTTGATCGATTTGATTCACTGTCTGCGATTGTTCTAGAAGTTCATTCTCAATTACTATGCTAGCTTTACAACTGTAATTTTTACATTTATCAGTAATCGTATTATTTACGTTTTCAGTTTTCTTTATTTCGAATTTAACTAACCAATTAGGTTTGACATAAGTGCCTTCAAAAATAGTTTTATTGTTTTGTTTACAGTATACTTTAAACGTTTTATCGTCTAGATAAATGCAAAAACCTGCGTCTGCTAGTTTTCTTAATGATAACAAATTCTCTGAAATATCTTTAGCAGCTATAACATTATGTAATCTAAGTAAGTTGTTTTTGGTAGTATCACATTTTAACAAGAGGTCGCCTTTACCATCAATGGCGATATCTGCAAATTCATTTTTATTTGCGCTTTTGATCATACCATTCTCTGAAACTTTAAAATCTGTTAAAATAAAACTTTTATTTACAATATGATCTGTTGCTCCCGAATCTGCAATAAATTCTACGTATTGTTTAGCATGTAATGCTTTCTCTGTAGAGATATTCTTACCTTTGGTTTCGATGTCTTCGTTGGTGACAACGTGTCTCGCCATGGATCCATTTCCAGGTTTTCTTCCTCGACTTTGACTTCTGCCTCGTGAGTTGCCTTGACCTCTGCCTCCAAAGTTGTTTTTACCTCTGCCCCTGGAGTTATGTTCGCCTCTGTGATTTTTAAATTTCACTTGTTTGGCTGGAGTGGCATCCAATTCAAAGTTTGAATTATTATTTCTCTTGCCAGTTTCGGCTCTCAAATTGTTCTCATTGTACCAGCAGTTTTTAGACGTATGTTTAGTTAAGGCATTACACGTTTAGCAGAACCATTTGTTTGTATTTTTTAAAGGACATTGTTCTTGCCAGTGGCCCATGCCTCCACAACGGTGGCATTTATTTTTCTTCGTTATTGATCCCTGGTATCCTCTAGTTCCCTGATTTTGTCTGGAATCACGAAAGGCTCTTGATGCAGAAGGCGCTTCATAACGCAAGTTCTTTTGGTTTTCGGAATTTTCATCTACTTCAATTTTGCGCAACATGTTTCTAAGATCTTCGAACGTCATTTCTTTTCGAGTGGAACCAAAAACAGACAAGTTGGCATCTCTAATAATCGGAAAAACATTCTTCACTGCTTGGTAAAAGGTTGCTCTTTTCTCTTGTTCGGTTATTTTGTCTATCTCGTCGCACAATTCATGTTCCTTAAGAATAGCGTCAAAGCGTTCACAGAATGATTTGACTGATTCACCCTTTTTCATTCTGATTTCGTATAATCGCGTTCGTATAGAGGTTGGAGTGGAATGTATTTCTAACTTTCTATTTTCTCTTAATTTTTCTAGAATTTGATTTGGTTCTGAAATGCCTAATATTTTTTTATGATATTCTTCGTCTAATCGGTTAATGATTACATCTTTCGCAAAATTTTTTCTTAATGCCACGATATCTTCGGGTAGTCCCGTCGGACCTTTGATTTTGGAGTCAATTAAATCTAGCAGGTTACGACTTCCTAATTCCGTTGTTAGGTAGTCAAACCAAATGTCAAAGTCAGATTTTGATGTCAATTTATAATTCCTGGTTATATTGTTTTTTGAATCATTTAATTGCGATTGAACGTTTCTTACGTTTTCATAACTGTGGTTTTCTTTCTCTGAATGTCGTACTGGTTTGTTGCTAGTTTGTTCTGTGTTTATAGTTTCCGTATTCATGAGTCTGAGTCTTTCTCGTTCTGACTGTAACACAACTTGCTGGAGTTTAGCCAATCTTTCAGTCATTTCTTTTATTTGAGCCAATGTAGCTTGATTTGTACTCGAGTTTGAGGCGTGGCTGGGGGACAAATGTTGGATGGCGTCAGTTGATGTGGTTGAGGTATAAAATTGTTGTGTAATTATCGGGTTTGTGACAGATGGTGATGTGGTTATTGTTCTTATGACAGGCGTCATTGTTTTTCCGATATTCTCTGAATCAGTAGTAGGGTTTGAAATCATGGAAGCTGCTGTAAAGTTTGATTATTTCATTACTACCTGGGTTTTATTTATAGAGGATTTACTAAACCTGATTGTCTGAAATTCATTTTCCAAAGTTTTACTTTTGACATTAACATTACACAATTTAATTTTATTACTGTCTCATAATTCGCATGCGATTTAAACTTTGGTAATTCTGAATCAATTCTCTGATTCTCTGAATTTCAATCAATCATTTATGACTTGTCATTGAAACAACTTTTGAAAGTAATGTAATTCTCACTTTTCGTTACAGTCTTTTCGGATAGAATGCCCTCTTCAGCATATCTGGCATGGATGTAATCCAGCCAGTTCTGTTCGTGATCAGAATCCATGTTGTGATCCTGAATTTGGTTGTTCCAAGCCACCTATTCTGGGATTGTGAAACAAACTTTCTTAATATATGTAGTAATATAGTAGAATCGCTTTGTAAATCTGTCAGTGCTCATTTTTAAATGATTTTAAATATTATTTAAAATAATATTTATAATTTTATATATAATAATATTTTTATATTAAAAGTTTTAATCTACGATTTTCTGTATGTTTTCTCTAAGGTAAAAGTTATTTAAATACCAGGTAGTTTTCTGTAGTGATTTACTATAAGAAAGATTTGCTTCGTGCTTCTAAACCGACGCGAACGCACTGCTATTCACTTCAGTGTGAAGCGAGAAATAAGGTTCCTCCGCCGCGCCACCACGTACACGCACACCGCTCTCCGACGTACAGATTCACGCACTGCAATGAAGCCGGTCGCATTTGGGTTGATCATGCACATGCACGGGACTCGACAGATTCTCACTTATTTCTCTAGTCAGTGAGCAGATTTCACCGTACTACAAGTTTCCTCAGAACACTGACCCCAGAATAATTTGATCCTAATCTCGTGAAGAATGTTTCAGAATTCACGAAATCTCTCAAGATATTTCGAAAGATTCTTCGTAACATACGTAATTCTGTAAAAGGATTTCGCGTTTTTAATGAAAACAATTGATTTTAACGATTTGAGACAGCTCACATTTAACTTATAATCATTTTACGAGAATAGGCGATTGATTGATTCTAAATCTATTTATTTCTTACTTCAAAAAATTTTGAAATAACTTGAAGATCCACAAATTATTTGGAATTTAGATTCTCTGAATTAGCCGTTACGCTTCTTCTGTATATGTGCGTGGGAATATCATAGAACGGAGACACAAAGTATGCAGCGTATAATCATGATTTCATCTAAAATCCATTTACTTATATTATACATACACACATACACATACACATATATACATGTATTGTTCACCCTTGTCACAGTTCCCAACCTGTATACATGGCTACGAAAAAGCATTGATGCGCCACACGTCGATGAAGGAAGCCGGCGCATGCGCGAAACAGCCGCGGCACACCAGGGCGGGGGAGGCTCGAATGTACATAAAGATTCATTTTTAAATGCCATCGACAGAGAGAGAGAGAGAGCGAGAGAGAGAGAGCCAAATCCAAAAAAAAATGAAAATCGTCGACGAAAACGCGCATCTCCCCGCATTCCGACAGCCAATGAAATTCCCGCGCATTTACCGACGTCCGCGATACCGCGCGATCGGCATCACCGCGGTCGCACACGTATGAGAGAGAGACATACACACACATGTGTAAAGAGAGAGACAAACAACTGTGGGAGAGCGAGAACAAGATGGCGTATGTCGACGCACGCACACTCCCCACAAAAAAAATCCCGTGATACAACAATCCATATGATCCCGCGAGCCAAAAAAAAACGTTTTATCTAATTCAAGATATGCTTTATTTCTCTGTTCCCTCTATAGTCACTAGCCGCTGCGCGCGCCATTTTTGTCGTGTTTCGCGCTTTCACGATTTTCGGCCCGCCCCACGTGATGCTCACCATGCCCTTTGTTTCGCGATCTTCTACTATTTGTTTTTTTTTTTTTTTTTGGAAACATTTCACACACGAAACTTTCTCGACCTAATTCCTTTCAAGGTTTTACGGCATTTATTTTGTTCTCGGGTCACACACAATGATATCACTTACATACCTTTCAATTTCTCTGGATGTTGATACTCGATTAGGCAATTCTAGAATTTTTAGCAGCGCAGTGGAAGTGTGCCCTGGGCCCATAACCTGACGGATGGAAAAGGTTTCGAAAGGAAACAGATCACTTCGATTAACATAAATTCCTTTAATTACTTCTCTGAACAATCTTACTACACTTTGGCGTCTAGATCCGAACGTTTCGGAGGTCGCGGAGCGCAGAAGGGTCTAAGCACGCTTTCGTCCGCAGTACACGATCGTCGCACCATCGGTGGTGCCGCTCGCAGTTGCAAAGCCGATTTCGACACAATCTCTGGAATGTACCATAAGAAGTACAATCACGAATGTCCGCAGTTAGAATGTTCCATGAACGCTTAAGTCTGGGAATAGAGGCACTGAACGCGTAATTAGTTCTACATATTGTTTCATAAATTAACCGCGGATTTCGGGTCGAATGTGATGTAATTTTATACGGAAAAAGTTGGGATAGATCTGTGACTAGGGAAAGTTTTAAGATACGAAAAACTATGGATGCATCGTGATAAGTGTGTAATGATTTGACCGTCGGGAAGTTAAATTTTACAGCAAGATCAAGTTATGGTCAAAGCGCGACATAGGACGTCCAGATTTAAAGGCAAGATATTGTGGCGGATACCACCCCTTTAAAAAATACGCACGGAAGCCGATAACTATTACTATAATATATCGGGAAAATATAAGTATTAGAAGTGGCAGGAATTTGTCACTCGAAATCATTTTTCAATTCCGAATTATTATAATCCACTAGTATCCGGAAAACATAGTGAATTAAAGTGGCAGAAATATTACGCATTTAATAATTTAAATTTGAACCAGAAAAATAAATATTTAAATGCCCTTCCGAGTATTTCCCGGAAATAAGGAGAATCCGATCATTTAAATGTTTCAAATTAATTTTTTCGTTACCAGGGCATTTAAGAAATTAATTTGATATTTTTTAGCGAGATCGGCGAGATAAGAACCGAGTTCAATTGAGTGCAACCGGCACACCATAATTATGCTATGGGACCTCGTAAAATTTATTCCAGAGCAATATAAGCCCAAAACTATTTGATAAATTACGAATACTCGTTCTATAAGATATTAAATTAAAATTTAATTTTTTTGGCCTGCAACCGACGCTCGAGAAACTATGCATCTTTGGTACGAGGAATTTTTATAGAATCTGTAGGAGATATCATAAAAATTCATATATTAGGAGATCTCAACTGTAATATAATAGAACATATTTTTTTTATCGTTAAAAATTAATTATCTTAAATCTATAAAGTTTTCTAATATGAAGAGATAAGAATGCATTTGAAAGTTCCTTCTAATATGAAGAGATAGGAATGCATTTTTTAAGCTAAAAAAGTCGAATTCTGTTCTTTTTAGTAAATTAAGGTATGAAGCATGTTAACCCCTCTTTCGAACTTTTGGCCAATGAAATAGGCCCAAAATAAGTAAAATACATTGTTTTGGATTCGGAAAACTAACAAGGATTGGACAGTACTGCAGCATCCTTATATTAGTCTTTGCTCTTCCGCAGCATCATCTGGAGCTGGAATTGAAACACCGTCTAGGATCCGACTTGGGACTAACTTATTCATCATTTTTCAGTCCTTATCAGGGCTACCTCATATAATTTTTTTCCCCAGCTTCCGACGCATCTTCTCAAGTCCAGTTGAGTGCAGTCTCTTCACTTCGATCGATTGCTACGGCACGGATTACGTACCGCCTGTTAGGCGCTGTTACAGGGCTACATAAATCAAAGGAGGTCTGCTACAATCGGTAATTGCCACCCGTGCGGTAGGCAACCGGTTCTTCAAGTTCTGTGTACTGTTGCCGCCTGTTGGCTGGCTCGCTGCTACACGTTTTTATAACTTAATCCGCCTGTTGGTCAAGGCTTATTAGAGTCAGTGCTTCGCGTATAACTTAATTCACTTTTGTTATTTTTTATACATCAGTATTTTTTAGTTAATGTCGTCGGTTGCATCTCGGCATAATCGCACCAAACGTCTCCGTCTGATAAATGTTAAATAAGTTTTTTATATGATTAATTTTTGTTAAATATATATTTTGTTATATGTTAAACTATCCTTCGTCTCAAAGTTGTTTGCCTGTAGACGAGCATCGCAACAGGGTAGCGGCATTGCAAGGAGCCGTCTTAATTCACTCTCCAAGTGCATTAATTCCGAATTGTAATCTTTTATATTACAATTGTTCGAATTTCCGCTTTGGACATTTCTTTGGCTTTATTCGTTTTCCGGCTCTCCATAAGAATGCGGCTATGAAGATTCGATATCGTTAAAAACGCTATCATTCGAACGATATAGTTATATTTCGTAATTTAACACTCATATCTAAAATATCTAAGGGCTTTCCTTTGAATCCTTTCAAGAAGATTAATTTCTATAAGCTTATACGGAGACCAAATAGGTGCCGCATATATTAAATGAGGAATTACTAGCATAAGAATAAGATTAGCAATAGCCTCTGGATCTTTAAATTCCTTAGTTGCCCTTTGAATGAATCCTAACATCCTAAGCGCCCTTGAACAAGACTGTGTTATATGGTCTTTAAAAGAAAAATTGCCACAAAATACTACTCCGAGGTCTATATGTTTAGAGACTCTTTATATAGAGAGGTAATTAAGTTTATAGGCAAATTCAAATTTATCCGAATACCGACTAAAGCTCAAACATTTGCATTTATTATAGTTTAAATTGAGAGAATTTTGCTTTGACCACTCTATAACAGAGTCCAAATCCATCTGTAACTTCGATGCATCCATAGGGGATGTAATTTTAGTAAAGAGTTTTATATCGTCAGCAAAAATCAAGAATTTTGAGAATCGTACCACGCTGCCGATATCGTAAAAGTAAAAATTAAAAAGAATTGGACCTAAATGTGATCCCTGAGGTACGCCAGAAGGGACCCTACAAGGTGATGAGATACCATTCTCGATTCTTACATTCTGAGTCCTATTTGATAAGTAAGATTGGATCCATCGCATAGAGGAGCCAGGAAAACCAAGATGATTAAGCTTACTCAATAAAATCGAATGGTTAATCGTGTCGAACGCTTTTGAAAAATCTAAATATACGGTGTCGACTTGAGAGTTATTGGCTAAGGCATTTGATACAGAATCAGAAAACAATAAAAGATTAGTAACTGTTAATTTTCCTCTGGTAAATCCATGTTGATTTTCAATAATATGATGAATTAATATATCGTACAGTTTATTTGCAATAATGGAATCGAACAGCTTCGGAATACAGCTTATAACTGCGACTGGACGATAATTTTCCACGTAGTTTATATCACCATTCTTAAAAATGGGAGTAATAAATATTTATTTCCAGCTTGATGGAAAAATACCATTTTTCATGGAAGCATTGAATAAATAACATAACGGATTTATCAGAGGAATGGAACAGTTTTGATCACGATCGAAGGGATTCCATCAGACCCAATGGTGAATGTTGACTTTAAATTGGCAATAGCATTGTTTAACTCGGTAGAAGAATTAATGAATGGATTTATCGACTCAATGGAAACTGTAGATTCCAATGATGGATTCAAAACCATATCTGCTGTTGTGACAAAGTCACGATATTAATTAACGATATTAAATTGCTAGAATATTAATTTTATTTGGGCGAAAACAATACGCGTCGTAAGAACTGCAAATTCTCTCTCGGCAGTGGGCGCGAGAGGCATGCGAGTTGCGCCGGCCCGAGTAGTGGTAAGAGAAGGACGCTCGATCTCTCCCGTCGATCGCCGGTTTGTTGTGTCGGCGACGGCGTTTCCCATCGTGCGACGGAGAGGCGACGATCGGCTAGCTGACCCCGCGTGTGTGCATGTATACAGGCGCTACACACAGTAGCGCGTTATATTACGCCCCATTTAAGTATTCAAAATTTAAAGGAAATTATCGAGAGAGGTGGAAAATCGTCATCGGTCAGTACCGATTGCAATTTTCAAATTCAGTACGTTCGTGACCGCGATTGTGAAAGAGTAAGACGTGGTTTGAGTGAAAGAGTGGTAGAAGAGAGTTAGTGAGAGAGGAGAGAGAGAGACAGAAAAAGAAAGTAGCGAGAAAGAGAGAGGCAGGCAGATAGGGCGAGAGAAAGAGAGAGACCGGAAAAGAAAAAAAAAGAAAGAAAAGGTAAGGCGGCATAGCCGAGCAATTAAAGGAATAATAATCGAATGATAAAAATAGAATAATTCGGACCGGAAGTGGCGAGAGAGGCACGGGAGACACGTGTGATTTTTCTGGTTGTCTGTGGATGCTTGAGGTGACTTATTATTGTACCGGAAGTGGCGAAAATTAATGAAAAATAAAAAAAAAACATTTTTTATTAATAAATAGACCGTAAGTGGCGAGTAGCGAGTCGAAGTTGTAAGATCGTTTTGTTTTAATTCGTGAGTGGATCGAGGGTGGCGAATTAAAATCGATGGATCGGTTTTTCCTTTATTTTTTTTATTATTAAATTACCGAGTCAGTTCGGAAGTAGCGAGTGAATGATAGAAAAAAACAATAAAAATTTTTTTTTTTGGAAATATTGAGACCGGAAACACATAACAACGGATAAAATCATAAATTTTGGTTTTGGGAGAAGTGAGAAACCGGAAGTGAGCGCGAGTGGTTGCCTTGGGTCGCGAGGAAGTTTGGGGAGGTAGTGTAAGAGGTCAAACAGGGAATTTCTACTTCCGGCAACGTGGGCCTAGGAGGATAACAATCATACCAGTTCAGCGGAAACCGCATTTTCGGGTCGCGTCCAAATAACAGAAATTTGTTTGTGCAATTAAGAATATTATATGTATATGTAATTTTTTTAAAACTAAATAAAGAAAAATACAACGTTGCAAAATGGCGACCGTGACAGGACGCGGCTAGTGACTGGTCGTGATGTGAAATTTAATTAATTAGCTAATTTATATTTTTATAATTATTTAATTTTTTCTAATTATTTACATTTTTTTTAATATTAATTTATATAATTAATTATTATTCTTTAATTTTTTTTATTTATTAATTTTTATAAATAATTAATTATTATTATTTATAATTATTTAATTAGTTTTTATTACTAATTTATATACTTAATTAATTAGTACTTTTTACTTTTTTTTATTAATTGATAATTACATATTTTTTTTTTTTTTAATAAAGTGCGTAGCGAGAAGTGAGTAGAACAAGTGGATGACAATAATTCCTTGTAATAATAGATAATATTTAAAAAAAAAATTTTGTTATATTGATAAATGTATTTATTATAAGTTTATGTTATATATGTCAATGTAAAATGTATTTCATAACATGTCATGTATATTAATAAATTTTACTTCTCAGCTAGCGAGTAAGAGGGGGAAATTAAAGTGAGAGAAAATAAAGTGGGAGAAAATAAAAGTAAATTCGAAATTTCGAAGGTTTCGAATCGCGAGTCGTTGATAGAGGGCAGAGTAGTTCGAACCGTGTCGTGGAAAAGTAAGAAGTGGGAGTAAATAAAATGGCGACTGAGGTGAGTGAGCACTCAGTACGAATGAGGGCGCTGGGGCGGGAGTCGAGGGATGTGAGGTTAATTAAAAATACTGTAAATAAATTAAATCTTTCGGGGGTGGAGGAACAGTTAGAGAGGCATCGCCTTAGCAGAAAAGGACCCGATAATTTTGCGAGATCGGTTGTTGCGAGTGGAGCTACGAATTTTTGATGACTCCCTGGATGTCCCATGGTACCCCGATTGGGATGAGAGGGGGGATGAGATACCGGTTGCAGCGATTTCACATCTGATTGACGAATCAGAGGAAGAATCGTTACAACGGTATCAGCGGAAACCCCGGGGTAGGCCCAAAAAGGTTCAAGAGGTATTGGAGAGGGAAGAAGAAGATCGGGAGAGTCTGGGTGAAGCGGCGGGTGGTACCGAATTCGGTTATAAAACGTTGATGGGGGATGGTTTGGGGTCCAATGAGCCCAGCGTAGCGGTTAGTTCGGTGGCCGTCACTATCCCGTAGATGTGTCCCGCGATGACTACGGTGGTTACTACCACCAGCCATACTTCGGGTGGGATCACAGGTGGCGCGCGGTCCCGAATGAGTAGCGAGGTGCAGCCTAGCGCGTTTTGGTGGGGTCGGAATTGTCCAGAACAAGGGCTCCCAGGAGATCCGCCACTTCAATACATAAATTCAGATATTTCTGTTCCACCAAGAAAATCGGCGTATTCCGCGAATTCGAAATTAGGAATAGAGACCAATCAACTTGGTAGAATAGAACGAGAAAGACGGTCAGTCTCCTGGGAAAAGAATGAAATGTATCCAAGGGGCAGAGATCGGAGAATAAATGCTCCACGTGATTGCGAGAGAGAAAGAGGGGGTAATGGACCGGTTACACGGTTCCGAGAAGTAGCACCGGAGCGAGAAAATAATACAAATAGGTATTATGGTAGAGAGGACAATCATGACTATTATCGGGATCATGAGGAAATATCAGACCGACGGAGTGTAGCGAGTAGTGGGGGGTCAACGCGAAGCAGTGTTCGAAGGAGGAGGCTGTTGATGCACTACGAATATTCTAGCGATAGTGAGGATGAGGCTAGGGAGCGGGTGGTCCGTCATCAACGTAGGAATAGAGAGGTGGGCCGTGAGTTGCGTTGTACCAAAACTTTACGAGAGTGGGGATTGAAGTTCGCTGGAGAAGAGAAGGAATCGGCGGAAGAGTTTCTGTCGCGGTTAGAGGATTGTAGGGAACAATCCGGATTTGACGACCGAGATCTTTTCCGAGCGATTCCGGCTATTTTGTATCGTGGGTCGAGTAGGTGGTACCGGACGGCTCATTTAGATTTCCGAACGTGGCGAGATTTCGCGAAGGCGTTTCGGAAGTTTTTCATTAGCGAAATAAATGAGGAGGATTTAGAGGACGAGTTGAAAAATCGGACTCAAGGAAAAAGGGAGTCGATTGGTCAATTCGTCTCCTATTTCCGACACATCGTGAGCCATTTCAGAAGGCCCCCGTCAATAGACAAACAATTGCGGATCGTTTTCCGGAATCTCACGCCTGAATATCGGGCCTATTTAGCCGAGAAAGAGATTATCGATTTTGCGAGTTTAGAGAAATGGGGAGGACGGTTTGAGAAATTGAAAGAGATGGATCGCCGATACCGCGAACCTCCTACCAAGGATAAAACCAGATTGCCTGGTAGTGCATACGTACATGCGACTTCCACTATGCGAGTCTCTGCTCTGGATGAGGTAGATGGTCGGGAGGTGAAAAAGATTGCGAGTGTGGTAGTTTCGGAACCGCGGTCGACCCAAGGGATGCTGGCACCGAAAAACCAGCCGAAAAAGGGGAAAAAGGAAAGTTCCGCAAAACTCAGATCCCCGTCCCCGGACACTGTTGACGTGCAGGTGGCCGAGGAAGTGGGCACGGGTCGAGGTCAGAGAACTGGGCAATGGAAGGATGTCCCTCGGTTCCAGCCGGTCACCACGGGTCTAAATGATGCGAGAGCGGTATCGAGGCCCATAGTACCGGTGTTTCGATACTCTCAAAGAGTTGAACTCCCGAGTCATGGGCCAGCACCGAATTGGAGGTCCTGGTCTAACGGTCCGGGGGCAGGACAGTCGTTAAGGGATTCACGGGAATTTCCGAACGGACTAGGGAATTCTGCAATGGTAGGGGCTTTTTTCCATTGCCAGATGGTGGGACATAGAGCAGCGGCATGTCCTAGACGGCCATGTTTCGCATGCCAGCAACCTGGGCATCGAGTCTCTCAGTGCCCGAATCGAAAATGCTTCGGGTGCCAGCAGACTGGACACATAATCTTAAATTGTTCTAACCGCGGGACTGGATTCCCTACTCCGTGGACGGGGGCGTCAGAATTCGAACCATACACTTTTGGATATCTGGATGATATCATCATTGCGACAGAGGATTTTGAGGAATATTTGCGGTGGTTGGAACTGGTGTTGCGGAAGTTAGTCCAGGCGGTACTACAAATTTACGAGGAGAAGTGTGCGTTCGGGTGTTCGCGAGTTACCTATTTGGGTTTTGTGTTAGACAGTGAGGGGTTGCGACCAGATGTTGAGAAGTTAAAACCTATTATAAAGAATCCCGCTCCTCAAACGGTGAAACAATTACGCAGGTTTTTGGGAATGGTAGGATAGTACTCTCGGTTCTTAGAGAAAGACGATGAGACCAAAGTACCTCTCGTAAAATTGTTGCGAAAAGGGCACCCATGGAGTTGGGGAGATGAACAAGAGGAAGCGTTTTAGGTTTTCAAGAAACAGTTGATATCCGCCCCTGTGTTAGCTCGCCCGGATTTCAGTAAGCCTTTTACGATTCAATGCGACGCTAGCGGGGTAGCACTGGGGGCAGTACTGACCCAAGAGAATGAGGACGGGGAACATCCGATATTATTTGCGAGTAAGGTATTAAGCCCTGCAGAAAGGAATTACTCCACGTCGGAACGTGAATGTCTAGCGGTATTATGGGCAATTAGGAAGTTGTGTCCGTATGTAGAAGGGTATGAATTCACGATAATTACGGACCATAAAGCTCTGACCTGGTTACAAACTCGTCCGGAACCCACTGGCCGCCTAGCACGTTGGGCGCTGGAATTACAGCAATGGAACTGTAAGATAAAGCACCGCAAGGGGGCGTGGAACTGCGTTCCGGATGCGTTATCGCGTATGCAGGAACAGGATGATGAGAATATCGCAGCCTTTGAGAGTATAGAGGATGAGGCGTATATAACATTGCGAGATGAAGTTGTAGCGCACCCGGCCAAGTACCAGGGTTGGGGAGTTGAAGGACATTTATTATACCGTTGGCGATGTTGCGAGTTATTGGATCCGATAGAGTGGGAAAAGGAAGGATGGAAGTTAGTTGTACCTAAAGAATACCGGACTAGGGTGATGGACGAAGCCCACAGGGAGGTTTCCGCCGGTCACCTTGGAATGGAGAAAACGTACGATAGTGCGACCCGGGAATATTACTGGAAGGGCGTTTGGTATGACGTGTATAATTACGTCAAACAGTGTGAGGAGTGCCAACGGTATAAGGTGTCCTAGTCGGGCCCACAGGGACTGATGGGTAAACGAATCGTGGAGCGATCGTGGTCGGTGGTCGCCGCTGACATGATGGAATTTCCACCGAGCAAATCGCAGAACAAATATCTGTTGGTATTCCAAGATTTATTTACCCGCTGGGTCGAATTAAAACCACTGCGGACAGCCGATGGAAAGGCGGTAGCGAGAGCACTAGAGGAGTTAATTGTGTTTCGGTGGGAGACTCCAGAATTCCTCCTCACCGATAATGGCAAGGAATTCGATAATAAAACCGTCCGGGCCGTCCTAGATGTGTTCGGGATACGGCATGTCACCACGCCACCGTATCATCCTCAAGCAAATCCAGTGGAAAGGAGTAACAGGGTTCTTAAAACCATGATAGCGACTTACGTGAAGCAGGATCATAGGGATTGGGATAAGCACCTCCACGAGTTTAGGCCTGCCGTAAACACGGCTACGCAACCCACTACCAAGGTGTCTCCAGCGTTCTTAAATTTTGGACGACGCCCACGTCCAGTGAAAAGTTTGTGCCGAGCAGTAGAAGGGGTCACGCTGAAATTGTAGTTAGACCCCGAGGTTTGGATAAGTAGGGTAAAGAGACTGGATGAGTTGCGAGACTTGGTGAGTAGAAACATAGATAGCGAGCGAGCAAGACAGGAAAGAGCGTATAATCGGGGTAAAAGGGTAGCAACAAGTAGGCGATCAAGTTATGCGACGCACCCATTTCCTTTCGAATGCAGCCCAAAGGTTCTCGGCTAAGCTGGCCCCTAAAAATGAGGGACCATTTCGTGTAGCCGCGGTCGTATCCCCTACTGTGTACCGTCTGGAGATGAAAGATAGTCGCATTAACAATAAGGTTCACGTTTCGTATTTAAAGCGGTATATCCCTCCGCGAAGTAACCCTGTTGTTCCGGTGCGGGGAAAGTAGCGAGATAGCGACGTAGGAGGGAGAAAAAGTCTGAAAAGAAATGAAGGGGGGCAGGAATAAATGTGATTTCCGTGCTGTCCCGAACCTGTGTCGTCTGTGTCGTCCATTATATAAAAATAATGAATGCATGCGTAGTAAAGAATTTTGTTATAGATGGATCTGACGATACTGAATGATTCTTGGGCAGACGAATCGGAGGAAGAATGGGTTAGGGAAATGCAGAGAGTGGCTCTGGAAAACCCTGAAGAGGCAGCTCAACAGAGTGAGGCTGCAGTGCAAGAATTGGCGACGATTTTGCATGATATAGCGACGCGAAGTGAGCCCGAGGGAGAGGTGGCGGAGGCGGTGTATACCGAACTGGAGATTTCGCCGGAGTTGGAGGCAGAACTAGCGAGTTAGTGAGAGAGGAGAGAGAGAGAGAGAGAGAGAGAGACAGAAAAAGAAAGTAGCGAGAAAGAGAGAGAGACCGGCAGATAGGGCGAGAGAAAGAGAGAGACCGGAAGCGAAAAAAAAAGAAAGAAAAGGTAAGGCGGCATAGCCGAGCAATTAAAGGAATAATAATCGGTTGATAAAAATAGAATAATTCGGACCGGAAGTGGCGAGAGAGGCACGGGAGACACGTGTGATTTTTTTGGTTGCCTGTGGATGATTGAGGTAACTTATTATTGTCCGGAAGTGGCGAAAATTAATGAAAAATCAAGAAAATATTTTTTATTAATAAATAGACCGGAAGTGGCGAGTAGCGAGTCGAATAATAAGATCGTTTTTTTTTTGGAATTCGTGAGTGGATCGAGGGTGGCGAATTGAAATCGAAGGATCGGTTTTTCCTTTATTTTTTTATTATTAAATTACCGAGTCAGACCGGAAGTAGCGAGTGAATGATAGAAAAATCAAATAAAAAATTTTTTTTTGGAAATATTGAGACCGGAAATACATAACAACGGATAAAATCATAAATTTTGGTTTGGGAGAAGTGAGAAACCGGAAGTGAGCGCGAGTGGTTGACTTGGGTCGCGAGGAAGATAGCGAGGAAGTTTGGGGAGGTAGTGTGAGAGGTCAAACAGGGAATTTCCACTTCCGGCAACGTGGGCCTAGGAGGATAACAATCATACCAGTTCAGCGGAAACCGCATTTTCGGGTCGCGTCCAAATAACAGAAATTTGTTTGTGCAATTAAGAATATTACATGTATATGTAATTTTTTTAAAACTAAATAAAGAAAACTACAACGTTACACTGTACATACGGAGCTGAAGTAATTATTAAACAAGTCAGCTATACCATTGGGATCTGCGCAAGAATTATTACAGAAGTTCATAGTAGATGGCAGTGTGATACAATGACGTGTAGAGTTGATAAATGACCAAAATGCTTTCATATTTGTTTTCGATTTCGCTTCAATGCCTGCCATATACTTTTTATAAAGCACTTTAGAGGTTTTTAAGCAATTCGCACGAAGACGCAATGAAATCCGCAGTTAATTTAAATCTCTTCCATTTCCTGTGTATTCGTTTCTTATTAAACACGAGGTCTTTTAACTCATGGTTATACCACGGAGGAAAATTACTCGACGTCAATCTAATTAACGGTGTATGAGTAGCAATACGCTTTTTCAGAATACTATAAAAATTGGAAAGCGATATATTTATATCAGCCTCATTAAACACATCCGTCCAATCAGCAGTAGCAAGTTCCCTAGTAATCTCAGCAAAGTTAGCTTTATGGAAATTTAAAGAAGTTAAATTGTAAATAGAGGATTGATGATTGTCGAGAGAAAAATCAAAGTATGCGTGAAGATGATGAGAATCGGTTGAGATGAGAAAATCCGGACTATAATGATATTAAATCGTAAAAATCGTAAAAGATGAAAACATGAGATCTAACGAATAACCTTTACTGGGATGAATAGGGAAATGCTGATTTAAACATCATTACAAAAACTTGCCGCTTGTTTCACGTCCGGTGGAGCGTAACCGATAGTTCTGAATCCAGAAGGATCCCATACAATATTTGGTAAATTGAAATCCCCGCAAATTACCCACGGAACATCAATAAATTTTAATGACGTATTTTCAATTAAATCGGCATATAAACTGAAATCCTCAATGGGCGTAGACGGCGAAAAATAAGATACAGATATTGTTAGTTTTGATGATATCCTTGTAATTAAAACAATTAAGTGATCCGAAAATGAAAAACTATTTGAAAAGATGACCGTACACGAAAATTTCGATTTTGAACATTTTTAGTCGAACATTGTTCTGAATATCTGCCAATATCGTGCGAATTCCTCTGGCATTTTAATAGTAGGCAGTTAGTGTGCGTAAATCATGCTGACGGACGCAATCCAATGAATTTGACGGTAATAGTCAAATCTTCTGCTGCAATGCTACCAAGTCTTCTTGAGAGGTTATTATGTGAGTAGTTCCTGCGGAAGTTATTATGTGGACAGACGAACCTTTTCGCTGAATTTTAAGCCCTTTCTCTTTGGCGAAAGATCTACACTTCTTTAAAATATTGTAGAATTCGAAAGGTAAGAAATCGTTGATATAGATATTACCTCGTGGCCTCCCCGGAAAAACCGATTCGGAATTAAGTTCCTTTAGCGAACGACGCGCCTGAAGAATGGCATTCCTTTTGCCGCGCGAAATAAAGCGCGCAAAGATATAAACGTCGAGCTGGAAGACGTCGCTGGCAAGGTGTCGGCCTTAGAGGAAAAACCTCGAGAAGAGGGGACTGTTGGCATTCTACTTGTCCGTTCAACGTCCGAAGCAAGGAGGGGAACGCCCAAAGATTCCGCGATCTTACATACGGACGAAACCTCCGTAATATGCACTCCAGAAATAATTAAGTCGCAGCTGTTTTCATTTAATTCGACCGATAACATGCGGTTTTCAATTTTCCGATTTTGTTCTTGAAGCTTTCGGTTTTCCTCCTGTAATGTCGACACTTGTGACCTAAGTGATTCAATTTCTTCCGTCTTTTCCTCGATTGCTCTTAAGCGGGTGTTGTGATCGTCAACAATCGAACGCATTTCGGCACTAAACGTATCGAACTTATTTCCAATTGCTTGAATGTTGACATTCAATTGGTCAATATTTGACAGTTTCTTTTCAAAAGATTCAAACTTATTCACCAAAAATTCTTGGAATGACAGCTCAACGGGTGAATTTTCACCGTCCATACGAGTGCGCTTATTGCTTCTCTACAGTCGCCCAATGCGTTTTTTTTTCAATAATTTTAGACGTGATATTGTCGACGTCGGACGAAACAACACTACTGGCATACCAAACAAATTTTTCTGAATCATTTCGATGATTTGAACTGATGCAGCCGGTGTGAGCCATACGTCAACACAGAATGCAAACTTCTGAAGCAGATGATTCATTAGATGCACAAAACATACACAAATTACATACAACTGCAGAAGCATTGTCCGCCATAATTAAATGATAATGTTCATAAACTGTTTTAACGAAGAAATTTAACTTTAAACGTTGACACACACTTATTTCGACACTTTTGAACACAATATTTCGATGATACGAACAGATATTTCAAAATGAATGTTATTTGTAGTACTGACTAGATTTGTTAAAATAGTACTAAACTTCTTAAAATAGACTACAAGTTCTATTTTATTGCGAACTAACCGATATGCCCGAGATAAAAATGATTAAAAATTTGAAAAGTAACGATCAAGGTTAATTTGCAACGAGTGGTATTTCGGACAAATAAATTGCACGGAGCGTAAATATATACACCCACTCGCGACAATAGTCTGTACTGAACTGACTTTATGAAAAAATAATAGCATATTGTTAGATTTTTGTTACATAAAATACAGACATTTTTTAAATCAAAATTGTAAAAATAATATATTAAAAAAATCATATATCATATTCTACCAGGCCAAAATAGGTTCACGACCTCTTAAAATGTGCATTGTCGCGATTCGCATTCATAACTTGATATTTTGATTTCTTATATCGACGGGGGAATACAATTTCATAATTATAGTTAATTTGGCAACAGCGCAGTAAATATTCTTGAATGTTCCTTCGTCGTCCGGTCCGAGTTCCGGATTTAGGGCACGTGCCAGTTCGATTGCAATTACTGTCGGAAGCGAATGCGTCGATTACGATCTTTTCCGAAATATAGTATAAATTCATGGCACCGCACCTGTATTTCGCAGTAATAAATTCGCGAATAAATGACATCTGCTAAACATTAACATAAGTCGTTTCTTTTAAGAAAAATACCTTCAACGCCCGATACATCGCCTCGAAGACTTGGACTTTTTTCATTCATTGCCGCGTGTTCGATAACGCGACAGAATTTGGCGATCCTGCCAGGATCTTTCGGTGGTATTGGTGCTGCTAAAATTTCTAGAAGGAAAACAAACATCAGTGCTTTGAGTGACACGTGTTGAAAGTGCCGTGATCAAATAGGAAAATTGTGAAAACGTGTCAAATTTTGCTCGTGCAGTTTTCACGTTGGCCATTTTCGCCAGGTTCCCCGTCACTTCTCCTCATCGGGCCAACACGCGTGGTCCCCTACCACGCACTACCCATCTGATGCTAGGTCTGGAGCCCCACCGCTGCCGCCGTTACTCCTCGCCTCGCCTGGAAACGGAGAACGTTGACTGAGCGGGAAACTTCGCCTGGAGAAGGAGACTCCAACAGCCGAGACGCTTCGCTTTCCACCGCAGCCTCCCCGCGTCCACACTGCTTGCGGAGTAGCTTTTGTTGACAATCAACGACGATTAGTATTTCGACGATTGCGCTTCTTTCGATGAATGTTCATCGAAAATTAATGAAGTCAACTTAAGGAAGTCAACTTCGAAGACTCTTTGACGGCTTATGAAGAACGCTGAAAGTGCATTGCACTTAGCTTCGGTCCAGTTAGGAAGTGCTTCACGATCATCTGACATGGCGGATGCTGATTTTGATGGTTTGATCTTCGCACAGAATGCTTCGTTTGACAGCATTAGACGGTCTATTGCGAATCTTCCGAAACCAGAAGAACGCACAATCGGCAAATTAAAGATTCGAATGCAGTATATTGGCGGAATATGGCAAGAATGTCGCTCCCGTCATATGCGAATAGGTCAATATGCCAGTGACCTTGAAACCAGATACCCGTATTTCAAGGACAAGCACTTTGACAGTATGGAAATAATTTACTTGAATGCCATCAGTGATATAGAAGAGGCTCTGATGTCCTTATTCGCTTCGGAATTAACGTCACCCGAAGCCCACAACGCAGCAACGATGTTCCAGGATCCCGCTCCTCGGCTGTCATCGCAGCTGCCGCGCATCGATCTACCCAGATATTCGGGTGACTACAACAAATGGGACTCTTTTAAAGACCTTTTCTCTTCTTTAATTATTAAAAATAACTCAATATACAATGTTATAAAATTGCATTATTTAAAGTCTTGTCTCTCCGGTGAGGCATTATCAATTATTGACCATTTACAGTTGACTAATGATAATTTTACGGTAGCATGGAACTCATTAGACAAACATTTTTCAAACAAACATTGTATCATCGACAGTCATTTGCATACTTTGTTAGCACTTCTATGAAAAAGGAATCCGCGTCCGAACTGCGCGATCTGCATCATAGGCTTGTAGCGATTTTAGGCTCGTTATCTACTTTAGGCGAACCGGTCGTGCAATGGAGTTCGATTCTAGTTCACATGACAGTTTCAAAGCTGGACGCAAATTCCCGCAAGGATTGGGCACTTAGTGTTGGGTCAGATCAGTCCTATCCAACTTTTGAAAAATTGAAAACATTCATAATCGTGCTCATGGTTAGCAGTCCGCATGCTCCAGTCCTGCGGTGAATTTGGGAATCAGCTCTGGTCATCATGTTTCATCTGGTTCCAAATCATTGCGCAAAAAAACTAATGTACAATCCCATGCTACCGATGTCGAATACACGTCATTACCCCATTTGTTCTGGCAGTCATGTTGTGTTTTTATGTAAGCGTTTCCAAAATTTGTCAGTGTGTAAACGACTTGAACTTGTAAAACATCATTTATGCTTTAACTGCCTCGGCTCTCGCGATGTAGCAAAATGACCGAGTAATCGCTTATGCAATATATGTAAGGCAACTCACCATGCTGCATCGAGATCAGGCTCCAGAACGGTCGACCCCAGCCGCTAGTAATGACGCTCAGACTTTAGCTTCGGTTGATGTTACGCAAGTAAAAAACCCGAGTTTCGTTCTGACTCACTACGCGTCAAATCAGCCCATAAAGTCAGCCTGCATTTTATTGGCTACGGCACAAGTTCTAGTTCGTTCATCAACGGGTCGATCAATACGTGTCAGAGCTTTACTCGAATAGGGGTCTACGTGGACATTTATGACTGAATCATTGGCGAACGCCTTAAACTCACGAACCAATCACGTATCTACATCCGTTCAGGGCATTGGCGGTTCATCCGCAGGCGCGATTAACCGAGCAGCTGTGATCTCGATATCTCCCGTTCACTCCAACAATCCGTCTTTCCACACTAACGCCAGGGCGTTCTGAAAGCTCTCACGAAGTATGTTCCAACGACCAGTCCTAACCTGCCAAAATGGTCACACCTGAGAAACCTAAACCTAGCTGATCCAGATCCTGCCGGTTCGGAACCAATCCATCTCCTCATTAGAGCAGACTTATACGGGGCTGTTCTCTTAGATGGGGTGATTCACGGAGCTGTCAATCAACCCACAGCTCAGAACACGGTTTTCGGATGGGTCCTGTCTGGCTGGACCTCAGACTCTTTTTTGACTGATCAAGATGCTTCAGTCACCACTCTAGCGCATCACAGCGTCAATCACGACCTACTTGTTTCCGCACTGCAACAGTTTTGGGAAATTGAAAGCATCACTCCGCGTCCGATTTTTACCGCTGACTATGAACGCTGTGAGGCTCATTTTCGCGAAACCCATCATCGAGATGATGTCGGCCGATACATTGTACGAATGCCATTTCGCACGCCGTCTCCCATTAAACTTTGAGACTCACGGAAGGCCGCTCTTCTTTCTTTCAAGAGCCTAGAGCGTCGCTTGTCACGCGCACCTAATGATGAGCAGGCTTATAAGGCATTCATGCTTGCCTATGTCGAACAAGGTCATATGACTCGTATCGGCCCCGCAATTATACCAGAGACGGTTTTTTATCTGCCCCACCATGGCGTAAAAAAGGATTCGAGTACAACAACCAAGCTTCGCGTTGTGTTTAACGCTTCTCAGAAGTCCACCAACTTTTCATCATTAAACGACCATTTACTCACGGGTCCCAAACTCCAGGCTGATTTGAGCGATGTTCTGCTCTAGTGGCAAACTTTCGAGTTTGTCTACTGCGCAGATATCGCGCAAATGTACCGACAGATTTTGGTCGACCCTAGTGACCGTGACTACCAGCGGGTTCTTTGGCGCTCTGACCCAGCAGCACCTATTGAAGAGTATAAGCTGAATACGGTGACATTTGGGGTTTCCTTTGCTCCATATCTCGCCCTACGCGTCCTGCAACAGCTCAATCGCGACGAAGGGGCTCGCTTTCCGCTAGTATCGCCCATTTGAAGGTGCGGACTCCATGTTGATGATTGTCTGTTCGGCGCTCATTCCATTCTGGCCCCACGGCAATCACGTGAACAGTTGGCCGACCTTCTAGCAGTAGGTGGTTTCGTACTTCGGAAATGGGCAAGCAATTCAGCGGACCAACTAACTGGAATAGACTCAACGAATCACGGCCTCGTTTCTGAGAAGCTACTTCAGACCGACGAAGGCATTAAGCTACAAGGCGTCTTTTGGAACCCTTTACGAGACGTTTTTCAGTTCCAAGTCTCTCTGGAGAATTCGGTGTGCCTCACGAAACGTTCATTTCTCTCCCTCATAGCGCGCTTGTACGATCCCTTGGGTTGGGTTGCCCCAGTTATCGCAACAGCTAAAGTTTTCTTACAGCAGCTGTGGCTGCTTTCTTTAGACTGGGATACCCCTCTTCCTGATGAACTTCAAATAAAGTGGAACGCATTTTACTCCACCTTACCATGTCTAAGCTCGTTCTCGATACCGAGATGGACCGGACAAAATCCGAACATGTTAGAGTGTAGGCTACACGGCTTTGCGGACGCCTCTAATACCGCATACGCTGCGGTGGTCTTCATCCACGTAGTCCTATCTGATGCCCCTCCGATAGTCTCTCTGGTTATGAGTAAGTCAAGTAGCTGTACAGTTCTTGTAACTTTACGCAAAATCTCGCAATTCGCCTCAGTGCCTGTTGTGTATTGGTCGGACGCCACTGTTGTGCTACACTGGCTCCAAGATCACCCCACCCGTTGGAAAACCTTTGTGGCCAATAGAGTCTCCGAAATACAAACCACTCTTCCGTCCATTCAGTCTTAACCTTTCGCACAATTTGCGTGCAAAAATGAGTGAAAATAGTGGATAAAATATGTGCAATTTTTCCAACAAGCACCATGTCATCATATCTTGAACTCTCGCAACATTTATCCATCTAACAATCACCCATTTTTTGCACCGGATTAGCTGCCAGTTACAACCAAAAGGCAAAACTTTTTATGTTTTTTTCAAATAGTTAATAATAAACTGAAGAAGGCACACATTGGTTGCCGAAACGTATTAAAAAAAAAAACCATATAGTCTCTATTCGATAGACCGTCACACCGAGAAACCTTTAAAATTCTTCATAAGAATTTTCTATTAATATTCATCAAGCGGTCGAGAAGAAATTTTGAAGATGGTAGTCATGCCTATTCCTTTTTCCGAAATATAGTATAAATTCACGGCACCATACTTGTATTTCGCAGTAATAAATTCGCGAATAAATGACATCTGCAAAACATTAACATATGTCGTTTCTTTTAAGAAAAATACCTTCAACACCCGATACATCGCCTCGAAGACTTCGACTTTTTTCATTCATTGCCGCGTGTTCGATAACGCGACATGCATGAGAATGTCTATTTTATGAAAAAAACGAATAGCTTATTGTTAGATTTTTATTACATAAAATACAGACCATTTTTAAATGAAAATTGTCAAAAACAAAGATTCAAAAAATCATATCTGATATTCTACTAGATCAAAATAGGTTCAAGCACTCTTAAAATGTGCGTGAGAATGTCTATTTCATTTAAAAAAATAATCATTTATCATTCTTCATACAGAACGGGTACTATATCAATTCAATGTCATTAAGTTCATCAAACGACCTTTAAGCAAAGCGACCTCTAAATATTGACCAAAAAATCTGAAAAAAATTGATAATACTTTTTTTCACATACTGATTCTACTTTTGATGTATGCCGGTCAAAATTCAAAATTTTTTTATTCTTGCGCCACCCTATTATATATATATTTTATTTATTAAAATTTTTTTATTAATTAGAAATAGATCTAATATAGTCATATATGGGTTGTATACGTCCTGTATTATTTGTGATGCAGACTGTCTATCAACAATTGTATTGTTAAAAGTAATGGAATATATCCGTATTTCATATTTCTGTTTTCCTGATCTTTAAGAAACGAAAGGTTCAAATTAGACCTATCGTAGTGTAATTTATGTGGATTAAGTCCCATTTCCGGATTGTTGGACATAAAAATTAAACGTTTAATTATAGTAAATTATTTTAAATTACATATTTATTTAATTTCAATTATTTCAATGTAGAATTGTATATTCCCAATTATTTATTTATTTAATTTCTGGATAAAACGACTTTATTCCAAAATGAATTCAAATAACGGAAATAGGTCGTATCTAAATATTGATAATTGGTTGTTTGGTCTATCCGAAAACCGAATCGATGATGCGTTAGATGAGATAGAGCTAGACGCGTCCGGATGTTTGGTAGTGCGTATGAATCGTCTTAGAAATCGCCTAAATGGTAATTATACTGCAAATGATTTTATGGCGAGCGATAGGGGAATGTTCAGCAGTCAACCGGAATTAGTCCAGCTCTACTAAATTTCGTTAGACAGCCAAAACCTCCGGCGCTATACCGACGAGTACAGAAGCGTGAAGCTGAAGGTCGACGTCAAGAAAGAGCCGTCGCAAATTGGAATGCCAGGATGAACGACTTACGAGAGCTACGCCAAGAAGCAGTTGAAAAGGCTCAGGAGGCCCAAAATCGACAAGCGGCTTATTATGATGCCAGACGTCGCAATGTCAGGTATCAAATTGATGACAAAGTTTGGAAGAAAAACCGAATTCTTTCCTCAGCAGCACATGGCGTGGCGGCCAAATTGGCTCCCAAGTATGCTGGACCGTACACAATTGCAAAGAGAATTGTTTCGAATGTTTACGACTTGGTCGACCAAAATGGCCTTCCTACTGGGTCTACATATGTGGTACACCTAAACTATTTTATGAAGAAGCTAACTTCAACCAAGAGGAAGAAGGAGCTAAAGAAGTGGAGGTGAGTGACCCTCGTGAAGAACTTTAGTCGCGTACCACAGAGGGAATTACCAATTATTGTAAATGCTCCACGACCGCGAGGACGTCCACGTAAAACGCAGCGAAACGTCGTCAGGGCTGTAGAAAATCGCGATAGAATAAGGTTTGCGCCACGCGAATCGGAATTAGACCTATATGAAGAGTGGGAACCATGGGTCCCCATTGAACCCAAGATAGCCCTAGCGGAGGCTGAGGAGTTGCGTCGGGAGGTGTTGCTAGCCCGGAACTTGAATGCCGAAACGGTGGGTACCGCAGAGGAAGGGAAAGCCCTAATGTCCGCGTTAATGGGTTGCCGCCAACAACGGAAGGACTTAAATCGGGAGGAGGAGAAAGTCTTCCAGTGGCTGGAGCAGTACTTGAACACCAAAGGACTGGAGGCCGAGGCGCAGGTAAAGGGGCTGCTACCGTTAATCCAGGACTATCGCCTGGAGAAAAAGATAGCCCACGAGCAGTGTCTGAAGCAGGTGGGGGAACGACGCGAAGCCCAAGATCGTCAACGACGTGTCCTCCAGTGGGCCAGTGTCGACCTCGCCATCAAGAAAGTGGTAGCGGAGGACCTCAATCGGGCCATTACTGAGTTGGTGAAGAAGGAAGTCCTCACTAACTCTAAAAAGGAGGTCCTACGGAGCCTTCGGACAAAGCAGTCCCGGGCGTGGGTTAAAGTCGAGTTCGCCAAGGACGAGCAGCGACATAAAGTCCAGAAGGCTGCCCGATTTACCGAAGCCTACGGGGATAAAGGCTTTAAGCCAAAACGGAGGCAACCGAAATGTTACGAATGTAACTGGCCCGGAATTTGGCACCCCGGAGTTTGTCCAAATAAGTCCAATCATCCGCCGAGGGATAAGCCCTATTTTGAGCCGCGCCAGCCGAAGAATTAGGGCCTCTTCCCCTTATTAATGAAGGGTCAAGGTCAATTTAAACGACTAGTGGCTTTAAGACGTTGATGGTGCAAAATACCTATAAATTTAATAAGAACGAGTATATTTATTTAGCATGAGTAGGCATTGGCCATGAGCACGAGGAATATGTTTTGTTGGAACTAATTGATTCCATCTTACCTTTCCTTATTAAGTACCTGTTAGGGAGTCCGAATATCGAGCTGGTACTCTAGCGAGGTACTCAGCGCCTGGGAGGGGGGTGTAGCACGAATCGCTGAAGTTCATATTATTTAAATATTTGAATTCGCGCTAGACTCCCTATCTTCGTGGGAGCGGGGAATCGCGGGGCGAGAGGAGGGCGACATGTGTCGCGGAACGGCAGAAACGGTGGAAAGTTGGGCAGATTCGATTTGACCACCCTCGCGCTTCTTCCTCGTTTCTTTTTTTTTATATTGTATTGTAAGTGATATTTGGTGCCCTTCGACAGGATATTGGGCGTAATCCCTGGACGGTGCAATCTTTGGTCTACCTTGTAATTGTAATTGTAAGTGCCGGCATATTCGGACTATTGTCTTTGTTGTTCCGCCATGATTAGCCAATTTTCCTATACGATGTAGTTAATAAAACGTTAATTTTTTTATATTATTTCTAGCTACTTTTGTCGGGACAATTTTCTCCTTTCCCTCATTGATTGCAGGTCGACCCATCGCTAGTATTTTGGCGGAGCGCCCCGGTTTTCTATTACACACCGGCTTTCGCTCCATTTTTCGCTAGTGTTTCGACTCTCTTTCTCTCTCTTCCGTTATTGGGAATATTAACCCACGCCGCCTCCGCGGGTCGGACCTTCTGTCCGACATAGCTGAGTTGCTGTTTTGGCGTATTCCCTAATTAATTATTAATTTTTATTATCACGTCCTCTGCCCTTTCCCAAGGTCGGATGACGGCAGGTAACGACGTAGTTCCCTACTCTTCTATTTAAACAATAGTCGTTACATAATCAGCGCCAAGAAATGCATTATTAAAAAAAATGCATTTTTGTATGCACAAAATGCATTTCCAATTTGTATAAGGTGCAAAGTAGGAACAAATTTTCCAAATTCCTTCCTGAATCGAATGCAACAAACCCGGTAACGATCCGTCTTACTGCGCAAATTTCTTTGAAAACGCATTTTTAGTGCTAATTTGCCTCGACTAAGTGTGTGTTTCACGTTTTCTATCATTATTCGGTAATATTCGGAAGTATAATATCAGGAAAGATAATTGTGATAAACAACCATCCTGTAAAAGCTACAAACTTTTGTCCGTGTACAACGGTTTACACCGGTGGTGATCGCGCATTGCAGTCATACATCTCGACGCCGTGCCGATTCGGTTATGGTCTAAGCGCTAAGTTACTTTCAGAACCGTAAAACGTGCTCTTCGTTGCGAAAAATGAAAATATATTCTTAATTACCAAAAAAATGGGTCAAATTTTAATTACAAAAACAATTAAGCACTAGAAGCCGAAACGTAATTATAACATGAACAAAAAAAGGTTCTTAGTAAAATCTTGTTTCAAGCAGTATATGAAAAGCTACACGCATTTAAAAATATGCGGTTTTGCTGCAGTCGCGAAAAATCACCCCCCTCTATTTCCGTTTATAACGACCGAATCGGAATAATTTTTGTGGTATACAGTACTATCAGATAGAGCAACAATTCAGTCAATTTTCAACTCGATAGGACAACGTTTTTTTTCGACAGCATTAGTTAAGAAATTTTGCCCCATATGGGGATATGAGAAAATGCAGCTTTTCACCGGCTGTATACAGGGTGGCCGATTTATCTGAAGACATAGAAATATCTCGAGAACCATGCACAGAATCAAAAAACGTGTGGAATGAAAGTTGTTCGACCCGAAGGGGGGCATCCAGTGATAATGAAATTGACCCCTTCCCAGACCCCCTGTGGTGGGGGAAAATCAATAAAACTTAAATAGGGACCCCCCGTTTTTTATTGTAGATTTGAATTCCTCGGAAAAAAGTGCACCAATTTGATCGACGAGTTTTTGCATTTTGGTTTGATGATAAAAATGAAAATGTGAGAATTCGATTCAGATCAAAGAAAGTAAAAGGGGTGCCCAGCACATTTTTCAAGAGTAGCAAGGGAAGTACTAGACCGTGATTGCAATGATCGGTGGATTGGTAGAGGTGGCCCCATTAATTGGCCGGCAAGGTCACCTGATTTAACATCCTTTACATCGGATTCCTTCCTATGGGGTTACATAAGAGGTAAGGTTTATGAACAAGTACCAACGACTCGTGAAAAATGGTGGAACGCATTAGAACCGCTTGCGCAGAAATTTCTGCAGATATGATACTATCCAGTATAAAGTCATTTGAAGAAAGAATAAATAAATGCATTGAAGTGGTAGGTCAACATTTCAAACACTTACTCAAGTAAGTGAACAGTGAGAGGCAAGGGGACTCACGTAAAACAAGCACCCCAAAGGGAACAGAAAAATACTACGTCCACGTCGTTGTTCCTGGGTAACAACATTAAGCGAATAAAATCTCGATAAGTATTTTGTATCATGGATCAAACAGGGTATTATTATACCAAAATAGAAAAGGCGAGTCTTTTGGTACGTCGTATAAAGGTAAACCCCGGTATTTTACTTGCACACGCCAAAGCACTCTCGAAAACGACTCGAATATCCCTTAACGACAGTTCAAATTAAGGCTATCAGTATGCATAGTGGTATTCATGGTAAAACCTTAGACAATATTATGCTTGAGCAATTACCGAAAAGAATCATCGTTGGGTTTGTAGAAAATAAAGCTTTCGACGGTGACCGTGCACTAAACCCGTTCAATTTTAAAAATTTGAATATCAACAAATTCAATTCGGCTTATGCCCCACCAATGAGAAATCTATAGTTTCCCCCTCTCGGCCGACTCGCGTGCATTCCCGAGGAGAAACTTATATCAATCGCGATGAAATTTGACCGTTTTTTAATTTAAATTGAGAAGGTTATTTTTCATCATCAGACGAACGAAGCAGAATTCGCTCTTTGAAAAAATGAGAGAACTCCACCTCTGGCGTTTTATCCCGATCTACACCTACTGAAATCATCAGCAAGGTTTGTTGGTGCAGATCTGCCTTGTACGCCGACTTTTATTCTGTATGTTGGAAAATCTTTTATACAGAATAGGCTGAATGTCGCTAGATGCGAAAATTCATCCCCCGTACTCAAAACATCTGTCAACGATCTACCCTTCTCATTGGTGGGGCATAAACCGTTAATTTTGGTGCGTAAATTCATTCCTATGTAGAGGGCGCTTCATGTGCACTGTCTTTGATTCCTAAAGATTTAAATGCAGAGCTCAGTTTTCTTTTGGCTATCGTGAGCGATAGATACTACGATGGATCTAGTTGTCGATATACAATTTTTTAAAGATTTAAAAAATACGACTATACCGAAAGAAGTGGCCATTTTGTCTATCAGTGGCGATCTTGTCGGTCATTGGAAAGTTGCACCACCGTATCCTGTTGATTTATTGCGTCGGGAGTCGAGGAAACAATATAACTGGTTAACACGTAATCACCATGGTCTTGAATGGTTTGAAGGTGTCAAAAAATTTGTTATACAAAAGATTGCGAGAATTTACCGTAAATGCTCGAAATATATGGAAAGGAAAGGAAAAGTTGACTCTCTTGAACAAAGTAACAGCCCGTACTATAATAAATTTGGAAGAGGGCAACAGCTCTCCATCATTCAGTGAACTACGTTGGGCTCGTAATTACTTCATACAACATGGCTGTAAGTTCAATTATTTACGCTTCTCTTGTGCGTTACGATTAAATCTTTCAACGTATAAAGAACATGCCCATACAGATACATCAGACATTGTGAAATATCCGTTGGCGGTTGTATATATAACCCCACTAGTGACAGTGGTGCATTGGATTTGGTAGATTGGCCGCATATGGGCTCTGCAGAAAATTCTAATATCCAATAACACAATAACAGGGACACGAGTTTATACATTTTCATCGCCTATAACTAGCGACAATGAATAGTTTGGAAATTTTAAAACATATTTCCGAAATAAAAAACCATATCGTAGGTGTATTTCCTGCTGATCAAATACCATATGCTTGTGGTACGCCTACGTGTTTTGTATTAAACATGGATGGCCATAAAAAACCTGGCATTCATTCGGTAACTATATACGCTGACGATTATGGTAATGTGTTATACTTTTACAGCTATGGTTTACCACCTTTCATACACGGTTATGTAAAATCGTTAAAAAATAATTGTCGACAATTTCGATGGAATACCCACCAACTGCAAAGCGAATCACAGAATGTCTGTGGTCAATGTTGTGTGATGTTTCTCCAATATATGGGTACTGGTTTGGGCTTCACGGCATTTCTCAAGAATTTTTCGACAAACTACCTCAAATATAAAAATATGCGTAGTGGGTTTATTGGTAACGATGTGAACCAAATGAGGTGTCGGCAAAAATGTTATTCAAAATTTGTCAAATATTAACGCTATATGATGATGAAATAACACTAAAGCTCGTTCAGATATTATTTGTAATAAAATGTTTGAAGTGTGCGCAGCCGAAGAATAAAAACGCGTGCTGCATAATACCAATATGTTGGGTGTTAAAAAAAATATGATATAATTGGCACGATGGACTTTTAAGTACTTTTTTCAATACAGTGCTGACGCTGCCTTGCTAATACTGCTTTGTTGAATATATTATAAATACTTCAAGAACATGAATATTAAATATCACACATAACCACGTCCAAAAATGCTTACAACAGCTCTTCTGAGAAGATTAAATCTTCTGCAATTTCCCAATCTTTCATCACAGTTACTCAGTACAGTGTACATTCGCTCTCGGATAGAAGACAATAACGAACGAAAATAGCCAAAATTATGAACACAACACCTGAGCTATCAACGATACGTAACGACGGTGGGAAAGACCTCATCAAATTAGAGGTACAATTTACAGCCTAAATAAATCATACCAAAAAAAAATCATCGTAGGACTAGAATATTCAGGTCTGGAGGACCGCGTTTATGTACCAGTGATTCGGATAATTGGGATCGATTTCATTAAAATATCATTCACGCCGAAGTCGTGGTACGAGTTTGTACATCACTTCCGCCGTATTGAATCATTCTTCAACGATGATGATGGGTCTATCAGAGTCGAGCAAAAAATATATGGAGAAGGTTGGTCGGTCCGTTTTACCTACAGTCACGGTGATAAAGCGGAGGAAGTAGAATACAACCAACATCCTGTCGGTGGTGCGTCTGCGAAACGTTTTCGAATGTGCTTAATTCTAAAGCAGGTAACATTCGACTGTTTAGTGGGTGTTTCATTAAAAAATAGATTATTTGTTAACAATTGGGAGTGACGTCAGCTTCATTGCACGAGATGTTCTACGAATAGTGGAAGACAAAGTACGGTGTACCTACGAGGCTAAGGTTCAAATATTTACCAATCAAATAGTGCGCGATATAACACGATGATTTACCGATTATATTGTAGCAACGTGTATGACCGCAAGAAGTGAAGTATTGTCGAAAGAGTGTTCGCTTAGCATTTTTTATGAACTAATAACTTTACATTTAGATAGCATTATTGTTGACAAGTTCAACGAATTGTAAAAAGTGATGTTAAACAATATACGACAACAGCGAATATACGATGTTAATTTTAATTTACAGGAATATGAATATTGCATTCAGCGAAACGAAAAACGTTCTTAGAATTTATCACAGAATCTACTGTTAACCGGAAGTCATTCAATGGAGAATCACCCTGTATATTGTATGTAATTATAGAATTTACGGGAATATATTTATATGTTAACAAATATTACTATAACAATATTGTTAAGTCAAAATGTGTGAAAATAATAATTTTATCATTATAAATAAATAGTGTATAATTATTTATCACCTGTACACAAAACACGATATTTCTATTTATTAGAAAATTTAATAGTGCACATGCTCGTCAGAGTTTTTGAGAAAATTAAACGTAAGTTTTGTATTCATTTTAATGTATGTTTTTAATATCAGTTGACGATGATTAGAAAATTTGTTAAACTTCTTGTTTCAATTTTATAAAACAAAATTGGGATTTTTATGCAGGTCAATATTATACAAAAAATAATTCAAATTTGCAGGTAAATTCACCAAATTTAAAAAGAAAAAAGTTTTAAAATTTATTCTTTTGGGAATATGTCCATTAAGAAGTAATTTTTTCGGAAAATATATTATTAACGCTTCAAAACGCCAATCTGGGCTAAATAATAAAAACTATTTACTTTAGTCTAAATATTTTCTGTTGAGTTGGAAAAATGTGCTAAATTTCAAAACAAACGCACATGTCCTTTTGACAACTGGTCGTATTGTTATATGCATGGTTGATCCCTCGGTGAATCTCGAGGCGTGGTAACAAGTGGTCATCCGATGTAATGTCTTCGTGTATCTGATTGTTTTTATGGTTGTGTGTCCTTAGATCTATCGAGTAGGAGAAAAATACATAAGTGATAGGGTTATATATATATATATATAAGTAAGAGAGAGAGCGAGAAAGAGGGAGATGTGATTAAGTAACTGTGGGTACTATGGGACGTCGCAAACGTGACTCCTCGAAGCGCCAAGAGGTGCGTTAGAACCGTCATCTTATACATTTGAATGGGAAAGTGAATGGAGTAGCGATTTTTTTTAAATATCTTTGGAGGTGTTCTGGAGAGCTTTTTTCTGGGTTGTAGTATCCATAGACCTTGTGCTAAATTAAGGGGGGCGGGGGAAGGTAATTTTGCATTTTTTCGCTGTAACTCGGTCAATTTTGGTCGTACAGGGTTGATTGAGCGCTCATTTTGTAGCACATGAAGCTAAAATAAATAGTTTTTAAGTTAATACAGTTTTAACAGCGAAAAATACATATTTTCATTTTAATAATCACATGTTTCTCTGGTGTTTTGTTCAAACAAACCTATCATTTCAAGACAATTTTTTTAAATATTACATTAGGTATATATATATATATATATATAAAATAATGCAATTCTCTATTTGAGAGAAAGCATTAAAATTGTATTTCTTCTTCGCCGCTTATTTTAAACTATTAATAATCAAAATGATTTATTGGGAAGACGGCATACATACTGAATGTAAACAAAGGAAAAATAAACAATGCGTCGTTCTAATGCGAACAACCGCAAAAGATTTAACTTAAACGGAGATATTTAAGGCCAGAAAAAGTTATTTTACTATTGGTTTTATATGGAAAACAAACCCCACCTGTATTTAATTTGATTAAAACTATTGCATTATATAAAAAACGAGTTTCGCACTTGGCTATTTAATTGGCTACATTAATTAAAAATTTATTCCGATCGGTCCAGAACTGAGGGCTGTAGACTTTTTTGAACGAAAAAATCCAGTTTTGAACGTCTGTGCGGCGTCTTCTCAAGCCTCTCAACGACGATTTCAGCTGTCTTTACGTAAGAAGTCAACATATTGATCAGTCGTTCTTTATTTCTATCAAGGGCTAGAAATTTTTCCTGGCTTGTTTATAGGATCGTGTCTTCCTTGAATGCGATATTAATCGTTTGAAACATCCTAGAACGTCAGCCTTTCAGACGATTTAGTAGCGATGACGTTGACGTGAGGATATCCATCAAAAACAACTGTCACGTTATTTTCGGGAAGTTTTTTTTGTACATATGTCACATATTTTTTGCAAATGTCATAAAAAGTTTGAAGTCTGCCCCACAAAACTTTGTGCAATAAATATCCCCTGTCAATAACGTGGAGTGTTTTCTCGCTAGATTGCACAGGTGTTGTTAAAGGTTGGAAAGCAGTGTATAACGTAGATTTTGTGCCTTTACGCATCCCTTCGGCAGTAAACAAAGCTAACGGAAAAGGAGCAAGTGCAAACTGCAAGTATTTCTTCATATCAACGTCGAATTACTTCAAGACACAGATCCGTTGAAACAGCAGCAATGGATTAATTGCGATCTTTCTTGAATCTATTTTAACACTGCAGTTGACGACATTTTTTTAAATGAAATGGAACCAAAATTGTCATCGATTATTTCAAACATCATTTCTCTGCCGATTTTTACAGCTTCGTGGTAATTAATCTCGCTTGTGCCGGCAACGCCCGTGCCTATAGAAAGTAGCAGATCTGTGATAGGGAACGGATTGTGTTCACCAAATCACATATCCAGCTTTTGTACGTCTTCATTGTCGCGTTTTATCCGAGTTGGCCGCATGTCTACATGCTGCTCTGTTGTTGTACAAAATACTCCGGCAAAATTTTCAATTGCTTCACAGATGTTTTGCAAGTACACAATCCCCAAAACCCATGACGCTAATGAACTGTCGCTAATTTGTCGTTGAGTAAGTCCTCAACTTGTCACGAAGGATCTCATTAGTGCTTGTTCGATGGTTTGGTCCGGCATATTTTCTGACCAGAATCTGCAACTGCGTCGAATCGTGAAACATCCCTCAGTAAACCTTTTATATTCAACGGCAGGCATTTTTTCGCGTAAGGCCAGCTCATCCTGCAGATATAAATGTGTTGATTTTGCGTACAGGTTGTGTCCACTGGCATGGAAAAAAGGGAGCATCCTTTGAATGGTTTCAAGATGCAGCGACCAGTTACCACTTCTTTCCGCTTCGATGAACTGTTTCAAAGGGGTGACCATGCGAAAATACTGCACCCACAATTTGGCAGTAGGCCCCCTGTTTTCCAATAAAATCAATGCATCATGAAATTTTTTAGCGTCACTTTTCACTGCACTGTTTTCATCCGCGGTAAGTCCTGATGCATGATTGAAAATGTCCAAAAAATTGACCAGCTCGTCACGTTTCGCGTTGGTGAAATCTATGCATTCCATGATGATCTTCGTCAGTGCTAAGTTTCTTAAAATGTATGCACGAATAGCTCTAGAGTACGCATGACCTGGCATAATCTTGTGTACACAGTTTTTTGCGTAAATGTTGTAAAAGATTTGTTCCTGTCCATTGCCTTGCATGATGTATCCAATTGAGCCTATAAAAGAGATCAACATGTGCAATCCTCCAAGGCCGATCAAAACATTCCCCAAGTCAAGTGATGGATCAGCATCAGCAACGATGTCTCGTGCTTTCCAATATAAGGGTTGACCGAATGTCACAAAACACGTTTTTTGAACGGTCTCTTGACATTTTTGTACTGCTGTAGTAAGCGACGTAAGTATTGTGTCGTAATCCGATGACGAGGAATTAATGAACGGGACGTATATTATTCGTGAGACTTCATACGGTAAACAATCAGTTGCTTCCTCCATGAAACCGTTCCATCCGGGATTCCTTAAAAACAAGACCACTTTCCATATTTTCACAGTAGGTCCGACGTAATCGGGACAATGTCATGCGAAATTGGATGCAGCTCCTCGATGTTAGCAACTTTGATAGTCTGCAATGCTTCATATATGATAAGACTGGTATCATCCCCATTTGAACTACTTTTACTGCACACTTCTTTTCCGCGATGCGTGGAATCGGTACATCCTTAGCAACACCGATCTTTGGATTTACGCAATGTATACCTCTCATTGCATGAAAGGTTCCGTGTTTGTCGATTGTCTTGATATTAAAATTCGCATTATCGAAGACGAATTGCGAAAAAACTCCTTTTAAAATCGTACTTCCGCCTGCGTGTATGCATGGGTTTTCATACGCTAAGACTTCACAATACGATGTCGAGAATCCTAAACTAGATAGAACGTCGATCAAAGACTTTGAGTCGAACTTTTTACACAAAAAAGCTCCCACGCCAATCTTGATAGACGCGTAAAAAGATCGAGGACGCACAGCTGATACGATTGTGTGTGCAATCGATGTACATTTTGTGTTGAGTGCTTGAAATGCATTATTCGTTGTGAAACGTCTGTTTTTCGTAATAACTTCGGGCAGAAACACTTTCATTGACTCAGGAATTTCCGATTCGGCATTCTCAAGAAAAGAGAAGACTGGCTGAAAGCGGTGGGAAGGCACATGTTTCTTTATCGACCATGGGTTACAGGTTTCGACAAGTCCCCTCGAGTCTCGACCTCTTATCTCGATTTACGTTATACCTGATCCGGGCATATAATAGCATTCGAATGAGCCAGAACCGTTAGACTCTGGCTTGTGAAAAGCAAAATTCAAAATAATACATTTGGAATAATATAAAGTACTATATTTATTATACATTTATGTATATACATAATGTATACTCTATATATAAATGTATATTATTAATGTAATAATAATATTTAATATATTATTAATTTAATAATAATAGCATTTTTTCGGAGCATTTATTTTATATATTAATAATAATAATAATTATTCGTTTTAAAAAAAGTTGGTTCAATTTCATTAACATTTTCATATAAATATTTACATATTAAATAAGACGCATTTTTTATACCTTAATATATTATATAATAAGCAACATTATTTTTTCCGGTCAATATAAGATATTTAAAATTGTATTAGTACTATTTAGCATTAATTTTTTCCACTTTAGAGATATATTAATCATAATTAAAATATTGTATTTAAATATTACGAATATTATATTATATTTAATATAAACGAACGATTTTTTACATTAAAATTACTATTTCGACCGATGATATGACTTTCGGGCTCTCTACTGTACACAATTTTCAATACATTTCGATGTAACATGCGGTTAAAGGTAGGTATTTTCATACTGTACAAGTCTCATATTAGTCATTTTTCGATTGCATGTGCGAAAAAAAAGACGACTTGGCCCGACGTGCGCCTAGCTTCATGTGCTATACAATGAGCGCTCAATCAACCCTGTATGACCAAAATTGACCGAGTTACAGCGAAAAAACGCAAAATTACCTTCCCCGCCCCCCTCAATTGAGTACAAGGTCTATGGATACGACAACTCAGAAATAAGCTCTCCACAACACCTCAACGATATTAAAAAAAAATCGCTACTCCATTAACTTTTCCAAAATCGGATCTTTTCTGTATAAGATGACTGGCCTACGTGGTCCGATGAGTCACGTTTGTTATGACGGCCCATTGGCATAGTGCTAACTATTAAGATCTTACAAATAATACACAAAATAAAATTAATCAATTAATCAAAGAGTGGCAAAATAAAGAATATATTGATAGTGATACTTTAAAATATTTATCATGTAATAATGGAACTACATCAAAACTATATGGGTTAACCAAAATACACAAACCGGGTTACCCCATGACACCGATTGTATCGGCTTTAGGTAGTCCTATTTATAACATTAGCAAATTTTTACATAAAATAATTTATGAAACAATTAGAAATAACAAAAAAGAACTAAGAATGCTTGGTCTTTAATTGAAGAAATAAAAGGGCTAACCATTACTGAAAATTATTATTATTATTGTTAATTGTCGCTTCATGTAGTTTATCTGTTCACGAATATACCACACAATCTAATCATAAAAGGTTTAGAAAAACGAAGTGAAGAATTTAAAAAACTGTCCAAGATTCCGACAACTGAAATAATCAACATGGTGCCACTAATTTTGGATTCCACCTGTTTTATGTTTAATGGACAAACATATAAACAAAATATAGGTACGCCTATGGGTTCGCCACTGTCTACGACATTGGCTAATCTAGTAATGATTGATTTGGAAGACGATGTATTATCTGGTCTAGAAAATAAAACAATATTATACAAACGGTATGTCCATAATATATTCATTGTTTATCCCGAAAAAAAGATGTCACTAAGCTGGTAAAATCTTTTAATACATATAACAAACAATTAAAATTTACGTTTGAATTAGAAGTTGATAATGCTGTACCTTTTTTGGATGTGAAATTTATTAGACAAAATGGATCCTTATTAACGGGTTGGTATAGAAAACAAACACGTTCTGGAAAATTTCTAAATTTTTACTCGAATCATCCCATACTCATGAAGAGAGCGATAATAACAATGGTTGTAGACAGAGCAATTTTACTTTCTAATAAGAGGTTCCACCAAAGAAATGTAGACTTTATTAAAAGCTTTTTACTAAAGAATGGTTGTGACACTCAATTCACAATTCACACAATTAAAAACAGACTTAAAAAGATTTGGCACTGACGCCGCCTGTTTTCCGCCATTTCTACAGCATTAAGAGTGTTCCAGAGGACTCAATTTTTATCAAAACCTAATGAATAAGGGGCAAATTCTTCGTCTTTTCAAGCTCTAAAACTTTTATTTTGGCGATATTTCATTATCCATTTAGTGAAATGAGTTAGATGTGAAAAAACGCAAAAGTTTGCCTTTTTTTGCGGAAAATCGCGTTATAGCGCCATCTGCCACGAGACTCAAAAAACGGGGATTACTTAAGGGGGAACTGGTCTTCAAGAACAGATAATATTTTGATTACTTGGATCATTTTATAGGCGCAATGCTCTAACGAAGCGCTAGTCTTCGTTTTGGTTATGTCGTCATGCGGCTCTTTTTTGAGATAGATGATGTATCATGAATCTGTCGGGCGGCTTTTATCCAAGGAAAATGTCGTTTTTGATATGGCAGCATCACGATCTATATGAGATACTTTAGGAATAGAGTTGTAGTATTTGAGATATTTTAGGAATGAATGTTTGGTAAGAGTAAAATGTGGAAAAGAATAAGTGATACACGATTTTATTCGGGTGGACCGAGTATCTCCGTCCGCAAGGAAGGAGGCGGGGTCGAAGCGCCCGAAATCGAAGAGGAGCAATGCTTTTGAAAAAATCCGCTTCTCTTAGCAAGCTTTGAGAATTGGCGACCTGACCGACCCGATCGTTTGGTTGGTCTGTTACGATCAAATACCTATTAGTTTTGTCTTTGGGATTTTATATCGTCCCCCACACATTCCGCTAAATCTTGACACTATTGATATCACTCTAACCATGTTAAGCTCGACAGTTGAACAATTAATAATTGCTGGTGATCTCAATTCCGATTTGCGACATGGGGTGAGGCCTGATTCATCAAAGCTCGAATCCTGGATTAAAGCCTCTAGCCTTCCACAGATTTATTACCTCTCCAACAAGACTATCATCTACGTCAGCTACATTAATCGATGTCATCTTGATTTAAAAAAATGTGATTTATGAGAATACCATGAAAGTCGATTCAAGAGGCTTTTCATTCAATCGTTATGCAAACTGCATTCCGTGGACGAAATTTATTTTCTGGGGTAACCGATTTCTGGTAATTTTGAAGTTTCAAATCTTATATTTTCTGTATTCGGTGTAATTTTGATAAAATAATTTTCTATTTCTTTTCTTTTAAATGTGTTCTTTTCTGTTGCTAAAATTGTAGTATTTTTATAGTCGAAATCATGATTAGTATTAATACGATGCATAGTTATACATGTATGTCTCTTCTTTTCCATTCATTTTTCTCTTGTGTTCACTTATTCTTTTTTCTAATCGTGTACTCGGTTTTCTAATGTATACTTTATTGCAAGGCAAGGAATTTTTCATAGGACATGGCTGTGTTTTAATAAAGGAAGTGTATCTTTATACGGTTTTATCCGGCATATTTTTTTTTATATAGGTATGGAAACTGACTGTGTATTTTCCTTTTTCATTATGGCTTTTATTTTTTCTGAGGCGCCGTAAATATATGGAATAGACGAAGTTTTAACTATTCCAGTATCTGTCCAATTACTATTTTTTCCATTGTAAACCTCGTGTACTTTCTTACAGATACAATTTTCGATGATTTGAATGCGAAAGTTGTTTTCGCGTAATATATGTCTAACGATATTTAAATTTTTTTGTTTTAAAACGTGCTTCTGATAATTTAATGGCTCTATTAATAAGCTCATATGCAATACTGATTTTATATGTTAATAATACAACCTGTATCGATATATCCATTTTCTTTTTTAACCAGTTTTAAATCTAAGAAGTTAATCATATTGTTGACTTCAACTTCCTTCGTGTAAGTAATGCGATTAATACATCTTTTTACATTAGGAAGGTCATTAAAAACTGATAAAATTACATCCTCGTTGCCGCTTGGGTATGATAATAATACATCATCAACATATCTTAGATATAATGGAAGTTTGAATATTAATTTGTTTAAAAGGATATCTTCAATAAATTCTATAGTAAGATTTGTAACCACTGGAGAGTGCTGTTAAATGCTATTATGAAACGAAAATGTGGTATTTTGAAGGACAAGATTCAAACATATTTTGAATTCATTTAGAGGTAAAGATATGACTTCTCTTATTACCTGCCATTTTTTATCTATGATGAGCATTATTATATCTGTTGACACGTTTGTATATAAGAAAACTATATATAGTAACATTATTTTTGTGATTTCGAGGGAGAATACAAAGATTTAATTTTTTCCCTGCAATGCCAACTGTGTTTGATAAAAGCTTTAGCTTTACCAACAATTTTCCTTAATATATTAGAATAAAATTTTGCTGGATTGTACGTAGGAGAGTGTACAGTTGGGATAATTAATCTAAAGGCCCTTCTTTGTGAATCTTTGGAAGTCCATATGCATGTAGTAATACTGCGGGCTAAGGCGTCAGTCTTAGTCCGCCCGAACTGAACGTCGCGAAGGTCCCGAGTTCGAATCCCCGTCCGTGCAATTTTCTCTGCTTATGTCCAGTGTGGAATAACCGGGGAACCTTGCTGGGCGAAGGTACGAATTTGGGACCGCTGCCGACCCCCGTCGGCAGTTATCGGTACCGTCAGCGTCTTATCCGCGGCCGGTACGTCGTGGGTCTTATCTCGGATAAAGAGGGGATAAGCCCCGCGTCGTACTCGCTAGGCACAGACCGCCGAATCTGCTGGTGGTACCGATATTGGGGTAGGGGGGACTAGCTCTGGGTGGGTGCTGTGTGTGCCTATAGTTTTTGTCTTGTACTGTCTGTCTCTGTCCTGTACCTCTCCACCCGAGAGCCGACCCGCAAATAGACATATTCGTCATTAACGCGGGGGAAAATTTCCTGTCCTTTGTCCTTTGTCCTACTGCATTGTATGTTTGGAAAAGTTATTAACTTGTTCTGATATTGTTGCTATATATTCATGTCTTATATGTTGTGGTATCTGATAATAATAAACTCATTTTATTCAAATATTCCTGTTTGTCCATAATGACTATTACAATACCTTTATAAATTTTGTGGATATTATGTTTATTTGTTTTTTTTTGTTAAATTATGTAACGATGCAATATTATTTTTTGGAAAAACATAAGTATTAGCGTTTTTATTTATATTAATGTTATTTAAGGCGTGAATGCAATCTTTTCCAATATTATTTTTTTATCTGTAATTATTGACCTATTTTCATGTGTTATATTGTTGATCTTTTGAATACTTTCTTCGATTGTAGCAACAAAATTATTTTTAATTGTCGTTAATGGAAATGAATGTTTTTTCCTTAAAGCAACCATTTCCATTATTTCATTTGGAATCTCGACATTTATGAAAGAAATTAGGTTTATATTTGTTGTTGTTTACAAAAGATTGTTCATTGATTAATAATTGTAATTTATTTGAAAAAAGATTTCAATATTTAGAGCATAATCTTCAATATTTTAGATCTTGGATAAAGAAAAATTTATTGTAAATTTCAAAAGATAACATAATTTCTTATATTATAGAAGATATTAATTTGAAACTTATTATAATAATGATGTAATATGTGGATGTCTTTGATTTCCATGTTTAATAATGATCTGTGTGTAATATTATATAATCGTTGATATTCAATATTGACATTATACGCGAAAAACGTTCTACTTTTCATAAATTTTAAATTAGTTCAGTGTTTGGGAAGCATACTTTTTTGACGGCATTGTAATAAAAAGTTACGTTTATAGAGCGATTTCGATAAAATTTGAGTAAATCGTATTCATTCCCTTAAGGCTAAATATTTTAATGAAACAGCGGATTTGTTTGGAGTAAAAACTACGTGCTTTTCTGTTTTATTTGTTCTCAAATTACCGTTCATTAAAGATTTATTTTTCAAATTTTAATATTAAACGTTAAATATTTCATAATCTGAAAATCGAACATTTTCGGCTTGTGACGTGTAAATATAAACAAGCACGCTGGTCCGATTTTCGCGAATCGCTAAGATAACAATAGAATATCCGGTGTTGTTCTTTTCTTGCATTCAACAATGAATTTATTACGCACGTAATATAATAGCCTTGCAAAGAAACTAAAAACTTCATTATACTAAACTTAACTTTTACTTTTTATTGTAATGAACTTTGAAGATTAAGTTGGACCAATCAGCGCTCTTTCCTTTATTACATCTCGCTCAACAGATTTCGACCTATCAGCGTGCTCCAAAAATGAGCTCCTGTATTTTTTTCAAATTTAGTTGAAGTAGCGTAACTTCTAACGAAACGACAATCTCAATATCGCTACACGAGAGATCTGTCTTGATCTAATAGTTATAGTTGATACAGTAAAATGTAGCGCTCTCGGCTAGGATGGTATTTCATGGGAATTGCATGGTCACATCTCTGAATTTTATCTGCCTGAATTGTTTCTTGTAGCCAACTCGATCATCTCCAACACGCTATTGTAACTGCCCTTCCAAAAAAAAAAACACCGTAAAGTCCTAAGAATCTTCGTCCCATTAGCCGGCCCCCGTTACTTCCCAAAATTGTCGAGACAGTCTTATATGATCAATTATTTAATTTTTGTCAATAATTTAATCGGTTCTCAACATTTCAATCAGGGTTCAGACGAATTCATGGATGTGAAATAGCTTTACTCGATTTATAGGACGACATTTTACAGAGTTTTGATAAGGGATTGCTTTCATTTTTATGTCTACTTGGTTTTTCGAGTGCGTTTGATACCTAAAATCGGGAGTTACTCATTTCCCCATTGAAATTCGATGGCGCTGCAGAGAGTGCTTGTTCAAATCATATCTGGGGGAAAGAACTGAATCAATTTGCTACGAAATTAATAATAACACTCTATGTTCGAATCCAAACACTCAACGTGCGAAACACCGAAAGGAGCAAAGCTTAGTTCTTTAGTTTTTACTTTGTACACATCTGATACCTTTGATTTTTGTGCAAGGTCTGAGCTAAAAACATACGCGGACGATACACAAGTTTTACTATCATTTCATCGAGATATGATTGACGGGGCATTAATGGTCTATATTGTCAACTTGTAGAATAGACGGAAACGTTGCTTGATGTCAAGCAACTTTAGGTTGTTCAGTGTGTGATAATACGTCCGCAGTTGACGTGCGATCGTTTTGACTTTAGCAGTAAATGAACGGCCAGATGTTATATAGTCGATCACACACTGAATTCGGAAAGCGAGTTTCCGAGTCAATAGAATTTTGTCGTTCAGTTGAGATATGCGTTTAGTGAACTGTCGGCTCCTCGATTTCTTTAAAAGATTTCGCGGAGTCACCAGATCATTCGCAGCCTCATAAACGGCACAACTGACTTACCATAGTTCACAGTCCTCGGAAAGAGCATCCTGGAGTACGCTATTTGCTCTGTCTATTTCTTGTTGTTTAGGCATAACTTTGGTTGTAAGGTTCCGCATTAAGACGAGAGTCTTGCTTTCGCACGTCCGGTAGAGGTTGACAGCTGGAAACAACGAAACATATCCGTCTCAGATAGGGCACATAATTTCTAAGGTATTGTTGAGAACAACGCTCTGCAAGTTCGGGGTGCATTACTGGAAACCGACGATGCATTCGCGCCATGTAGCCTCTCCGGTGCGATCAACTCTCCTTATAGCAGCTTTTGAAGGTTGTTGTCCCGGGATATCTCTTATGGCTCCTCCAGCTCGAGACTGGGATACATCCGAAGCAGCTCGATGGTCAGAAGCCCTGCGCGTTCTCAAATTAGTAACCGCATGTACATGGAGTAGGTGGTTCGCCTCTCTCGTTCGTATCCTACCTCGCCATCCACAGGGGTAGGTTGGAGTCGAGAGTAGGGTATTTGGGAAGATAGGCTAGGATGCACTATTTTGCATAGCTGCATTGTACTCCGCATTATTCCCTTTGGGCCCCTCAGATCAGCGTAAAATGGCACTGCAATCACGCTCCAAACCATGAGGTAGGTGACTGCATTGTCGGTACTGAGTTCAATTCAACGCGCAAAAAATTGTCTACACGGTGAATCGAACCCCGAACCTTTGGTGACGTTCAAGCTACGAAACAAGGCCGACGCCTTAGCCATCGTAACCATCTCGCCGCCCTTTTACAAATATGGTTATTATTATTATTATCATTATTAATGATCTATTGCATTAAATTCCTGAACCTTTGGTTGAATCAAGGCATTATCTAGCAGAACCAGAAAATGGTTGTTTTCATTTGTCCTTCTTTTGTTAATTGCCGGCAAGAAAACATTCGTTCACCAGAACCGAAAAACTGCGACATCCATCCTACTACTTCGATAATAAGTATAAATAAGGGGAAAGTACTCGATGCCCTTGAAGGATAGAGATTTCTGGTATTTGCCGATGACTAGCTTCGGAATTTGTGGTTTCCAGATATATTTGAGTAGGCGTAAGTCATTACTGTCACCCGAAATTTTGCTAAATTCAAATAACAACGCTTACTTCTTTTGCTCAAGCTAGAGTTTAATGAGGCCAATTCTTCCATTGAAGACCGGTTCCATCGGCATTATAAATATGGTTGTTGTCAAAACCTTCCTTTTTGAAGAAATCATAGAATTCTTCTGAATAGGCTGTGCTTCCTTTAACATCAGCAAATAATCTTTTCAACTGATTTAGAATTTGTGGTATTCCATGTCGTTCTTTAAATTGAACGAGCTACCCCATACTCATCACAAAATTAAAATTATGAATAAAATTTTCATTAAATTACATAGTTTTTTTCCTTTAATAAATGTCCACCTACAGGAATTCCTGTCTCTCGATTATCTAAGAACCATTAGAATAAAATATATTCAAGCACAGAATCTTTGGCGCTGGTAAATCTGTTCGATATTTTCTTGAGATGCTTTGCTTTCAATAATTCATGCCCTTATGTTGTTTATCGTCTGTCTCTGTCGACATCCGATCGTCTTGTCACTCCAAACATTTCGGCAATTACATAGCGCCTCTATCAACGTGCTCTAAAACTTTCATTTTCTCTTCCAGTGTTAAATCTTAACACTTTATTACAGCTGGAATACACATCATTAAAAAAAATAGTCGTTTTAATTGTTCATCAATATTTCATCACCGATCATTGCCATTAACTCCGATTCAAAACTCACTATTAATATTTGCATATGAATTCAATGCCATTTTTTCACTTTTTTCTTTTCAGTTAAATTTTACTTGTTTTAATTTATAATAAAATTTGCTTACGTACTAATTAATTGATTTATTACTAAAAATATGTTTATATATTAAATCTATACTGCAATTCCTCTTCCGAAAATCGGGTACGGGGTGATAGTTCTGATGAATCGTCCGCGATTGGGTCAAATTCAATCCGACGTTTGAGCTCAGTTGGTCTATGGGTATTCCGCAAACCAATGAGAACGAATCAGACTGAAAACATCATGTGATATGACGTCACGAACATAATGCGACTGTGAGAAATAGGAGAAGCGTTGCTCCTCTTCTGCTGGTGAATATGATTCGAGGTTAAATGGAGGAACCGAGAAGCGGAAAATACCGAGACTCTGAATTAATCTTTTGATTAAATCTATCGCTGTGCTATATTTTCAATAATTTATTACTAACATACCGTAAATAAATAAATAATTTAGTACAATCACCTGTAAGCATTTACGAAATAAGAAGGAAATGTTTTTAAATGTCTCATAATATTAGATTTCTCCCTCTAGCTGTCTCAAGATCTTGTAGCGGAAGGAACGTCACCGGCTTAACGATTAACCCACCAGTGCTGGAATTGACATGCAGCTCCGGTCCACAGGGACGGCGACGCCGGCAGGCGTCCAAGCCCAGTGTTCCGGTGGTGAGCCCGAGGACAGTGACACAGCTTCGTATCCGAGCTCAGGTTTATGTATGTCTGATGCCAACACACTTCTTCCCCAGGGACTGTGACCCCAAATGAAGCCCGTAGAGTCAGCATCGGAAGTAGCTCAGGACACTCCGATGGATACAGGCACGGCTGAGAACGCAACTCCTCGCCAAAGCCAAAGCGGCGCACAGAAGAAGAGGATGTTGTGCACAAAATATGAAGAGGAAAGGAGAAAGGCGGAGGCCGAAGGACTTCCCCTCCCCTAGCCTCCCACTCCTAGGAAAAGCGGTGCGCGAAAGAGGAGGGAGTTGAAGCCCGTGGTTGGGGCCAGAACCCGTTTAGAGGAGCCGACCACTTCTGCCGTGAACGCGGGAAAAACAGGGAGCGCTCCCCTTAGGGATAACAGGAAAGCTGAGAGGAGCGTTTCTGATCCCTCAGTCAAACCCCAGAGGAAGAAAACGAGGAGTAGGCAGGAGCAAGTCTCCACCCCAAAAGGACCTACTAGCAGGTGAATAGGGTGGTGAAGATCCCAGATGGGGAATCCATACCCAGGTTCGTGGAGACTACCCTGAGAGGGGGGGGGGGTGGATAGCCACCTTTCTTTGTGTGGATGACGAGAGTGCCAATAAACCTTGAGATAGTCAACGAGGGAAACGAACTCACCTTTGTACCGGCAAATAGACAAGAGGTCTTGGACATCACTCTGTGTACGTAGCATACGTAGGGAGGTTCAAGGGTAGAGGGTATAAGATGAACCTTCACTTTCGGACCATAGGCTGATTCGCGGCAGATTGGAAAAGATCACCCCCATCCCTCCCCCTAGAGAAATGGTTCCGAAACCCAAGAAGCACGGACTGTCCTGGATACAGAGAAAGTCTTTGTTCCAGTTTGGGGAGTTTCATGGGGAAGTATGAAACTCCGGAAGAGCGAGAGTACACGGAGACAGTCCTTGGAGGCACCGTGCCGAGAGCTTTCGAGGCCAACAGCCCACTCAAGAGGGTAAATCCTAAAAAGAGGAGACTCCATGGAGTGTGGCGTTGGAAAAAAGCCGTAAGGAAACAAGGAGACTCTTCAACCAAAAGGCAAAGAAGGCGGTCACGATGGACACTTGGACTGCCTTCAAAAGGGAGGCTATGGCCTACAGGAAGCTTATAAGGGAGTCTCAAATGAATGCATGAAGGGGGTTCTGTACAGAGACAGAAAATACCTCCTCCACCGCAAAGCTTGCGAAGATATTCTCCAAAGAGAAGGAGGATAGTCTACGATTTATAAAAGGGGAAATTGGCGTGTTAACCAATTCTCCAAAGGAAACAATGGAACGGCTCCTTGTGTGCAACTTTCCAAGCATCGATCTTGAACAGCTTGAGAGTACAAGGGAACACTGCCCGAGGGGGAGTAAAAACTGGAAAATCGCTACCCAAGTAGTTAATCCAAAAAAAGTGACAAGAGCGCTAATGATCTTCGAACCGTTCAAGTCACCGGGACCAGATGGCATTTACCCGGCTCTCCTTCAGAAGGCCGGGACTCTCTTGGAAAATAATGTGAATGAAAAAACAATATGGATCTTTTCCGATAGCCAAGCGGCGCTGAGTACTGTTGGAAATCCAATCGTTAATTCAGCGTTAGTCAGGGACGCCAAGATAATTTTGCGATACCTGGCCGCACGAAGCAAGCTGAACCTAACATGGATCCCAGAACACATGGGATGGTCAGGGAACGAATGGGCGGACTCCTTGGCCAAGTCGGGTATCGTAAATGGCCTAGACATGACTGGAAAGTTGGCCTTGCCCTTTCAAGAAGGTGCATGCTAACAAGGCATCACATCATCAATTTCCGTTGTCGTTGAGTGAGTAGTCGCACGCATAAATTACTGCTCATCATTTATTCAAATTTCTTATCACTCATATATTTTTCGAGGAAGAGATTTTTCACGAAAGAAGTGCAGTCCCGCTGTCCCGCATTTATCCATCATCGGATTATTTATTATTTCACATTTGGGTCAGTTTCTCTGCATTTTTGCTAATTTCTGGCGGGAGGTCTCTCTCCATAATTCAACGACGTACCGCAACACATAACGATTGTCAGTGTCCATCACAGCTGTCATATCGGCCTATGCTCCCGTTTGCACCGCATCGCCATTGATTACTTGGATTATTTTGTCACCCTTTTCATATCTAAGAACACACGAAGAGTACATCAAAATCAGCTCTCACCTCATCATCAAGAGGGACATGTCTTAAGCTCCTTTAGATGTAAGCAAATTGTACGCAATGCTCAGAGTGCCGTTCGGCTTTCCATCGCGGTCATTTAGTTCTTTGGTGGACCGACTATCATATGTTTCTCCTTCTCCTCTTTCCCCATTGCCCTCCTCCTCAGCATCGACTAGTTTGGTGTCACATTTTGTATTTTCCTCTTTTCTCGCAGTTTCACCCGTAAGTCTCCCTACCTCCTCAACTTCCTCTCCCGATTCATCGGCTACAGTCCTTAGCTCCATATCGCCCATCTTGTCTGTTGTCTCTTCTTGATTGTCCATACGACGGTCCCTAGTACCTGATACAATTAACAACATAAACACGGCGAATAAGCTTTCGGAGCTCTCTTCGGTCCCTTTGCCTGACTCTTGGCAATCACTGACTTTAGAAGAACGAATGTTGGTTTTTATGCAACAGTCTCTCAGGAGTGGCATGAACTTAACACGCCTGACAGACCATGCTGGTGCGATTACAACTGAGATGCGCTCTGAAATAAGTGATCTTAAAAAAGTATGGGCATATGCGCCAACAAGTGATCATATCATCACTGATATCCCCTCTTCTTGCAATTTACCTCTACTTGAAATTGTAAATCGATCTCTCGCGAAAGTAAATGCAACTTATTTGGAAAAATTCTTTGTCGGCACCAGGAAACTAAAGAAACCCGAGGAAACGACGGAAACCGCTTCGGATACGTCAATGAGTATATTTGCGATTATTGTGCAATGCGTTTCGTCGGAAATTTGTAACCACATTATTGATGCTAAGCGTAAATTTGGGAAGGTTACTCAAGCTGATATTTTCGCATAACTCTATCCTGGAAGTACTGCGGTTGTGTATATGAACGAATTTTTGATAAGGCAGATGTACATATTATTAGGGTAGACAAAATCGGCGGCTAAATCTACGAGGATCTCGTGTTTGGACTGTTTCAAACAATGGTCGTATTTTCTTTCACCGTTATGCCAGTTCTCCAGAAATACCCACAGTTACCGAGCGTGATGTAGCCAATATCAAGTGACAATCACATAACCGCATACTATGAATAAATAAAAGCGTCGTTAATAATACTTCAGAATCTGGTCTTATTCATATTTACCATGCCAACATCAATTTATTACGAGCACACCTGTCACAAATTGAAGCCTTAGTTACAAGTTTGTGTGTTCATATATTAGCTCTTACAGAAACATAGTCAAATCCAGATATAACGTCTCAAACGGTTACGATTCAATCTTATAATCTCGTGCACAGCGATAGGGCGATTTTGTCCTCAGGAAGAAATAATTATGTACTAGGAGGTGGCGTAGCATGTTTCTTACATGACTCAATATCTTATGTCGTTCTCCAATCTTCCGAAAATTCGTTATTAAACGACCCAAATTTCCTTATTATTAATGCAAAGTTTCCGGAAAATACAAATTTAATGCTTGCAATAATTTATCATCAACCGAAAGGAAGCATGTTTGTAGACTTTCAAAATAAATTGAATTTATACAGACCAACTTACAAAAATATTGTAATTACTGGTGATTTGACCTGCAACCTACTAGCCAATGATTTTAATGCTAATTATCTTAGCAATTTCGTCTTGGATTATTCGCTTTATTCAGTCCCTTTTGCTCCCACACATCATGTAATGCACACGAAATTACATAGTTTAATAGACGTGTTTATGGACGATTCCAAAGAAAAAGTCCCGCGCATCTTCTGCATCTTTTGCAGCTGGTTGTAACCTAATCCTAATCGACTACAAGATTGATGCCTTTTCTTATAAACAAAAGACCTTTACTTTCCGTGATTTTTCAAATTGTAACAATGAAGAGTTTAATCGCGATTTAAATTCCTATCTACATCATAACGTACACGAACTCTACAATAGTGCAATATCTCATACAACTAGTTTGTCAGACCTATATAATACCATTTTATGGATGCATCTTTGAGGCTCTTGATAAGCACGCGCTTATTGTTACAAGATTGCTTAAAAGAACTTCAGCACCTTGGACCACCGTTGATATCAAACAGCAAATCAAGCATAGGGAACATGTATTCGCTAAGGCTAAACGTACCTGCTTAAACTTTTTGCTTGAACAATATCGCCAACTTCGGAGATAGGTTAAACATGTATTAGTCTGATCCAGCTAAGGTCGGGGCACTTCACTGTAAATTCGGACTCGCATTCTTCCCCGCAACATTTTTCTCCTGGCGAATTGAATACTCACTATAGCAATGTTGAATCGTCACATGCAGCATGGAGTGATTCCCAGCTCCGTCGAATTCTTCAGATTTTCATCGATCCCAATATGACCTCTTTCAGCTTTTCAGAAATGTAACATTATGAAGTGCAACGTATTATTTCAAATTCCTTCTCTAAATCCAAAGGTCTCAGTCCGGATAGATTGCAACTGATTCATCTTCAACGAATCATTCCCATCATCATCATACCGCTCACCACTATCTTCAACATATGATTATCTGATGGTATTTATCCAGACCTGTGGAAAATATCTTATATTATCCCTCTGAATAAGATTGCCACACCAGTCACACCTGACGATACTCGTCCAATTGCGAATCATCCGCATATTGCAAAACTCTCGGATGCTCTGATTACTCAAAGGGTAGTTACTTATCTTGAATCTAACAAACTTCTGCACCCCAGACAGTATGGTTTTCGGAGGTACCATAGTGTCCAAACGGCATTTATTAAACTGTTGGATGATGTGCGGCGAACTGCTGAACTCGGCCAAGTCACCATTCTAGTATTATTTGATATCTTTAAAGCGTTTGAGTCTCTAAATCACCCATTGATATTATACTGCCTGCGCCAAATAGGTTTGATGATCAGGCCATAATGTGGATCCACTCTTATTTACCTGGACGTTCCCAAACTATTAGGGGTCTCGATGGTATATATACTAAGGAACTTTTCACCACTACTGGTGTTCCACGAGGAACTTGTCTTGGTCCGATATTATTTATCATCGTTTTTAACACCTTGTTCCCTCGTCTACTGAACTGCCGCGATACGTCTATAGTGTTTGCTGATGACACACAATTTTATCTCTCGACGCCTATTAGTTCTATTCAACAAACTGTCAAATCATTGAATGCTGACATAGAAACTTTTTACCGTTAGTCACAAGCTTGTGAACTTACACTCAACATGAAGAAGACCAAAGCGATCATTCTGGGTACTAGTCTAAGTCGCAGCTAATTACTATACTTCCATTGATTATAGATGGACACCCTATACAATATGTGAGCGAAGTTAGAAACTTAGGCGTTTATTTGCCATCCGACCTCACCTGGAATCGCCACATTTCGTCCATTAGCTCCAAAGTTCACTTTACATGTATAAAAGGCAAATTGGTTAAGTATTGAGGGACGTCAGAAGTATTTCCTTGGTACATTAACCTATCAGATTTTAACATCTCTCAATCCTCCCATCTTAGGAGCAGTTTTGTCGCCCTACCTGATGGTGTGCGAAAATCGTCTCGACTTAATTCATTACCTTTTTATCTACCAATTTGTCACACTGATTGTTTCCAGAATTCCTTTTACAACTGATTCATCTTCAATTTCACGCAGAGTCCAGCATTCCGGAGCACTGGTTAATATACATATCCGTAAAGGATCATTTACGCATAAAGTTGAAAATTTCTGCTTGATTCCATCTAAAAGTAATTCCAACTGCTACTCTCTCGATAAACCCATTTTTTGGGGAATTTGGTCGTTGATTTCGGACAATTCGTTTTCTGGTCATTCGTGAGACGTGTCGTCCATTGAACCACTTAAACTTGAAATACACTGTTTCCGACATGTGTAATAAATTTTAGCAGAAACAGGTAGATCCGGAAAATACTCCCCGACTTTTTTGAGACTAGTCTCAAATTTTTACCTGCATGACCATTAAGATTAATACACCGATCGCTGTGCGATATGCTGTTTAGATGAAAAGTGTTATCGAACGTTACAGTGTTCTGGAGGAATGTACCAAAATAATATAAAATGAAGCGAATGCCATAGGGATTGTATGTGCATATATATCGCACATAATACTGGTGTTTTTAATCTCATCGATCCAGCTTCTTACATACTGAATAGAACGCTTTTTTTACATTTTTATAACGGGATCGAAAAAAGCCGCGAGAACTGAAACCGCCCTTGGCAGCCGATCCCGTATACTTTAACAGTTGAAACGCTAATATTTATGTTCATATATTTACGAACAAATTACCCACGATAATTCTTTTTTGCACAGTACTTTAATTTCGAACTGTTGGTTGGTTGGGTGACGTTTGAATTTTAAAGGAAAATGTCATCTCTCCTTTAAAAAATGTTTAATCCTTTGCAGCATAAATTTTTCTTTACACTGAAAATAACTAAAAATTGTTACTCGGGGTTTTTTGAGGTCGCTGATTACGAATCTGAAGTCACATTTTCAAAATTCAAAATGGCCGATCCAATATGGCGGACGGTCTTTTGAAAATGAAACGAAATTTATTTGATTTTCAAAATCTAACTTCAGATTTTGAAAATTTGTAAAATATTATTTTGAGAGTAATCAGCGATCTCAAAAACCCCTGAGTAACACCTTTAAAATAGATTTCGTTTTATTTTCGAAAAACGGTCCGCCATATTGGATCTGCCATTTTGAATTTCGCAATTCTGAGTTTATATTCGTTATCAGCGATTCCAAATATCCTCGAATATCCATTTTCAGACAAATTCAACGATTTTTAGTTTTTTTGTCCGACATATTAGTTCCGCCATTTTTAATTTCATCATTCGGACTTTATTTTCGTAATCAGCGAATCCAAAAACACACGCATATTGATTTTCAATAAAAACGAGTGTCCTTTTACATTTTTGTTCGCTCCTATTTGAAACGCATTTTCTATTTTGGCTCTTTAGACCGCTATAGCTGAACACCATTTTGAATGCTACATATATGCCAGACACCATTCGAAAGAACTTTTCAACACGGACATTTTGAGCCCTCGTACATCAAAATCGGTTAAGAATAATTTTGTTCGAAGCGTTGTTTCAGTTGACACGGAACTATATACTGTCTATGTACTAGAAGTCATTTTAATCATCACAAACTAACTAAAAACATCAAAAACTAAATAAATCTATCCGATGAAAGAGAACAAGCATTAATGTCTAAACCGGCGTTAGTCCCATTAAGAATAATATTATTTGCATAGTTTCGTCCCAGGATCCAAAGTGGACCCATCAAACAATTTCATAAAAATTTGTTGCGGCTTTTACGGCTTTCACGAATCCCCACCCTAGACGTAATAATATTTTAATGTTATGTGACCATTTTAAATAAAACTAACAGTGAACCTGTTTTGTTGCATATTTTTTATCAATATATTTTATGAAGTTGTACTCCTTAGATTAAAAGTTGAAAATCATTTTTTCCATTAACCTTTTTCATGTTTACTGTCACTTTCGTAGTTTCTTATTAAATATGAATAACTGTGTTGACTATTTTTATACAAATAATAACCTTCTTCATGATGGTCAACATTATGGTTGAAAAGTCAAATTGAATTTCGGTTTTGTACTATCTACTGATTGTACCTACTTACCAAACTTCTTCCTCGTTAATGCTACTTAGGTATCTATCATGTTAAACATAAAATACGTGAGTGACATGATATCATACTGGCATATATGGTTGTCTGTCAGCCAAATATTATTTCTGCGATTTAATTCACCTCATCATAATTATTTTCCATCGAATTATTATCTATTTTAATTGTAATGAAAAGTACATGTTTATGAAAAATAATGTTCTGCTGATTCGAGTTTCTTTCGATATAGCATATATACGTCAATTAGTGCACCTTGTGCGCAAGACATTGTATATTCACTTTTAGTGTGTCATTATAGTGGCGCAGGACTGGATGTAAAAGAATACTTCTATATAAAAATATAGTTTCCACTAGGTACTGGAACGTCCAAAATGATATCAAGATAGTTAAGAGTACAATAATCAAGTGTACGTTGAAATTAAACAAGTTAAGTGGTTAAAACTCCTGCTCATTGAAGTAACCTCTTTTATTCAGCTATATAGTACATACAAATTTAAATATCTTTAAATTTGCGAAAAGAAACATTTTATATTGTAGAAATTATTCAATTATTGGTCTGTTCTTTCGATTCTTGAAATACATCCAATGAAGTCTGGAAAAAATCGTGAAAAAAGTAAGTATAATATAATTTTAAAGGATACAATAATTCTCAACTAATAAATTCGAGAAACATCCATACATGGACGACTGGATATTATATATACGGGTGTGCGTGCGTGCGTGCGTGTGTGTGTGTGTGTGTGTGTGCGTGCGTTTGTGTGTGTGTGTGTGTGTGTGTGTGTGTGTGTGTGTGTGTGTGTGTGTGTGTGTGTGTGTGTGTGTGTGTGTGTGTGTGTGTGTGTGTGTGTGTGTGTGTGTGTGTGTGTGTGTGCGCGCGTGTGTGTGTGTGTGTGTGTGTGTGGGTGTGTGTGTGTGTGTAAATAGATATAGAAACTGACAAAAATAAATAATTGTAGAAATTATATTCATAATTCTAACCATAAATAGCATAGTAAATATTTATAATCGATGATATAACTTTATTTTTTCATTTTCTGATCTCTAATGTTAACTTGACTTGTTGAGGGAGGTGTTTTGTATCATAATTGTTTATCAACAATTTTGCATAATTTCAAAGACCGTGTCTGTCAGCAAGATGCTATTGAAAAATGAAATTATTAGTTAATTCGAATGGTACGGTCCAAATTTACTATGGAAACCAATGATGATCAATGGTAAACTATTCACTAATATTTCATTATTTTTTATATTTGGAGATTTTACTTAATGCCTTTTCAGTAGCGTCGCCACTTGAATTCATATTGATTTTTCCGTGGCTTTCATGTGCTATGTATTCCTTAGGGTTCCACGGCTACTGAAATAGTAATAGTAGTTGTATGGGTAGTAATAGTTATTGTAGTAGAACTAATAACAAAATAAATAAATATATTTATAAATATATTATAATATATATATATATATTGGATAATTTGTTCATTTAAAAAAATATTATTTGGTTACAAATGAAACTTTATATTCTAAGCTTTACATCGAAAAGTCAATATTTCAAAAATTGAAAATAAGGAATGCAATACGGCGGATTCTCCGTCAATTTTGAAATAGAAATGTTCTCTTACGATTTTGCGATAAAATATTTTGGTTCAGTTTAAATTAATAACATGATTTTTTAAAGACTTTTTTCTGTTTTTCAGTTTTGACTTTCCTTTGGTACAATATTATTGAATAATGAATTTAAAAAAGTGTTTTCCTTTGAACTTAAGTATTGTAATAAGGATTGAACGACTCAGAGTTTCTCATTGTTTATCCCAATAGTGTCTGAAATTTGTGTTTTAATGCAAGGACTCTCCGATCGGTGCAAATAGAAATAGATTTTGTATTTTTGTGAATTACTATTTGCAATGTACACGAGTAAAAAGGGTCGGTTTCTGATGGGTTTTAGGTAGCATTGAAAAATACCAATGCATCAAGTATCATGACGCTATTTACAATTTCCATTTACTTCTATTTATTTCGATCTGAAATAACTGTCGTTGTGAAATAATAAAGAACATTTTTTCGGAAAAGTTATTACAGATTGAAGATGATTAATTTTTTATCAAAAAACGGAAATTTTTCGAAATTGTCACATCTTAATGCGATAATTCTGTTCAAATTCATTCTAAAATTATAGACTTAAAAATTTCAACGTCGACGTATTTTTGGTCGTTTTAAGGTACCCACCAGAATCGTTGTTGTCCTAGCACTGTTAAATAGAGTAATTTTAATTACAAGCTTTTATTTATTCTCATTGATTTAATTCTACTGGGGAGTATCGAAACACAACCTATCTTACGGTAGGTCAACTCTAGGGTGGTTCTAATGAAACTATCCCTTGCTTCGACAACGAATATTTTACTGGATGCCGCTGCTACGAGTTTTACCATATGTTCAATGGCTTGGTATGGGTATTCTTTAAAGTCCCAGGTCGTGGAGATTTCGCCTTTTTCCGCATTTTTCTTAGAGTGATGGATTCAATGCAATCTAGCGCGGGGGGTGATGTGATTCGGCATTCGTTCCGATTGATCAGGTCAACATAACACTGGTCAAGACGAAAATGTCTCGGAGATAAAATGAGCTAATCTTTGTTAATTTGGGTTCGCTGAATTCGAATCCGATAATGCAAATTTGTGAGCAGCTCTTGGTTCCACGAAACACGGGATTAAAGCTCGAAAAAACGCCGTTTCGTACAATGTGCAACCTTGAAATTAAAGGTCAAAGTGCTAATTTCAGTATATCTCAAAGTCCATTTTTTAAACATTTTTTTATTGGTCTAAAACAAAAGATTGACTACCTTTTTATATGATACGTGAGACCCAGAGTGGGACACTTTTTAGATTTTGAGAAAATAACCATTTAATGTCTAAAAATTGATTAATCTGCTATTTTCTCAAAATCAGAAAGTGTCCCACTCTAATTTTCACATATATTATAAAAAAAGTAGTTAATCCTTCGTTTTAGACCAATAAAAAAATGTTTTAAAACTCGATTTTGAGATATACTGAAATTATATATTCAAATTTGTGCATACTACTTATAAATATAATGAACTGAAAAAAATTAATATGGTAAATTCGTACTTAATGACAAAATTTTGAAAATCTATAAGTAAAAAAATATTTCATTAAATTCAACAATACTTAAGATTTAGACTTTCACTAACAATTTCATGCTGACGCATTATGATGCAGATTTCTTGACTGCTAATGATTAAATTGAAGTTGAGGATTTTCAGTAGAGACGGACTTTTATAGTTTAATATTATAGTATTAAACTAAGTGTAATAGTTTATTTAAAAAAGTTCAACCAGATCGTCTGTACCGAAAATACTCAACTTCAATTTCACTAACAATGACAACATTTTAGTAAAGTTTTGACCAAATTCAATAACTTTTTTTTTATCTGGACAGTTCAGGAATTGTTATTTATTTTAAGTAATGACTGGAGAGGTACATGTTATAGAAGCAAGTAAAGCATAAAAGAATGTACAGAATATTGTAATGTCCATCCCTCGGCGAATAGCAATGAACAATGTGAAACGCGCGCGCGTGCGTGTTGTTACAAGATTATTACATTTATCGTAATTATTCATCACAACCAGAGCATTTTATCTTGAGTAGTAAAAGATTCCATTGTAAAATATCAACAAATAACTACTAGTAGCTTACTTCTTGTTTTATTTATGTTTATGCTTCATAGTCAATATGACGGGCTTTGAATCAATTCTTTTTTTTTGATAATTTGTTCGAATCATCTACAATGAAAGTATTAATACTTCTAGCAATCTCTATAACTTGCGTAGAATGAAAAAACAAAACTGCCAGGCGCACTATGGCTTTAGCGCAAAGCAGAAGAGAAGCGGCTGAGCTTGAGTCTGCGGGTGTAACGTATGGTCCAGGAATGTTCTAATCATTAGTTTTATATATAGATGAAAATAATCTTTTATGGGTATCTACGTATAAAATACGTGTACGTATAAAACAAAATTATATAATAATAATTTACAATAAAGTTCTAAAGATTCGTAATATTATTTATATTTGATAACCATACTAAAACTTATTGAAAAATATAGCATATTAAATTTTGACGGTGCTAGAAAGTCGCATGTTGCACTAAAAAATCGAAAATAAAATACTAAAAATTGAACTACTCCCGCAATTTAAATATTTTCCATCAAAAAAATTTGTACGTGTATTTCATTCCATTTTAAACAATCTCTCGCATGGATTTGTTATTATGTCACATATTTCAAAAAATAAAAATTCACAATCATGGAAAAATTAAAAATTTTTTTTATTAAATACCATTAATTTGAGGAAGAAAATAGTACCAAATGACGATATTTACAAATGTGCAAAATATAAAAATCAAGGGCCTAAATTCTGGCTTGCTTTTCCCCTTAAATTCAATATCTGTCCGTAACACTTTTTGAAACATTTTTTATTATTATTTTTTTTCTTTCTCCCAAATTTCCAAGGTCCGCGCGCGTTTCTTATTATTTATTGTTATTTTCCGAGGGATGCCCAGAGTTAGCGCCGAAATACATCGTTTATTTATATCCAGTTTAAACAACAATGTGGTTTAAACAACATAAAGCAGGTAATTTTAGATTGCTGGCTTAATTTGTTTATCTACTTGGATTTGGATAATTATTTTCAAAAATTTCTTTATTTAGAAAGTGTCAGGTCACAAGACGACCCATCACAGAAAAGAATTATGTTAAAATAATGGAAAATGTAAAGGATGATATATCTGAAAATAGCTCTTCTGTCGACAATTCCTTTGACTGCATTGTTGTTGATGATTTTACTTTTATTGATATGTATGATAAACAGGATATTACAGATAGGTTAAAAATATGTTGTGAAATGCTTAAAAATTTAAAAATCTGTGAAGGGGTCCCAAGTGATAATGTTGAAATCAAAAAGGCCATATTACTTGGACAAAAAATGGTCGAATCCATTAAAGACATTCTGAGAAACTTTAGTTATTGTGAAGATGATGAGCTTTTCTTACCTTCCGAATAAATCACTGATGAATACACGGATGAAGATGTTTTAGAAGTGTCTACGATAACTCAATTTGCATCAGAAGATTCTTTGACGTCGAATACGTCATCATCATCTCAATCGCAAAATGTTTCGTATTATGAAGTATCACCCAAAAAACAGAAGACGTTGTTTATACCTATACAAACCAAAATTAAAGTTGTAGCTTTAGCTAACGAGCATCCAATGTGGAGTTTAAAAACCCTTCAAAACAACGGAGATGCTGCATTGAAGAATAAAAGCCATTTAAATCGCTGGAGGAAAGAAATCGAACAAGGCGGCAATAACCTGGAAAAATTTGAAGCTATTAAAAGGTGGACCATAGATCGATTTTGTGAAGCCAGAAATGATAAAAACCTGGTAAATACAAGAATGTTAAAATAATGGGATTCTCAAGCAGTGCAGTTTACCAGTCTTAACTTCGTAGCAAGTAAGTCATGGGCAGATCGTTTTAAAGTAGAAAACAAAATTCGACAAAGGAAAGTAACTCGTTACATAAAATCTAATAAGGCTATGGATCAAGAGCAAATTATGAATGAGGCAAATAAATTTCAGCAGCGTATCCTAAATGAAATTCCACACTTAGAGCATGTTCAAGCAATCTTAATATAAAAATATAGACATATTAGGAATATAACAAGTCTCCTCGAACACCAGAACCAAGGTTAGAGGGCGGGAATGTAACAAATGGAGTATCAAATAAAATTAGCAGTTTTTATTTCTTTCTTTCCGTATATAATGCGCCGTTTTTCAATTTTTATACAAGTACAAGATTGAATTAAATATTGTATTTACCAATATTTAATAACAATTCACTCAGAACTCATAGCATTAATCTCCAGAACATCCGTACGAAACAGTGCAAAAAAATTCATGTTCGCTATTTCACATCAAAATATATTTTTCCTGTATAATATAAATACATAATACGTACGCACATTTGTAGATTGTGCGAAAGTTCGAAGACATTCGGATATGTACACATTTCAAAAAAATTATTGTTTTTTAAGTTTTGGAAATTTTCAAAATTTATTTATATATATATATATATATATATATGACTTTAATGCTAAATAATTTGAAAACTATACATCGCACAAATTGTTTACAAAGGAAAAATGTTCTTAGAATTTATCACAGAATCTACTGTTAACCGGAAGTCATTGAATAGAGAATCACCCTGTATATATATGTATTAATCGACTTGAGATCATCCCCCTTTCAATAACCCTCGAAATTTGATCAGATTTCGCGTATCTCTTGTCGTTTTCGAGATAATTAAGATTTTTAAAAAATGTTAACAGGTAACACAAATATCATATGACGTTATAAATAGTGATCGACAGTGATAGACCACACGGAGAGAAAGATCTAGGTTATACGTCTTGCGCTGCGACCACTGGAAAGGTAATGCTCGGTTCCGAGCATTTGGCGCTTTGTTCAATTAATTTACGTTTAAACTATTTGTACAGACTACAGCTGTACAAGATATATTAAGCTAATCGAATAGAAGCTTATTTTATCAACATTAAAATCTTAGAAACTAATGGAAAATGCAGTGCTATGTTTAAAAAAGTGAATCTGTCATCTATCATTTTGAATGTATGAAAAAGTCTTTTTATACAGTTGTGAAAAATGTTTTTCTGAAAAGAAATGCTAACCAGAAAAAAAAAATATTATAATGCTTTAATTTTTTAAGGTTGATGAGTATAAGGAAGGCGGGGTTTGTACCGCACCATGGGTAATGCCGCTCACCTATATTTCTCAAGATCCATTATGAAAAAAATTTGTTTCATATTTTTTTTTTTTTATGAAGATCTTTATACTAATATCTAATTTCAATGAAAAATTGTTTATTGTAAAATCTCAATTTAAAAAAATCATTAAAAAAAATCTTTTTACCTCCCCTAAATCATTTTCCTCCGCAATCTTTAGCCTCCCCTAATCTAAGAAAAAAGTTCAGTAACAAAACTTTATGAAATATATTATTTTACATTTCTACTTTACATTTTGTTCACATACAATTAAATTATGAATCTCAACTTTTATTAAAATTTGTTCTACGCGATCATGTGAAGTCACACTGTAACCCCTACAATGCTTTAACCAAGTGAAATATATTTTAGTGAATATCTAACACAACGATATTTATAGGGTTCGGAAGTCCTTCGAGAAGACGAGCTTATCCAAGAAGACGCTTCTCTTCCACACGTATCCGATGAAACGAAATTATTGGTACATCTTCGTCAACATTAACGATAGATGATTTCATAAATATACATGTCCCAAGAGTACACATTACAGTGGCACAGATAAAACTTTGTACTTTTACCTCACCATATTCGGTACAATAAACAAACAGCAAAGTGTATGGATTTCAAAAGAAGTAATTGTCAAAAGCGACTTGTATCTAATCGTTAGAGTAATTGGTAATCCAATTCATATAAAGACTTTTTGGTCAACTCAAGGAATTACTGATGAACCAATTAAAAGTATAGAGGCCCTTGAAGGGACATTACAATTGGTTTACTGCTTAAAAATTTGTTATGGTAGCGATAGTGACACACGTTACAGCGATGTTTACTCTAATTTCTCAACAGTGTCATATGGAGACAAACTGGATACGTTTCGCAATTGTTCGCTGTTGATAGAGCGAAATATGAAAATCTGTCAGCATTGCCGAAAATTAAATAAATCAATGTGCAAAGCGAAATCTCGGGCTAATAAACGCAAAAAAGTAAATAGACATCGCGTGAAAATAGAAAACAAAGAAGCAATTCCTAATTGAAAAAGAAAAAGAAATACCGCTTTGAAAGCAAAAAAACGTAGTACCCTCCAAATAAGGACGTTGAAAAGAGAAGTACAGAAGAAGACGCAGCAATTGGTAGCCATGTCTTCACAACAAGTTGAGGATTTATTAATAGATAGAAACATACCCACGAATGAGGTGGATGTAATTAAGCAAATATTAGAAACCTGCAAGCACGGTAACTCAAAAGGACGACGATACTCCGAAGATTGGCTTATGATGTGTTTGCTGATGCACATGCGTTCTCCCTCAGGTTATCGGTTTCTTCGCGACAATCACATTTTACCTGTGCCTCATATTAGAACAATATGCATAGCTAATATAAATATTTCCATTATACTATAAAAAATATTTCTAAAAATTTCTTACAATGTTGTACTTAACAGGTATCTGTCGCTCATTGATATGAAATGTGGTTTCGATATGAAGTTTTTTGAGCTACTAAAATTATTTTTGGACAAAAAAGCCCCATGCAGGAGCATGGGGCAATATTAATCGATGAAATGTCAACAAGAGAAAGTGTTCACGTCAACACTTAAAATCTTTCATACGTTGGTCTCGTCGATTTTGGTGAAGATGGTCCGAAAGCTACAAATAAGTCACAGAAAACTGATAATGGATTTGTAATGATGTTTCAGCCACTTAAAGATACGTACACGCTGCCTGTTGCAGTGTTTTGCGTCAAAACGCTCAGCGGGAGGTAAAAAAATACCAAAGTTGCTCGTGAAATGCACAATATTTCTTGAAAAAACTGGAGCGTAGATTCAGGCCGTAGTAAGCGATGGTGCTCCCACAAACAGACCATTTTGTACTACACTGCAAGTTTTAGGGAAACGACTTAATGCACAATGCTTTTTCAAGCATCCCTTGGATGATAGTCGCAAAATATTTGTATTTTCAGATACTCCCCATTTAATTAAAACTATTAGATACAGATTGTACAACAAATCACAATTGCAAGTACGTACAGTAGTCCTCCCCTTAAGTTTTACATTTGGACTTTCAAGATGGCGGCTTCTTCCCTTAAGTTTAACTCATGGAGTAGGGGAGACTGGGGATAATTGGCGGTTGGGGCACATTGGCGGTTTGCACTTTTCTCGAATTCTGCACATTAGAAAATTCTATGCATCATATAATATATTCATTGTGCCCAGCTTCATCGCGTTTCTATAGTAACGCCTTATTTATCGAACTAAGTTTGGTTATAGTTCGGATTGATTGATTTGGCATACGAATAGTAACTATTCATTTTTGATTAGATAAGCGTTTTCTCCGTATTTCGATCGATATCAGAGTCAGTATTTAGATATTCACGTATATCAGAATGCATTTGCATAGCAGGTGGCAAGCAAGCCCATGCTTCTTCAATTTGCCAGTCAGCAAACATGCAAATGAAATCAATCAGAAGACAATCTATATCTTTTGTTTCCATCAATGCGAGATGTTTTACTTAGTAATAAATCCTTAATGAACGTTGTGGAGATGCAGGTTGTTCACATAGATTTTCCAATACCCAATTCTTAAGTATTTTTACATTTTCTTTAGCGCATGTTCCATTAATTGTATGATTTTCACACTTCTCCTACAATTGATATTGCTGCTGCTGCTTCAGTTTTGTTACAGATGGGCAGTCCAAAATGTCGAGATCGACAACATTTTCAGCGTTTAATATATCCTCCAACCGACATTTTTTATCGACTCCTTTTACATAAATTTTGCTAGCACATTTAACGATATCCTCCAAAGTTTCGTTTATAGCGTCAAATGGTACATCGCCAGATTGCCATGGTATACCGTGATAATTATTCATCAACCAGTTATTGACTCTCTTATAGTGTAAAGGTAACCACACCCATTGATATGGTGGTTTAAACACATAAGTCACAATTTCACTGTCGACAATATTTATTATAGCCATTTCCTTCGGCATGAACTGATTACCAGGCCCGCGGAATCCCTGCACGTCCACAATGTATTCCATTTCATATGAAACTGATTCACTAGTGAATAAAGTATAACCGCGTTTTATTCATTAATTGACGCACGCGCACTCTCAAACCAATTTCTTTACATTTCTACTTATTTCGTGTTAACATTCGTTAACAAAGGTAGCATTAATGAATAAATAAATAATTTATAATAATAATTCAATGTGTGATTTATTTATGGCCATTACAATTCGCCACTTGTCAATCAAGACAATACACGCCCAACGTTTCGACCCATTATTTAGGTCCTCCTCAGGGGCAACTATTATAAAAATATGAAAATATAAAAAATATAAAAAATAATATAAAAAATAACATAAAAACATAAATCAACTTAAAACTATACTTTGATCAACGTACTTGATTGAGCACTGCTATATGACAGACTAAATTTTAAATTCAACGAAGGAAAACAATAATACGTCAAGAATCTATACACGTGTGTGTGTGCATATTTAGGCTGTATACAACTCAGTGTGGAAATAAATACCTATTGTAAAAGCGATGTTAATCGTTATTTAATATTAAACTATTATAAAAAGAACTTAATTTTTCAGTATCCGTGCGAAAATTTATACTGTTTTCATTTTGTTTGATATATATCATTTCTTTAATATTCCGTTTTTTCAATTACTCTCAATGTCCAAAATTTTAAACTCCGCGAATTTAAAATTATGACCTGTTGTTAACATGTGTGACGTAAGCGCAGTATGTCCAATATGTTTCTTCCAATTATTTTTATGTTCATATATACGAGATTTCATGTATCTTTTCGTCTGTCCTATGTATACAGATTGACACTCACTACAATCAATCTCATAGATCACATTTGGTCTAGTCAATTTGTCAATCTTATCGATCTTTGTTTTAAAAATTAGTTCTAAGGTGTTAAAACCTTTATTGACAATTGAGATATTAAATATTTTGTATATACTCTTAATCATGTTGTTAAATTTTTTAATATGAGGGATAACTATGGTCTTAGAAAAATCATTTGAATTACTAATTACATCCTTATTCTGGGTATTAGTAGCATTTAATTTTTTAATTCTATTGTTAATTATGTCTGTAATAAACCGTATTTCATAACCATTTTGTACTAAAAAATTTTTAACAAAGTTTAAGTTCCTACCGTGAAATTTTTGATCAGCTAATAATATTGCCTTGCCGACCAACATAGTTACTATTCCTCGTTTAACATGCGTCGGATGATTCAAATTGAAATTCAAGTATCTTTCGGAACAAGTTGGTTTTCTATGCCAGTCCGTAATGAACTTGTTACCCTCTCTTATGATGTTTATATCAAGAAAAGGTAGACTCTTGTCTATTTCAAGTTCGAAAGTAAACTGTAATTCCGGATGATATGTATTAAAGTAATCACCAAAATTTTTAATATAATTCTTAGGATAAATTGCAAAAATATCATCAACATACCGCTTGTAAAATATTGGATTAATTTGTATTGTGTTTAAAATGTTCATTTCGCAATCAATCATAACAATGTCCGCCAATGTTGGAGATAAAGGCGAACCCATTGGAGTACCTATATTCTGTTTGTATATGGAATTGTTAAAAGTAAACGTAGTTGAATCTAAAATAACAGAAACCATGTTTATGATCTCAGTAACCGGTATTTTCGTATATTTTTTAATATCATCTGCCCTTCTTTTTAAACTATAAATAATTAAGTCATGTGGTATGTTGGTGAATAAATTTATCACGTCTAAAGACATGATAAGATACATGAAATCTCGTATACATGAACATAAAAATAATTGGAAAAAACATATTGGACATACTACGCTCACGTCACACATGTTAACAACAGGTCATAATTTTAAATTCGCGGAGTTTAAAATTTTGGACATTGAGAGTAATTGAAAAAAAGGAATATTAAAGAAATGATATATATCAAACAAAATGAAAACAGTATAAATTTTCGCACGGATACTGAAAAATTAAGTTCTTTTTATAATAGTTTAATATTAAATAACGATTAACATCGCTTTTACAATAGGTATTTATTTCCACACTGAGTTGTATACAGCCTAAATATGCACACACACACACGTGTATAGATTCTTGACGTATTATTGTTTTCCTTCGTTGAATTTAAATTTAGTCTGTCATATAGCAGTGCTCAATCAAGTACGTTGATCAAAGTATAGTTTTAAGTTGATTGATGTTTTTATGTTATTTTTTATATTATTTTTTATATTTTTTATATTTTCATATTTTTATAATAGTTGCCCCTGAGGAGGACCTAAATAATGGGTCGAAACGTTGGGCGTGTATTGTCTTGATTGACAAGTGGCGAATTGTAATGGCCATAAATAAATCACACATTGGATTTAAGTTTTAAAATTCATTTTAATATTCTTGCAAGAATTATAATAATAATATTTGAATAGTAATAAATCTCTCATCATCATCAATATCCTTGTCTGCCTCCTGTGTATTAAAATGTATAATATAGAAATGATAGAAGAAGCTAGCAGTAGGACGTTCGAACCATAGCTATAAGAGTTTGGACACGTGGGTAATGTAATTAATCATGCTCCTAACCGTTTTTTTAATATGTGTACAATTTACCACATCTTAAATATCGCCATACAAGTTTCGACCTGTTAATTATCCGTAGACTTTACTATACGGTAACAATGAATCTGACTTCCCATAAGTAACAAATACATACGAGTACCGACTTGCTTATAATATAATTAATTAACCTTCATTTAATATTTCCCACTTTTAAAATTTCTGAGAATAATGAGATCGAAATGTCGATGTAAAAATCTAAGAGAAGCGTGTAAAATTGAAGAGTTGCTTTCTATCTTTACGCACAGTTTTGTGTCTTTTAAGTAAAAAGTTAAAGGAATTGACAATGCTGCCATCTTTTGGTATGTTTAAAGAGATTGCAGAATCTGTGTATCGCAGAATGAAATATGCGGGTGCATCTGAAATGCATGGATTCATCGTAAGCTGCAATCATACACTTGCTGATATGAGTGGTTATGGAGCGATTACAATTGAATATGAGGTTCTTGAAAATTGGCTCTAATTGACAATTAACCTTATTATCGCCATGCAAAAGAATATGAAAGTGAAATCGTTAAATATTACCGTGCATCTACTGCAAAGCGAAAGCAATCTTGAGGACCCGAGATTTCTTATTTTTAAAATACCTATATTGCCATTACTATACATCTCTCCGAAATTAACAATTTGCACAGTCTTTAATCATCGGCGGTTGTCTTTCCATGGTATCATGAATCGTATTAAAATGTTTATCAACGACATTCACGTAAATTTGGATGCATTTGCATTGTGAGTGGTAAGCATGACCATGCTTCTTCGATTTCACGTTCTGCAAACGTTGAGATGAAACCTATAGGTAGACACTCGATGTCTTTTGTTTCCATTAATGCTAGACGTTTCACTTTATAATAAACTCTTATTGACCTTTAAAGAGATGCAGGCTTGTCTTGAAGATTTTCCAGTATCCAATTTTTAAGCATTTTAACATTTTGTTTAGGACACTTTCCGTTAAATGTATGATTTTCACAATTAATCGACAATCGATGTTGTTGTTGTTGTCCTATGAGTTTCGGTAGAGATGGACAGGCCAATATGTCGACTACTTGGTCGACAACATTGTCAGCATCTAAAATTTCCTGCAACCTATATCTCTTTTTCTGTCTGCGCCTTTTATGGATATCTTGTGAGCACATGTAAGGTTGTCTTCCAACGTTTCGTTGATTACATTAAAGGGTATATCGCCCGATTCCCATCGTAAACTATGATAATTGTGTATTAACCATTCGTTTTACGTTGAAAACGTACTTTACAACATCACTGTCGGTAATATCCATAATGCACATTTACTTTGGTATAAACCGATGACCAGGTCCGGAAATCCTTGCACGTCGGCAATATACTACGTTGCTAGTACCTAATAAGGATTAGCTTGTCCTCTTCATTAATTGACGCACCCCCCCCCCTCTCTCTCTCTCTCTCTCTCTCTCTCTTTTGTTATGAATCTAGTATTGCGCTTTTATATGCATCTGTTAGTATGCCTTGTTATATTAAGCTTAGTTTTAGTTTTAGTTATCTGTATGTATGCTCTAAATTGGTTGGCCTAAGAGGTAATACCTCAAGCCATAATAAAGACAATCAATCAATCAGTCAATCTTTCTCTCTCTCTCTATCTCTTTCTCTCTCACACACTCTTTGTCACTTCCATACATGACGCGGTACCTCTAACTTATGGATATACATCGTATAATTCTCTCTAGATCATAGTCAAATCCGATGAATCGGAAATCAAATCAGAGTGTAACAAAAACAGATAGTTTTCACGGTCACTAGATTCATCTCGGTATCATCCAATGTTCCTCTCGAGATTAGGATAGACGATCCCATACTTGTCCACTGTCGATAGTTTACGAGTTACGATACTCAGATGATGCAGAGTTAAACGCAATATTAAATCGTTTCGAGTACTAGCACCAGTATGATGGTCTCCACACTTTTACAATTGAAGAAATCTTTTCTACGATATTCGATTTCATTGAAATGTACATACACGTATGAATACAAGTTTCGATCCTTACAAGTAACCTTCATTTAATATTTCCCACTTTTAAAATTTCTGAGAATAATGAGATCGAAATGTCGATGTAAAAATCTAAGAGAAGCGTGTAAAATTGAAGAGTTGCTTTCTATCTTTACGCACAGTTTTGTGTCTTTTAAGTAAAAAGTTAAAGGAATTAACAATGCTGCCATCTTTTGGTATGTTTAAAGAGATTGCAGAATCCGTCTATCGCAGAATGAAATATGCGGGTGCATTAATTAATTGTTTAAACGATGTCAACTTAATGACTGAACATTTAGAGATCTTTGGCGCGCTCAATTGTATTATAAATGGATCGAAACTTGTATTCATACGTGTATGTACATTTCAATGAAATCGAATATCGTAGAAAAGATTTCTTCAATTGTAAAAGTGTGGAGACCATCATACTGGTGCTAGTACTCGAAACGATTTAATATTGCGTTTAACTCTGCATCATCTGAGTATCGTAACTCGTAAACTATCGACAGTGGACAAGTATGGGATCGTCTATCCTAATCTCGAGAGGAACATTGGATGATACCGAGATGAATCTAGTGACCGTGAAAACTATCTGTTTTTGTTACACTCTGATTTGATTTCCGATTCATCGGATTTGACTATGATCTAGAGAGAATTATACGATGTATATCCATAAGTTAGAGGTACCGCGTCATGTATGGAAGTGACAAAGAGTGTGTGAGAGAGAAAGAGATAGAGAGAGAGAGAAAGATTGACTGATTGATTGATTGTCTTTATTATGGCTTGAGGTATTACCTCTTAGGCCAACCAATTTAGAGCATACATACAGATAACTAAAACTAAAACTAAGCTTAATATAACAAGGCATACTAACAGATGCATATAAAAGCGCAATACTAGATTCATAACAAAAGAGAGAGAGAGAGAGAGAGAGAGAGGGGGGGGGGTGCGTCAATTAATGAAGAGGACAAGCTAATCCTTATTAGGTACTAGCAACGTAGTATATTGCCGACGTGCAAGGATTTCCGGACCTGGTCATCGGTTTATACCAAAGTAAATGTGCATTATGGATATTACCGACAGTGATGTTGTAAAGTACGTTTTCAACGTAAAACGAATGGTTAATACACAATTATCATAGTTTACGATGGGAATCGGGCGATATACCCTTTAATGTAATCAACGAAACGTTGGAAGACAACCTTACATGTGCTCACAAGATATCCATAAAAGGCGCAGACAGAAAAAGAGATATAGGTTGCAGGAAATTTTAGATGCTGACAATGTTGTCGACCAAGTAGTCGACATATTGGCCTGTCCATCTCTACCGAAACTCATAGGACAACAACAACAACATCGATTGTCGATTAATTGTGAAAATCATACATTTAACGGAAAGTGTCCTAAACAAAATGTTAAAATGCTTAAAAATTGGATACTGGAAAATCTTCAAGACAAGCCTGCATCTCTTTAAAGGTCAATAAGAGTTTATTATAAAGTGAAACGTCTAGCATTAATGGAAACAAAAGACATCGAGTGTCTACCTATAGGTTTCATCTCAACGTTTGCAGAACGTGAAATCGAAGAAGCATGGTCATGCTTACCACTCACAATGCAAATGCATCCAAATTTACGTGAATGTCGTTGATAAACATTTTAATACGATTCATGATACCATGGAAAGACAACCGCCGATGATTAAAGACTGTGCAAATTGTTAATTTCGGAGAGATGTATAGTAATGGCAATATAGGTATTTTAAAAATAAGAAATCTCGGGTCCTCAAGATTGCTTTCGCTTTGCAGTAGATGCACGGTAATATTTAACGATTTCACTTTCATATTCTTTTGCATGGCGATAATAAGGTTAATTGTCAATTAGAGCCAATTTTCAAGAACCTCATATTCAATTGTAATCGCTCCATAACCACTCATATCAGCAAGTGTATGATTGCAGCTTACGATGAATCCATGCATTTCAGATGCACCCGCATATTTCATTCTGCGATACACAGATTCTGCAATCTCTTTAAACATACCAAAAGATGGCAGCATTGTCAATTCCTTTAACTTTTTACTTAAAAGACACAAAACTGTGCGTAAAGATAGAAAGCAACTCTTCAATTTTACACGCTTCTCTTAGATTTTTACATCGACATTTCGATCTCATTATTCTCAGAAATTTTAAAAGTGGGAAATATTAAATGAAGGTTAATTAATTATATTATAAGCAAGTCGGTACTCGTATGTATTTGTTACTTATGGGAAGTCAGATTCATTGTTACCGTATAGTAAAGTCTACGGATAATTAACAGGTCGAAACTTGTATGGCGATATTTAAGATGTGGTAAATTGTACACATATTAAAAAAACGGTTAGGAGCATGATTAATTACATTACCCACGTGTCCAAACTCTTATAGCTATGGTTCGAACGTCCTACTGCTAGCTTCTTCTATCATTTCTATATTATACATTTTAATACACTGGAGGAAGACAAGGATATTGATGATGATGAGAGATTTATTACTATTTAAATATTATTATTATAAATTATTTATTTATTCATTAATGCTACCTTTGTTAACGAATGTTAACACGAAATAAGTAGAAATGTAAAGAAATTGGTTTGAGAGGAGGGGTAACCATTATTGCGCGTGCACCATTACCATATCAATGGGTGTGGTTACCTTTACACTATAAGAGAGTCAATAACTGGTTGATGAATAATTATCACGGTTTACCATGGCAATCTGGCGATGTACCATTTGACGTTTTGGACTGCCCATCTGTAACAAAACTGAAGCAGCAGCAGCAATATCAATTGTCGGAGAAGTGTGAAAATCATACGATTAATGGAACATGCGCTAAAGAAAATGTAAAAATACTTAAGAATTGGGTATTGGAAAATCTATGTGAACAACCTGCAACTCCACAACGTTCATTAAGGATTTATTACGAAGTAAAACGTCTCGCATTGATGGAAACAAAAGATATAGAATGTCTGCCGATTGATTTCATTTGCATGTTTGCTGACCGACAAATTGAAGAAGCATGGGCTTGCTTGCCACCTGCTATGCAAATGCATTCTGATATACGTGAATGTCGTCGATGTTATAAACATTTCGAATCAAGCTATGATACGATAGATGGTCAACCATCTATGATTAAAGACTGCACCAATTGTCAAGTTAAAAGCGATGCATTAGTTGATGATATTGAAAATCTGAATTTCATTTGATTGCTATTGTATATTGTTATGTATGAATATGAGACATAAAAAAATAAATAAAATTTATTAAATATATCCTCTATATTTTCTTTATCTGCCTTCCTGCATGATATTGTACAAGAAAAGAAAATGGGTTATTTAAAATGGTCATATTTAACAAAGGGTTCATGAGTCAACATTCGTAATGACTAATGGGTTTTACACGCGTCTCAACTCGTATGCCATTTTTACGAGATATAGGTCCCAACATATTATCTAATATTCTTAGAAATTACATGTGTTTCCCAAATATGGGAATCTAGAACGAGCGCTTTCGAAAAGAAGATGTAGGAAAAACAGATCTATACTTAGATGTTACATGTGTTTCCCAAATATGGGAATCTAGAACGAGCGCTTTCGAAAGGACGAGGTGGGAAAAACAGACCTATACTTAGATGTTACATGTGTTTTTCCAAAGATGTAGGAAAAACGGACCTGCCAGGCCCCGAGCACGATGCCCACCTCCCTGACACTATTAAAAGCACGCTTCGAATGAGAGGTAGGAAAACAAACCGCCAGGCCCCGAGCGCGCGGGGGGGGGGGGGGGGGGTCGGCACGACGCCGACCTCCCCGACGCTATTAAAAAAGCACGCTTCGAATGAGAGCAACGAGCGCTTTCGAGGGGGGGAGAGGCAGCTTTACAATAATTATTCGCGGAATCAAATCGCTATATCAATTCGCGGTCTTAATTCGCGGTATTAATTTGCGAGTCATCTCGCGAGGTACTCTCGCGATCCACCCAACCCGCGGATGGCGTAGAACACGCATAGCTACACTACTGAGCCGAACAAATTTACGGCCAAGAATGTAACAATATTTTTCATTATAAGTGTGGGGTAATGTTCGTAAAATGAGGGCTTTATGAATACATTTGACGAAAATAACTTTTTGTTATGTGATTATTATTAATGTGTACGAGCTGTCGACGTTTTAATTAACCCAGATTGTCATCATCGTTGTTTTTTGTTTGAATTGGAGATTAGTAAATGTGAAGTTATGGATCACTCCGAGATACAGTATGATTTTTCAAATTTAAATTATTCAATGATAAATTCCCAATTAGCACTCTGTGACTGGAGTGATACCATAGCTAGTAAGGACTTAAATTCATCGGTAAATAAATTTTATGAAAATGTTAACTTCGTTGTTGATGCCTATGTGCCTAAAAGACGGTCAGCTATCCGTAAATATCCCCGCTGGTATACACTTGAGCTCTCTCAGATCATACATGCTAAGAAATTTGCTCACAAGCTTTGGAAAGAGTCGCATTGTCTGGTTGATTTTATCAAATTTAAACACCTGAGGGCGAAATGCATTCGTTTGTCTTGTAAATGCTTCAAGAATTATATAAATCAGGTAGAATATTATTCAAAGAAAAATATTAAAGCGTTTTGGACTTATGTTAATAATTTAAAGAAGCGTAACGAGTTTCCATCTTACATGTTTTTAGATAATAAATCAGGTCAAAATAGCTATCCAATTGTGAATTTATCTGCGGCTCACTTTTCTTCGATATATAAGAAAATGACCTCATTTCTCCCTACAGCAGTATCATCGCACGATATTTTATCAAATTTTACAATAGACAGTAAGGATTTTATGGAAGCAGTGTCTAAATTGCATAATAGTTGTAATTGTGGTCCGGATGGCATCCCACCCTGTTTTATAAAAAATTGTCAATTGTCATTGATGGAACCGTTGTTATTTTTATTCAATAAATCTTTGAACCAAGGGATTTTTCCAAAATTGTGGAAGATCTCTTATATTACTCCTATTTTCAAACAAGGTGATAAGCAAAACATTAAACATTATCGCCCAGTTTCCATAGTTAGTGTTATCCCTAAAATATTTGACGCTATCATTACTAATAAATTAAGTAATTTTTTATTTTCAAAAATATCTTCTTTGCAACCCGGTTACATCAAGGGTCAATCGGTGACAACTAATCTATTATTATTCACGGCTTTCATTTCCGAATCATTGGATAGCGGTTACCAAGTAGACAGTATCTATCTCGATTTTTCAATGGCTTTCGATTCAGTGATCCACTTGTTATTAATTAGAAAACTGTGTAACCACGGTATCGCGGGTCCGTTATTGAGTTGTATAGAGTCAAATCTTTGTGGTCGATCACAGATAGTTCGCATAAAAGGAGTCACTTGATGTTCGGTGTCATTTGATGTGCCATCGGGTGTTCCCCAAGGATCACATTTAGGCCCGCTTTTGTTTTTAGTGTTCATAAATGATATCATCAATGTAATTTCCTTCTCAAAGGTTTTATTATATACTGATGATATCAAATTATATAATGTTATTAAAACCTCGATGTGTGTGTCAAAATTACAAAGAGATCTTTCCAATATTGAATAGTGGTGTACAGCAAATTGTCTTTCGTTAAATAATTCTAAAACAAACGTGATACATTTCAGTAGATCGAAAAACCCACTGACGTTTCAGTATTTTATTGATAAAACATTAATAAATATAGTAAATAATATTAAAGATCTTGGCATCTTTTTTGATTGTTCTTTCTCTTTTTCGAATCATATAGATTATGTTACAAATAAAGCCTACAAACAACTAGGCATTATAATAAAATCTACAAAATTTTTCCGAGATTGTAATGCCATCATTTATATATTCAATTGCCTTGTTCTGCCACATTTGCTATACACTACCCCAGTTTGGTCACCCTTAACTGCAGTAACTGCAGTTCGATTGGAAGCGGTTCAACGAAAATTTCTGCGCTTCCTTTCCCGGGAAAAAATGAACCATATATAATTTTATCTGAATAATATCACATATGAATTTTGACCTGATATAACCATATCCAACTTTATCTAATAATAAATTAAAGATCAGAAAGAAAAAAATATTTCGTCTCTAACTAGAATCGAACCCGGGTCTTCCGCTCTTCAATCTCTAACCGTAACCACTCGCCCCACTTCAATTATATAATATAAAGTGAAAATAATGAATAGTTGAAATGGGGACTAGGACATTTTTCTATGCACAGAATGTAACGTGTACGGTCAAGCTGCGACACATTTATTATGAAATTCGTGTCGAAATTTATCTCAATCATTTGCTAATACGCTTATAGGAAACCGCAAATATGTAGAGACAATTATTTATTCAGGTTGTCATAATTGAAATTATCAAAAATTGGTCAAATAAATTGATTAACTAGCAGATTAATAATTTAATTAACATGAATTGTTTTATTATATTAATTAATAAACATAAGTTTGAAATTAAAGTGCCTTAAAAAAAAGAATGAGTAAATACAGTCTTTTAATTACGTTCATTAAGTTATTATGTTTTAGTATGAATATATTAATGAAAGTAATTATTAAGTGTTTGCTTCTTATGACGTAATAAACACATAATTCATTAGGTTACAATATATTTTTTTATTTTCATTTTTACTTTCAATAACTTTGTGACACGGTATAGTTTATTTTCTGTGTGTTTTTCGACGTCATAAACATACACTTGCGTAGCCGTGCTTATTTGTTATTGTTATGAAGTGTACAACAGTTTTCAATCGTTAAAGGTTAAAACTGTGTTTTTACGTACGGTATTACAAAGTTCAAATATCAACAGCAGTCTTCATTCACTGTGGTTGTTTCCCCCACACTTCCCCCATACGTTAGTCCACCGTATATGTATCTACAACGAAATATGGTCTATATATATAGGTGTACAGCTACGTTCATGAGGTCATATATAGGATCATATATCGCTATATTTGAATATATATGGACATATCTAGCAGTATATAGTTATATCCGGTCAAAATCCATATATAGTCATATATAGTTAGATAAAATTATATCAGAAGCATATATGATCCATATATAATTCAGATATAATTATATCTCATTCAGATACGACCCAATTTTTCCCGGATTCCTTCAAATCGGGAAATCCTATGAGTTTCTTTGACCACGATTCAGCAATATTTCATCAAAATTTAAAATTCCAACAATCAAATCTGTACATACAGTAAATGATATTATTTTCTGCAGAAATGTTTTGAATAATAGAATACATTCACCGGAATTGAAGGAGTTTTTTCGTTATCGTCCTCAATTTTATTCTCACAGGACGTACCGAATATTGGAGGAAAGAAAGTGTAGATCAATTTATTTTTATCACTCTGGTATAAACAGACTCATAAGATCGTGGAATCTTCTTCCCACACCGATAGTAGAACTGGTAGAAGCTAACAATTTTATCCCGTCAGTGAAATGTCATTTGTTTAAATATTATTAGTTTTAAATTTTATTTAGTTACATGCGGGGCATTCCATGTCAAACGGGCAACTGAGAAGATTAGCCTTTTCCTGTGTCTCGCATTAAACGCTTGTTTCTGAAGTTCTGTGTCCAAGAAAGGAAAAAATAATTAGTGGATTTTATTCGTCTTTTTATGCACTTTCCGATGATTAAAATGATTTTTTATTTTATTTATATATTCATCATGATTTTTCAGTTTACAAAATAAAAATCGATTTTTTTCAAACTTGGAGGTTTTAAATATTTTTTTAAGCAGGCTCTAATGAAAGCTCGTATATTTTCCTATAAAATCACATTGTCACAATTATGGGTCGGTTGGTTCTTCGCCTTAAAATGTGCAACATAATACGCGCACTCGGCTAGAAATGCACCCTCGTGAGCGTCAGTACCCAAATGCGCTTATTATTATGCATATTTATGGATGAAGAACCAACCGGCCCATAATTATGATAATGGCATTTTATAGGAAAATATACGAGCTTTCATTTGGGCCTGCTTAAAAAAATATTTAAAACGTCCAAGTTTGAAAAAAATCGATTTTTATTTTTTAAACTGAAAAATCATGGTGAATATATAAATAAAATATAATAATAATAATAATAATAATTTTATTCATAATATTTACATGTATAACAATACATAGTGTACATCTATAGGTGTTCCGCACTATCGTTCGAGAAAGTATATAACCACCCGGCCTATATTAAACTATAAACATCATATATTAATGCCTATACTATAATGTATAACTTAAATGTTTTCGCTGAGAAAAATAAAAAAAAATCTCAACTATGATACACTAGCTTATGCTAATTCATTACATTATGCCTAATTCGTTTGTGTTTGTAAGGTACATTTGCGTAGTTTAAGACGCTAAGTAACGATGAACTTTGCTTATTTTCAATGCGCTTATAAAATTCTGTTGCGATCTTTTTGATGTGTACGTCAATATAATCAATATTTAAATCATCGTGCATGCTTTTAATATAAGTATATCTTGGGTAATTTCCACTTAGCCTTAAAAACTTATTTTGTAAATTTTGAAGTGTATTGTAATTCGTTTGACTAATACTATTCCATACAGGACACCCGTATGTTATCAGCGGTCTAATTAGAGTTTTGCACAATAGCAGTTTTTACAATAGAATTTTTACACATGAGCGGATACAGAATAATGAGCAACCTCAAACACTTGTTGACTATTTTTGTTACATGTTTTGTAAAAGTTAATTTTGGGTCCAGAGTAACTCCCAGATATTTAACACGGTCTGACCATTCTAGTTCAGCATTACCCATTGTTATTTTTTTGTCAATTATAGGTCTTCGCTTTGTAAATAACATAGCTTCATTTTTGGTTAGGTTTACAGTAATCTTCCATTTATCGAAATATTTTACAATCTTTTTTGACGCAGTTTCAAGTCTTTTTACAATTGCTGAAATTCTAAAAGAACTCGCCACTATGCAAGTATCGTCCGCGAATAAATATATATCGGTATATTCTGTTTTGGGGATATCATTAATAATATATAATAAAAATAGTATTGGGCCAAGCACAGAACCCTGAGGTACACCAGCATTAACATATTTCATTTTGGATTTAGTACTATTGGTTTCCACAAACATTTTCCTATTAGATAAATAAGATTTAATTATAGATATATATAATATATACCGGAAAATTTAATTGTATAAGTTTGTATAAGAGACCGTAATGCCAAGTTGAATCAATTGCCTTTTCAATATCTAAAAACAGCGCCCCAGTATGTTTTTTGTTGTTGAATTCACGACTAACATGATTTACTATTCTTGCTAATTGCATTTCAGTATTATGACCTTGACGAAATCCAAATTGTTCTTTGATTAGAATATTATTGTTGTGAATAAATTGGATCATTCTTTTTTTGATTATTTTTTCGACTATTTTACTTAAATGAGTAAGTAGACTTATAGGTCTATAGTTTTCTGCTAATGTAAGATTTTTATTTGGTTTAGGTATAACTATAGTTTTAGATATTTTCCAGCAGTTAGGAAAATAACCTAATAACAATATGGAGTTCACTATCTTTGTAATATAGATGAAACCATTGATAGGTAGATTTGAACCATGTTTGTGATTTCGTCATTACCGGAAGCTTTATTATTTTTAGATTTTAGTATCAATCTTTTTATTTCTCTAGGTGTAACCGTTTCAATTCCCGATGAATGTAAGTGATTCGTTTTGAAGAACTGTTTAACGACCTTGTGAACTTCTTTTTGGTGGTTAATGGAACCTATGGAACGATGCCTATAAATATTCCTTTTTTAAATAAGATTTAAAATATCTGATGGCAGTAAAGATTTTAATTTGGGTTTGTTCCTGGGAACGGCGCACAGTGGGAGAACAGGTCTTTGAAAAAAGTTTTGTTTGACAATAATCGATTGACGCGTGAATTCACAACCGATCGAGTTGATTCTTTTTTTATTGCAAAGCTGAGTGAATCCACAACACGGTGTGTACACTACAAATTTCGTTTGAAACTATAAAAAAGTGCAATAGTTGCGCCTAATAGTAGCATATGAAATGTGATTAAATATATTCCAATCAAATACAGAATTTTACACAAGTTTCGACAAAATTTGAATCACTGTGCATATGTTCATGCTTCAATGACCCCTAAAGTTCAAAATATGGCGGAATCTAAACAATGGAAAAAGTATAGTTAACTATAAGTGGTTAACGATTAACATTTTAACGTCTGAGATTTTATATAATGTAATTTGTCACATCTTGCGCAGTTTTGGCTTTTTGGGGTCGGAGATTACGAATCTGATGTCAGTTTTAAAAAAATCAAAATGGCTGATCAAATATGACGGACGAAAATGTAAAAAATTGAGTTAAGTTCACGAAAATGACTACTCAGGGGTTTTCGGGGTCGCTCATTATGAATCCGGTGTCAATTTAAACAAAAATCAAAATGACTGATCCAATATGGTGGACGAAAATGTAAAATATTGAGTTAAGTTCACGAAAATGACTACTCAGGGGTTTTCGGGGTCGCTCATTACGAATCCGGTGTCAATTTAGACAAAAATCAAAATGACTGATCCAATATGGTGGACGAAAATGTAAAATATTGAGTTAAGTTGACGAAAATGACTACTCAGGGTTTTTCGGGGTCGCTCATTATGAATCCGGTGTCAATTTAAACAAAAATCAAAATGGCTGATCCAATATGATGGACCAAAATGTTAAAAATTGAGTTAAGTTCACGAAAATGACTACTCAGGGGTTTTCGGGGTCGCTCATTACGAATCCGGTGTCAATTTAGACAAAAATCAAAATGACTGATCCAATATGGTGGACGAAAATGTAAAATATTGAGTTAAGTTGACGAAAATGACTACTCAGGGTTTTTCGGGGTCGCTCATTACGAATCCGGTGTCAATTTAAACAAAAATCAAAATGGCTGATCCAATATGGTGGACCAAGATGTTAAAAATTGAGTTAAGTTCACGAAAATGACTACTCGGGTTATGGGGTCGCTGATTACGAATCCGATGTCAGTTAAAAAAAATACATAATGGCTCATATAATATGGCGGATGAAAGTGTAAAAAATTGTACTAATCTCATGAAATTGACAACTTGGGATTTTTGGGGGTCTGAGATTAAGAATCCGATGTCTTTTTAACCCTTAAAAGGTACACTTCCTCAGAATGACAGAATGATAATTAAAAGAAATAAAATAACGGGGTCATATGGACATAATCAAAATGTCCATATGACCCCAACGAAAAACGCTTATCTCGTCGCAGTTTTTTTATATTTTGCATTTGAAAAAATTTGGCTGTATTATATGAAAGACCGGACATATATTGTGAATGATTATATTTAATATAAATATAATATTTCGTATAAAATATATTATGTATTTAAGAAAATCTACAAAAAGTATGGAAAATGGATATTTTCACACAAATAAAATTATATCTGTAACATTTTTTATTGAAATGAACTCAGATTTGAATGCTATACTCCTTGTAACGAAAATATGGATCTTTGAAGAAAAAATAGTATACTACAGTTCGTTTCAAAAAACTGTTTTTCGCTTTAATTCAACATTTGGCGTTAGAAAACTAATTTCGAAACGATTAGAATATTCTTAGCGTTGCAATGTGGTGACATTTTTGAAAATAGCCAAAAAATGGGTAATTTTCACAGCCTTTTTACAATTATCTACAAAAGTGTAAACAATAAAAGTGTCACAGTTTCCACGTTAAAACTACAAGGGAACGTATTGAAACGAACAGAATCACCTAAAAAAGTAGCCTAAATAAGTCGCATTATTTTTAATATTCCCGAAAATATGTCTATTTACAGTTACCTATCCATGAATCTTTCAGATTGGGTTGATTATCTCCTTTCTGGGGAATTGCAGAACTAAGTTCTACAGTAACAAGTAAAAATGTAATTACGAAAATTCTGAAAATAACGGACCTATTTCTATCCTTTATTAATTATGTTATTTTTATCTTTTGTATCAAAAGTTTTCGCAGAGCGTTGAAAACAATTAAGCGTTTAAATTATACTTAAAAAAATGTGAAAATGAAATATTGTTTTAAAACAATGCTATAAGACTGTATAGTTGTTTCAATGCATATGTATATTTATAATATGCATATATATGGCCTATATTATAGGTACCGTTTACTGATTGTACTTTCTTACTGTACAATCTGTGATAATACAGTTTACAATCTGTATTCGTACTACAAATATATTGTCAATGATACTATAATTATTGCTATGCCTATAGGAATCACAAAATATTGTACCGGGTACAATAATTCTAGTACCCATTACAATCTATTTTTCTCTGTGTGATATTACCAATTTTTATGATTCTGGTTACCGTGTAGTAGGTCACTTTTTACTGTTACGATAATGCAATTTAAATGGCACTGCTTTTTAATATGTACAATTTTACAATTTTACAATTTTTGTTAAGACACAAGATGCATTCCATGCAAATTGAACACGAATATTTTGTTGAATGGATGGTATTTGGCTGTAATTTGTCATAATCTATCCTTTGATATCAAAAAACAAAACCTGCAAAAAGCAACACCTGTTTTTGAAAAATTAAGAAAAAAATGCCTGACATATTACATTTTAAAATTCTTGGTACTTTTAGTTTTAAATGCGATAAGTTTGGTTCTAATTGAATAAATCATTATACCCGTCAACGAAATTATAAATTAACCTAGTGTGGAATTTATATATTCCTGTCATCTTCTTCATGAAAGAAGTCATCATTATTGTCATCGTCATTAACATAATCTTCACTGTCAAACGGACGTGAGTAAGTACGAAGAAATCCATTTGCTCTTCTTCGTTTTCAGTCAGAACATTCATCGAGACTTGCACACGGTCATCGAAACAGGAATAAGAAATGCGGAAGAAGAAATGTTTTTGGCGAATTGTTTCGTTCTTGAATAAAAAACACCCGTTTTATTAAGTTCAGTTGCAATCCACTTACGATTAAATGATTGCAAAGAAAATGGATACATAATTTTCACATGATTTGTTGGTAATTGTAATCCGTGAGCATATACCCTGGTAGAAATCCAGGCATTTATTGCCTAATATTCTTAGGTAATTTTTGTCTATAAATCTAACATTTTGTTGAATATTTATTGGACACTTTTATTAGACAATTTTTATACAATTTTATTGCCGGTATATTGTATGAATTTAAAAACATCAAAAAAAATTGTCCATTCCAATGTCCGTTTCGAAGATCTGGGACACCACGTATTACCTATGTTTACATCAGTATACAGACATAGGAATTGTATATGTGTACACAGAAGCTCCAAACTATATATATATATATATATACAGGGTGGCCGATTTATCTGAAGACATCGAAATATCTCGAGAACTATGCACAGAATCAAAAAAGTTGTCGGATGAAAGTTGTTCGACACGAAGGGGGGCATCCAGTGATAATTAAATTTACCCCCTCCCCCATCCCCTGGAGGTGGAGGGGGGGCAAAAACAATAAAACTTAAATAGGAACCCCCATTTTTTATTGCAGATTTGGATTCTCCGGAAAAAAGTACACGAATTTGACCTAGGAGCTATTGCATTTTGGTTCACAGGTGGCGCTGTAATCGATAAAAATCCAAATTTATCCGAAGACATTGAAATACCTCGAGAACTATGCACAGAATCAAAAAAGTTGTCGGATGAAAGTTGTTCGACACGAAGGGGGGCATCCAGTAATAATGAAATTTACCCCCTCCCCCATCCCCTGGGGGTGGAGTGGGGGCAAAAACAATAAAACTTAAATAGGAACCCCCAGTTTTTATTGCAGATTTGGATTCTCCAATATTGACAATTTTCGCCCGCGTAGCGGATATGGAATACGTTCATTCTAACAAAGCCGGGAAAAAATACATTTAGCGTTACCCAGGAACAACGACGTGGACGTAGTATTTTTCTGTTCCCTTTGGGGTGCTTGTTTTACGTGAGTCCCCTTGCCTCTCACTGTCTCACTGTTCACTTACTTGAGTAAGTGTTCGAAATGTTGACCTTCTACTTCAATGCATTTATTTATTCTTTCTTCAAATGACTTTATACATGATAGAATCATATCTGCAGAAATTTCTGCGCAAGCAGTTCTTATGCGTTCCACCACGTTTTCACGAGTCGTTGGTACTTGTTCATAAACCTTACCTTTTAGGTAACCCCATAGGAAGAAATCCAGAGATGTTAGATCAGGTGACCTCGCAGGCCAATTAATGGGGCCACCTTCACCAATCCACCTACCATTGTAATCACGGTCTAGTATTTCCCTTGCTACTCTTGAAAAATGTGCTGGGCAACCATCATGCTGAAACCACATTGTCCGTCGGACGTCCATAGCAACATCCTCAAGTAGTAATGGTACTTCTTGTTCTAGGAAATCTCGATATTTTGTTCCATTCAAATTACCTTCAATGAAATAAGGACCAATGAGTTTATTTCCTATGATTCCACACCAAACGTTCACCGACCAAGGACGTTGATGATTAACTTGTCGTAACCAATGGGGATTTTCTACGCTCCAATAATGCATATTATGCCTATTGACACCACCATGGTTCGTGAATGTAGATTCATCTGAAAATAATACATTAGCAAAGAAATTGTGGTTTGTTTGCATTTTTTGAAATGCCCATTCACAAAACACCATGCGGTTATGAAAATCATCGCCATCTAGTTCCTGGTGCAGTGAAATGTGATATGGGAGAAACTTATGACGATGCAATATTCTTTGAATACTGTCTCTGGAAATGCCGGAATCGCGATGTAATTGTCGTGTGCTTATATGTGGATTTTGGTGAATAGCTGCTAGTACAGCTACTTCGTTAGCTTCTCCTGTAACTGTTAATCTTCGCTTCCTTTTTTTCATTTGTACGCTGCCATCAGAGTGAAAGGCATTCACAACTTTGTAAAAAAAAGAATGCGAGCGAGCATTATCTGGAAAACGCTCAGCATACAACGCAACAGCATCGTCAATATTGCTCTTACATTCACCATAAATAAGAATCATTTCGATTTTTTCGGGAACTGTAGCAGGATTCATTTTTAACTTGCAATTCGATTTAAGCAATGAAGGGTAGACAAAAAATAGTCACGTAAACGGAAAGTTGTTATTCTAAAAGCAAAGTGACCTCCGACCGAATTACTACCAATACAATGGACTTCAAAAACAGTCTTACACTGAGAGACCGTGAATACTAAATTTTAATATGGGGATTAAAAAGTCGCGATATCCATTTACTTCCCTTCAGGAAAGTAGAGAAAAATGTAGGTGAACTGGTTACGTGTGACTCAACTTATGTATAAAATGATATGCTACTTTATTTTCGAGTTATGTCGCCCTCTAGCGTTATGTAACAGAACCGGCGCCGGTGATGGCCGAAATGCAAGCGATGTACATGTATGAAACCACGTGAGTTCTCTCGGGGTCCGGTAGATGGCGACGCAATCCCCAAATGAAGTAAGAGTTTCGTTTCGTTTAATAGAAGCTGGTTTGACCGTCAATGCTCAGCTTATTTATTCTCATTTCGGAAAAAACATACAGAGAGAGAATGAATGAGCTGAGTGAAGGGACATGACGCGTATTTTAATGGATTGCGTGATGTCCTCTTTTTGTTTATTAAATAATAAATTAAAAACCTAAAATGTAATTTTATTGAAGGTAGAAAACTTATTTATAAAATTGCTTCCATATTGTATGCACAATTTTTATGTAATCAGTTTTGATTTTTAATATGAAGAATATCAATTATTCATAATCTTAATTTTTCGAATGGACATTATTAAAATTTCATATTCAGAATAACAATTTTCGCAATTGATATTACTAAATTCTAATATTAAAAATTCTAATATTAGAATTTTTAATATTAAATTTTCATAAAGGGATCAAATTGTCCCTATTTGCCCCCTGGATGCCCCCCTTCGTGTCGAACAACTTTCATCCGACAACTTTTTTGATTCTGTGCATAGTTCTCGAGATATTTCGATGTCTTCAGATAAATCGGCCTCCCTGTATATACAGGGTCATCGAAAAGTATCGGACCCCCCTAATATCTTCAGTCAGAATGCACTTAGGAGAAAATGTCCAATAGCAAAGTTGTATGGTTTCAAGCGGGGAGTAAGATGATGACCTTGACTTTGACCTTGACCATGTCCTTCAAGGTCATTTCAAGGTCAATCTTATTTTTTTAAATAGAACCCCCTACATTTTATTGCATATTCTTATAGTTTATCTCGAGAGCTTTCCAAAACACTATAATAAAATATTTTTTTATTAAGTACTTTTTGAGTTATAAAGGTTTGAAGTTAACAATTTGTCAAGTGGTGTGCGAGTCCGACCAGTTAAGGCAAGAGTGGTGTGCGAGTCCGACCAGTTAAGGCAAGAGTGGTGTGCGAGTGCGACCAGTTAAGGCAAGAGTGGTGTGTGAGTCCGGCCAGTTAAGGCAAATTTAATTCCAATTGGTTAGCTTGGGCAAAATATTTAATTGTACCAAACAATTCACAACAAATGTTCAAATTGTTGCCCTTCAACAGCCTGGCAATGTGCCAATCTGTTATAAACAGCCGAAACCGCATTCCGGTATGTTTCTGGCGGTATTAGTTCTATCTCTCGAGTTATTCTCCCTCTTAAATCATCTAAATCTTGAGGCTTGGTGGCATAAACTTTACTTTTCAAGTAACCCCACAAAAAAAAGTCAAGTGGGGTCAAGTCCGGAGACCGAGGTGGCCACTCAATATGACTCCTTCGCCCTATCCACCTGTCCTGAAAGACCTCATTCAAATATTGACGGACAATGACACCATAATGAGGTGGAGCTCCTTGGAAATAAATTTCATCCATATTTCCTTTTTTAGGTTAACTTCAAACCTTTATAACTCAAAAAGTACTTAATAAAAAAATATTTTATTAGAGTGTTTTGGAAAGCTCTCAAGATAAGCTATAAGAATATGCAATAAAATGTAGAAGGTTCTATTTAAAAAAATAAGATTGACCTTGAAATGACCTTGAAGGACATGGTCAAGGTCAAAGTCAAGGTCATCATCTTACTCCCCGCTTGAAACCATACAACTTTGCTATTGGACATTTTCTCCTAAGTGCATTCTAACTGAAGATATTAGGGGGGTCCGATACTTTTCGATGACCCTGTATATATAAATATATATGTACGCAATGGAGAAACGCTCACTAAGCGCTACGTCGAAGTTGCTTATATACAGAATACCTCGGACTCGAGCACTTGCGAGAAAGGTTTGTAGCTGCAATTTACGGGTGGCCTCGTCCCCAGCTCCGTCAACCAATCACGGCCATGTGCGCAGGAAGCTGCGCACGAAATTCTCCAATATCCCAGGCATCCCAGCCTGCAAAACCGCATGGTAACCCACTGAGAGAACAGCGCTCGGTCGGTAACTTACAGCCGAAAACCAAATAACATTTACCGACGCAAACGCAAATCTATGAAAACTGGACTCGAATATGTTTTTGTCTTTTAATCTAACGAGATATTAGGTAAGGACGAAGCGACCGACAATGTCGATTTTCGTATTTGATTCATTGTTTTTGTCAGAGAATAAAAGTCATTCATATTAAGAATCATTTTCACATTCACACAAAATTAATTTTCAATTATTTCGGATGGCAATTTCACTTTTTGAATGTTACCATAACCCCGCATGTAAAAATGTGCACTGTTCGTTGCAAATTTGCACTGATTCGGCGTTCTTCATATGTTTACATTTTGAGGTTATGGTAACACTGAAAAAGTGAAACTGTTAACCGAATACGCTTTTGCAAATATTAGTTTACGTCAAATCTTAGTGATTTTCTGTAAGTATATAATTGAAAATGAAGTTTCTGTGAATGTGAAAATTATTATAAAGACACTTAGAATGACTTTCATAGTAAGTCAAGAAGTTTTGTGTTCTTGATTATGGGGGTTAACTGACAAATCGATCTCAAAGCTGGACGTTTTGATGGAAAACATCAAAGAACGATATGCATACACCGATGACGAATACCAACATATTAAGTCAAAATTACGTACCCATTTTTTGCCATCATTTAATCGTAAATGGATTGCTGCTGCTCGTGTTAAATCGAGATTTTTATCCAAGTCGAAGAAGTTCATGAAAAAAAATTTTTCTGTTGACTTTGTTAATCCTGTACAGGTGACAACTTCGGTAACTACTTCTTCAGCACGTAGAGGACGACCGCGTTCGAGGCTCGACGAATGTTCTGACCGAACAAAACGAAGAAGAGTAAATGAAATCCTTCGTTCTTACTCGCGTGACGTAATAACACGTGCTGGTCAATCATTGCAACATGTTGAAGATGATAATAACAATGGTGATGATGATAACGATGAAGATAACAGTGGTTTTAACGACGAATGTAACAGTGACGATGATCTTAATGATGATGAGATTAATATTGATTATTTTAATGACGAAGTTGATAATTCAGTATTCGACCCGAATACGGAAGAAACCCGAAAATTGCACATGTCGCTGGCAATGTACATGGATCTAGACCTTACAAAGGATAAATATGAAAAATTACGGACCTAAAGTGAACGTATGTTCGGTGATAAATTATTTCCACCTTACGCAAAAATTGCTCAGGCTAAAAAACAATGCTATCCTGATTTCGTTACCGTCACGGAAAAAGGCGCAAGCGTTAAGATGCAGGCACTTTTGGATCACACTGTAACTCGAATATTGACATCTATAAATGTCAATCATGAATTTCCGAGTGACTTAATTTTGGTTGGAAAATGGGGTATGGATGGTGCGTCCAACCAACAAACCACCAACCAGAAATGGACAATAGAGGTAGAACATTCTAATGGAAGTGCGCGAATTAACGAGGACAGTTCAGTTTTTAGCATTACATTCGTCCCAATATTGATTAAAGGTCCTAACGAGGAAATATTGTGGACGAGTGAACGCCCGTCGTCACCACGGTTGTGTCGTCCGATAAAATTTCAATTTCAGAAAGAAACGACAGAAAACACGTTGCTCGAATATGAATCCTGCAAAAAAGAAATTTCAGAACTCAATGCCTTTGATATTATAATTAACGAAAGGTTGATGAAAGTACAGTACTCTTTATTCTGTACAATGATTGATGGCAAGACTTGCAATACATTAACCGAACAAAAGTCATCAGCATCATGCAACGTGTGTTACGCAAAACCCAGTGAAATGAACGATCTACCACTCCTTGAAAATAAGCCGCCTACCGTAGAAAACTACAAGTTTGGGTTATCGACGTTGTATTGCCTGATACGATTTATGGAGTGTATATTGCATATATCGTACAATATGGACTTCAAAAAGTTTTGTGCCCGAAATGATGACAAAATATTGAAAAATAATAGAAAAAAACTGGTTCAGAAAAACGTTAAGGAAAAACTTGGAATTACAGTGGATGTCGTCAAACAAGGGTACGGAACAACAAATACAATACGGGGAATGTTGCTCGAAAATTTTTTTCCAACCCTCAGGCTGCATCAGAAGCAACTGGTATAGATGCAGGATTGATTAATTGATTCCGAAATATTTTACTGGCATTACTTAGTGGACGTAAAATAGACACGCAAAAATTCAAAATGTACTGTCTGGATACTGCAAAATTGTACGTAAATTTGTACAAGTGGTATACCATGCCTCCTACCCTACATAAGGTACTCATGCATGGAGCTGATATTGTTGCAACGTCACCTGTACCAATAGGTCACTTGTCGGAAGAGGCTCAAGTGGCGACGAATAAAATCTTCCGTCTTGCACGTGCTCGACATAGCAGAATGAAGTCACGAAAAGACACCAATCAAGATATTCTGCATTATCTTTTAGTAAATTCAGATCCAAAAATTACCAGTTTAAGGATAGTGAAAGAAAAAGAAAATACTGATTTGCCAGAAGACATTACTGGCCTGCTTTTAATATGTTGAAGACCTGCATTAACTCTTTGTTGATTTCTTGTATATGCTCAATTAATATATAAAATTATGTTTAACACTTTGTGTGATGAGTTGTTTCTTTTACCTAATTGGCTCCAAATTCGGTATTTGGGACTTTTTGTGGTTCATTATTATGAAACCTTTATTAGATTTTCAAAATTCAAAATGACGGGTCCTACAAGAGTTTAATCATATGAAATAATTTGATAATTAGTTACATTAAGAACCGTTTTTCATTAAAAATGTTCCTTCATCCTTCCATCTAGTGTTTTGAATCTACTTTTATATTTTACTGTGGCTTACGGATCTTAAAAAGTGCGTGTACATACTTCTAACGTTTATTGACATTAATATTACGCGCGGTGAGCTACAATTGAATTCCACCCAAAGATCCCCCACATTTCCCGTTTTTTTTTCTGATAGCATTTCAGCAATACCAAAGGGAAATATCCTAAATTTCCAATTTTTTTTCATAATTATTCCATATTTGGTAGAAGAAAACTAATCCCGGAATGATTAGAATATTTTTTGAAGTTGAGATGTGAAATTGTCGAAAATAGTCAGAAATGGATAATATTCACAATGATGCTGAAGTCGAAGGAACAATAAATCGTATATGTTTATTATATTGTTTAAACTACGCTGGGATTTTTTTTTTATTTTTTTCTGCACTCGAAACATGATTCCACATACATTAGGATGACCCTGTGAAAATGTCAGCTCCGGACGCGAATTTGTATTGCCGCTTTTCGAGTTTTTATTCTAACTACAAATATTCGATTCATTGTATTGTTTAATATAATGTTTACACTATGCTGGCATTTTTTAAATCTTTTTTGTAATCGGAACATGATTCCACATATATTAGGGTGACCCTGTGAAAATTTCAGCCCCGGATGCGAATTTGTATTGCCGCTATTCGAGTTTTTATTCTAACTACACATATACGATTTATTGTATTGTTTATTATATTGTTTACACTATGCTGGCATTTTTTTTTTATTTATTTATTATATTTATTTACAGGCGAGATCGCCCTCAAATACATTAATGTTTACAAATAATAACATAAGTAGATAAAATAAAATAAAATATGGCATTAGATTACATTATAAGAATAGCATAAGAAAATAATCACAAATAATATAGAAAACAGTCGAACGGTAAGTCGCGGGTATTGCTAAAATATAAATAAAATATAAAAAACTGTACAATATAGAACGCAATATATTAAACCTAAATTATGCAGGGTACGGCTGTAATGTTACAGTTCTACAAGCGGTTATAAAATCGGATATATTTTCAAAACTTGCAGTGGAGAAAGGAAGAGTATTCCAAGTTCTCCTCAGACGATTTAGTGCTGAGTAGTAAAAGATATTGGACCTGCAATTGGCCTCAAATAAGGTACGAAAAGATCGGTGGTCGTGAGTGCGCCTACGGAAGAAAAATAACTGATAACTGATAATGAAAAATAAATGAAAATCGACAACATGGGTTTAATCAGGGAAGATAGGCAATTTTTAATTAAAATCGGAGGCAGCATATCTGGACCACAGCTTACATCGTCATTCAATAATTTAGCGGCGGTAATAATATCATCACGAGTGACACGAATTTCTCGTAATTTTACATTAGCATTATCAGTCGTTTGAGCAACGGAAGAAGTCGAGTACACAGTACTAAAGTTTTCGGCAAATAAGTCAGCTATCTCAGAACCATTATGGGCATGCCGATGCCAAGATACATGTCATTTTAAAATTTTTTTTCTGCACTCGGAACAGGATTCCACATATATTAGCGTGACCCTGTGAAAATTTCAGCCCCGGACGCGAATTTGTATTGCCCCAATTCGGGTTTTTGTTCTATCTATACCTACATTATTTAATAATTTTGTAATCAATCTTTATAGGCGATACAATCTTTATTTGCATTCTGAAATTTTTTTTTAATCATTTTTGAACCTGTAAGACAAAATTTCCGTTCGATTAGTCCGTTTATTGTCTAATTATGTCAACATTTCTCAAATGGTTGAAAATCACTGCTTTTCCGAATCTTACGCCGGGAATCTTACGCTAACATCAGCATCATATATTCACAGCTTTTCTGCAACTCTCTCTTTTGTCAGATTTTCCACGTTAAAACTACATAGGAATGTATTGAAGCGAACAAAATTATCTACAAAACTAGTCTAAATGATTCGCATTATTTTCTATACTAGCATTATTTCCTTACTCCTTAACGCTCGCTCGGAATGTGAAAATTTTGGTGCGTATTTTATTATAAATGGATGTGAATATTTTTAAATTGATAAATATAGTTAAAGAATTATTACCTTATGGATTATTAATTATGGGCATTAATCTACGATGAAGTAATCCAGATTCTCGCACAGTATAGGGTGTCTCTTATAGGTCGATTTTCGAATTGTAATATGCGCTCATACTTTACGTGAAATTAATACATGCCTTTGTCGGAACACTTCAAATTCAACTTTGTTTTTAAATGTAAAATGAAATTAATTTATTAAAAATTAAGCACAGCACAAAACAACAAAAATCAGTACATCAGTGAATTCAAAAACAATTTTTTTTTCTGAGTATTTTAACTCAATATTTTACATTTTCGTCCACCATATTGGATCAGCCATTTTGATTTTTGTCTAAATTATCTGTGTGAAAATATCCATTTTCCATACTTTTTGTAGATTTTCTTAAATACATAATATATTTTATACAAAATATTATATTTATATTAAATATAATCATTCACAATATATGTCCGGTCTTTCATATAATACAGCCAATTTTTTCAAATGCAAAATATAAAAAACTGCGACGAGATAAGCGTTTTTCGTTTGGGTCATATGGACATAATCAAAATGTTATTTTATTTCTTTTAATTATCATTCTGTCATTTTGAGGAAGTGTACCTTTTAAGGGTTAAAAAGACATCGGATTCTTAATCTCAGACCCCCAAAAAAGCCAAGTTGTCAATTTCATGAGATTAATTTTTTACACTTTCATCCGCCATATTAGATGAGCCATTATGTATTTTTTTTAACTGACATCGGATTCGTAATCAGCGACCCCAAAAACCCCCGAGTAGTCATTTTCGTGAACTTAACTCAATTTTTAACATTTTGGTCCATCATATTGGATCAGACATTTTGATTTTTGTTTAAATTGACACCGGATTCATAATGAGCGACCCCGAAAAACCCTGAGTAGTCATTTTCGTCAACTTAACTCAATATTTTACATTTTCGTCCACCATATTGGATCAGTCATTTTGATTTTTGTCTAAATTGACACCGGATTCGTAATGAGCGACCCCGAAAACCCCTGAGTAGTCATTTTCGTGAACTTAACTCAATTTTTTACATTTTCGTCCGTCATATTTGATCAGCCATTTTGATTTTTTTAAAACTGACATCAGATTCGTAATCTCCGACCCCAAAAAGCCAAAACTGCGCAAGATGTGACAAATTACATTATATAAAATCTCAGACGTTAAAATGTTAATCGTTAACCACTTATAGTTAACTATACTTTTTCCATTGTTTAGATTCCGCCATATTTTGAACTTTAGGGGTCATTGAAGCATGAACATATGCACAGTGATTCAAATTTTGTCGAGACTTGTGTAAAATTCTGTATTTGATTGGAATATATTTAATCACATTTCATATGCTACTATTAGGCGCAACTATTGCACTTTTTTATAGTTTCAAACAAAATTTGTAGTGTACATACCGTGTTGTGAATTCACTCAGCTTTGCAATAAAAAAAGAATCAACTCGATCGGTTGTGAATTCACGCGTCAATCGATTATTGTCAAACAAAACTTTTCTCAAAGACCTGTTCTCCCACTGTGCGGCGCTTCGCAGCGCATTTGATAAAATATTAGTGAAATTGTTTACTTGTTTATCTAGTTCATCATTATTTTTTATATAAAAATTCAGGTTTAAGTTGTAACTTACAATGTTTTTAAAAGCATTCCAGTCAGCCTTGGCATAGTTAGGTCTTGAAGTTTCAACTGTCATAGGTATATCTTCGTTTATATTTATACTAATTGGATTATGATCGGAGCTAAGTGCACTGATACTAATTACTTTAGAGTATTTGTGCAACAGTTATACATTTTTTTTAAACAGAATTTCAACAATGTATTTCCGGTTGCATTAGTTGACGTACAATTCCATGCGATATGTCGTGCGTAAAAATCCCCCATAATAATATATTTTCCATTAATTTTACCAATAACATTTAAGTCGTCTTTGCATAGTTTTTTGCGTGGAGGTAAATAAATACTAATTATTGTAAGATCTTCATTCTTCAACTTGATGTTCACTGCAACGGCTTCAATTTCCTTAAACTTTAGTGGAATTTGTGTGCACTTAAATGTTTTCTTAATTATAAGCGCAACTCCACCACCCGATGAATTTCTATCGATCCGAGTAATGATATACCCTGGTATTACGATATCCAATTTACTATCGAGTCTAGTTTCACAAACTCTAACAATGTCACAATTATTTTCGTATATATTATTTGCTAATTCAAGATATTTGTTCTTTATAGAATTAGCATTCCAGCTTATTATTCTAATTACGTCAGGATTATCTATTTCTACTTTAATAGGTCGCAGATTCCTTAAAATAATATAGCTTAAATTAAAAAAAAAAAAAAAAAAATTTGCATACATATAATTCATTAATTCCCAGAGCATATGGTTTACCCAAGATCCATAAACCTGATAATCCATTGAGAATTATTGTTTCTACAATTAATTCTCCTACTTATAAATTAGCGTCATATTATAGTTCCATACTATCCTCAATTAACACCAATCGAGCAAGATTTATAAAAGACAGCTGGGATTTAAGAAATAAGATTAAAAATGTTTAATTACCTAATAACTTTATTCTTATTTCATTAGATGTTGTTTCACTTTTTACTAATGTTTCTGTCAATCTAATCAATTATATTTTAAGAACTAAATGGTCCGAAATTACTAATTTTACCAATTTACCTAAAGATGCTTTTTTTGAAGGTCGTAATTTAATACTAAATTCCACATTTTTCAAATTTCAAAATAACATTTATAAACAGGTTTATGGTGTACCTATGGGTTCTCCATTATCTCCTATTGTTTCGAATATCACCATGGATTTTATTATATTAAGATATTCTTATACAAAAAATACCTTTCAAATTACCTTTTTATTACAGATATGTTGACGATATTTTTACTTCTATACCTAGTAATTTTATTGATAACATTTTAAATATTTTCAATAGTTTAACTAAAATTAAAGGACATAATAACAGAATTTCTTTCACTCTTGAATTAGAAAATGATCATAAACTTAATTTTTTAGATATTTTAATGATTAACGAAAATGGTAAAATAATAACTGATTGGTATCGTAAAAAAACTTTCTCTGGTAGATATTTAAACTTCTTTTCATACCATCCTCTATGCTATAAATTAGGTACAGCATATGGAATTATTGATAGAGCTATTTTATTATGCGACACAAAATTTAGAAAAAAGAACATCAAAATTGCTAAACAAATTCTTAGTGATAATGGATATATTAACCAATTATATCATTAATGACTGTATTAGAAAACGTGTACATAAATCTTATAATACTTTAGAAAAAAAAATAATTGTAATAATTATTATACAAAAACTATTGGCCTTCCTTATATCAAAGGTATTTCTGAAGATATTAAACAGATCTTTAATAAACAGAATATTAGAATAGTACATAAACCCTACAACATTAATATCGGAGGAATAAAACCGTTTAAAGACAAATTGAATCAATGTGATTTAAACGATGTAGTTTATGAAATTAAATGTAAACATTGTAATTGTGTATATATTGGACAAACAGGAAGATTACTTAAAAAACGAATTTATGAACATAAAAAGAATATTTTGGGCGATCAAACAAAATTTACGGGATTAACTATACACAGAATTAATATAGTACATGACTTCGATTATAACAATATTAAAATCTTAGCTACTGAACACAACAATAACAAAAGAAAACATATTGAAAATTATTTCATTAAAATTAATAATAACGCAGTTAACATAAGATTTGAAAAATCATTACTACCGGATGACTATTTTGAATTAATGTGAAAATTCAAAATTGCTTTATTTATAAAAGCAATTTTGAATTTTTTTCTTTCATGTATTTATAACCTTATAGACATTTTGTCAAGACGTTGTTAAAGTCAAAGAGCGATCAGTCTGTGTATATCCCTTGTTCTGGTTAAATGTTCGTGTTTAAGTGCTCTGTTATTCACCTTACTAAGTTTTTTCTTAAAGCTTATAATTTTTATTTTTTAAATTTTAGATGGACTCAACCAATTTGATGTAGAATATATATGTTTTATTTATTGATTTTAATTTTTTATGACAAACAGAAGAAGATAACTTTTTTACTCAAGGTAAGGAGAATAAATTCATAATTTTTAAAACAAAATTTTTTTATACTGATCCCTTTTTGACTTAAAAGATAATTATTATATGTCATCATTAAAATAGTAAGGTAATGTAACCTGTTGTGGGCCGGGTTTCATTTTTTGCCTGTAACTTGTGTGCAAGTGAACATTTTTCGGACTTTTTGATACCAATGGAAAGGTAGAGGCAATATAGCTAACTAAAAATGAAAAAATTTTTTATAATTTTCCAAAAATAAATTTTTTTTAAAATTTTCTAAAGAGCTTGTTTTTAACTAAAGAAAATTTTGTAACCGGTTGTGGGCCACCCCGGTAAATCAACGACAAATGCGAAATTATGAAGAAAAAGTAACAAAGAAATATGAAATTTTAAAATTTATTCATCAATGAAACCTCCAGAGGCAAAAAACGTCAGGAAAATTGCACTTCTCCAAATCAATTATAGTCCTCATCAGTTTCGCAATTTTCGCATGTGAAATAGCTCTTTGTCATAGCAGCCCATTTCAAATGCACAAAGCGATCGCAGCCACCGTTGCATTTGATGGAATTCGCTTTTGTCAATTTCGGTGGCAGAAAGTCTAAACAGATCAGACTAAAGTCCAAATCTTCTTCGTCAGAAGAATTCGTCTTCTTGCGTTTGGCCTACGGTTTGGCTGGTGGTGTTGCCTTGCGTTTAGCTTTCTTAATGGGTGTTGGAGCAGCTCGCTTTTTTGCAGCTTTTTCGTGCAAAGCGGCAACGGTTTCCGGAGACATTTAAATGGCGCTTTTCATTGGCTTTCGGCCGCGATTTGATGATTTTTTGGGTGCAGCGGCTTGTAAGAGGCCGATTTTATTCAAAAGACAGCTAACAGAAGTCGATCGAGATGACGGTCCCGGTGTTGTCGGCACAACCCTCATGTCCTCATGTCCAACAAATGGCCCAACCACGATTCGACGCTGATCTTCTTCATCGATAAGCCCTTCAGCGGAAACCTCTGCCTCATTAGTCTCAACAGCTTGAACAAAGTCGGCATCAGAAAAAATGTCCGGATTGTATGGACATATGCCGGTCGCTCTAAAACCAGACTTAATCACTGTAGGTGTCAAAGCCAGATCAAGAGCCTTACACGCCAGGCTAGCAATATGACGTATTTCTAATACCTAGAAAAATGTTAAACGAAAACAGTTGAAAATTGGCAAAAGAAAACAATTTTGAAGAAAAGTGTTACCTTGTTTGCATTGTTCTTCTGCCAAGCAGAACACTGGGACTTGTAATAAGCCTTCACCGGTCCAAACACAGAGACGTCCAATGGTTGTAATCTGTGACTACAGTGCGGTGGAAAAGTGACGATATGAACGCCATTTTCAATGGCTAAGTCAATGGCTTCTACAGACAAATGTGAACAATGATTGTCCATCAGAAGAATCACCGGCGAAGCGAGCGATGGTTTCGCGAAGGCGATGAAATGACGCATATAAAGAACAAACTCTGGCTGACACATCCAACCTGAATCGTTTGCATAACCAGCTGTTCCAGACGAAACATTGTCCAAAAAGCTGCTCTGAATTTTCTTCCTCGGGAAAAGAAAAACTGGCGGAATGCTATTGGCGGCAGCACTCACTGTCAATGCCATCGTGACCATTGTTCCCCTTTCAGCAGCTTCCATTTTTCCCACGCGACGCATTCCCTTCAAAGCAATCACTTTGCCTATTTTCGATGGCACGGTAGAGAAGCCACTCTCGTCCATGTTGAAAATATGGGTTGTCCCAAAGTCATGCTCCGAAGTGAAAACCGAATTAAAATTTTCAAAAAACTGATCGACATTTGATTTACAAAATGCTCGATTCATTGAGGTTTGTTCAGGTGTGCGTAGAACGAGTTGGGGGTGGCGTTTCATGAACTTATAATACCAATGCCGTGGGGCCATATGTTCATCTTCCCAACCTTCTGGGCAAACATCAATTTTTTTGGTGAGCTGATATGCTAATTCACGGAGCTCGGTGATGCTGAGCCCGTAGAAATGACCAACACATTTCAAAATGTATTGGACGAGATCCTTTTCTTCATCCCGGTTGAAAATCTGTTGGAAAATTAGAGAAAAAAAAACATTTAAATAAGTCGGATGTGTTAGTGGAAAGTGAAAAAAAACTACAAGCTTAAGACTCCTAAACGCTTTTTTAAAAAGTGTTTAAATTTAAAGTGTTTACATTTAAAAAGCCGCTTTAAATTCACCGCTTAAAAAGTTTCACTTCAAAAACAAACCATGTTCGAAGGTGTTCGTTGGCTGCATTTACGGAGGTATTCCATCAATTCACCATCTTGTACGGCAGTAATGTCATCAAATTTGTCACCAACTTTTTTAAGATACCGCTGCAAATTGGTGCGAGGAACATTGTAGGCTCGAACAGCCTCTCTGACGAGCGTCTTTTCTACCAATAATGGCTTGTACGATCGCATTAAAATCAGTTTCCTTCGGTTCGTCTTTTTTCCCCTTCGGAGTAGACATGGCTAAAAATGCATAAAAATGCTTAAAAAACACGAGAAAATAACAAACACTACGATATTAGTGATAAAAATAACAAAAACATGGTGGCCCACAACCGGTAACGGCAGCCATTTCTTAAGTGACTGTCAAAATTCTCGTGGCGAAAACTTTGAGCAAACTCGATATAAAATCGACAAATCTAACTCAAAAACTGCATACAAATCCAAAACACTTACTTTTTCGCAATATCTCACTTCACTATATCACGCTCACAACACAATCAAAAATTACTTTCTTGTAAATTTTTTCGTTTATTTGTAGCGCGCATCAAATGCGTCCTTTCACTTCGGCGTTTGCACTAATACTATCTATTGTCAATGTAAACAAAACCTCTTACTCAGATCCGCAATGTTTGGTAAACATCAAAAGATACAATGGGTGGCCCACAACCGGTGATGGTCCACAGCCGGTTACATTACCCTACTATGTAATATTGAAGTTTTATCTGAAGAGGACCAAAAATAAATAGGTCGAAACGTTTATATGGTTTTTATTCTTTAACCAAGTTCAATTATTTCCGTAATTCAAGAAACAATTTTTTTCAACAAAATACATTTTCACTTAAGAAAACATTATACGGAAAAGAGGATATATATAATTTTTTTTAAACTAATAATATAGCTGCCTTGGAAATACCATCATGCGCAGTCTTGATTTTTCTCATAGTGTCTTTGATTACATTTATAACATGAGATATATTTATACTACTTAGGAAGTTTTTAACGTCTTCCAGAAGATTTTCAGAATCGTGAGTATTATTAATTGCGTTACTATTATTACGTACGAGTGCGTCTCTGTACGAAGTTACAGTAGTTTGTTGTTTTCTTGTAGTACATGGTTTCGAAATGTTATTATTTGCTGTTGATATTTGCGCTGCATTTGAATTCTTGTTATTGTGTCGACTATTTAATACATTCCGGTATACTTCGCATGTTACGTTGCTTGCAAGATGATCTCCACCGCAGTTGGCACATATGGGGTGTTCAATTATTCCTTGTATTTGCAATTCATTGTATTATGATCCTTAGCACACTTTAGATATTTAGGTTTTTTGAAACAGTACTTAGATACATGTCCAAAGGCTTGGCAATTTAGCATTGAGTTACTTCCTTTTTGCTTTTATATTTCTCCCAGCTAATAATACAATAGCATAATCTACGAATCTTAACGACTTCTTTGATAGGTGTTTTGTGCGGAAAGTCCACAATGTATACTGGCAGGTTTACAATTTTCCCATCAGATTTTTTTGACTTTAGTTGACTTACACTAATTGGCTCGATATTATTAGCAGAAATACCTTCCTTTATTTCTTCACTATTGATCGTGGGTGGCAATCCTTTAAGAACCATTTTAATTTGTTTTTCACTGGGTTTAGTGTAAGTGTGATATTCTTCTTGGGAACTTTTTATTTCTTCTTCAATTACCTTGTAATCGTCAGGATTCGTAGTGTAGATAATAAACCTGTCTCCTTTGTATCTAATTTTTAGATCTTGCTTCAATTTTGACTGTATCTTCTTTAATGCATCAAGATTACTAACACCACCATAGATGACAATCGGGGGCATTCGTGAGTCTTTGTTAGAAGTTTTTTTTTGCACATTGAACTCATTTTCGGAAATCGTTTCTTCGTGCTCCATATCTTCTTGATAGGATAACACATCAAATCTATTTTTTAAGATTACACCATCAGTAACGTTTTTATCCGGTTTTTTGCGCTTATTGGGCCGTACTTCTGAAAAAGGTACAAAGCTCATTTTGTTTCGATATAAACGCCGTTGGATTTACGTTTGTATCAAATAGCCGACAATGTTTGTCCGCTGCGAACGAAACACGTCTGCTCGCTTAGACAACACAAACATTACTGATAAATAAAATAAAAAATCATTTTAATCATCGGAAAGTGCATAAAAAGACGAATAATATCCACTAATTATTTTTTCCTTTCTCGGACACAGAACTTCAGAAACGAGCGTTTAATGCGAGACACCGAAAAATGCTAATCTTCTCAGTTGCCCGTTTGGCATGGAATGCCCATGCGTATTTAGTTTACTTTCGTTTGCGATAAATTTTTGTATTTTTTTTGTAAGGGCAGTTACTGCCCGTTTATAATATAATAAATAAATAAGTAAATAAATTATTCATATACAAGAACCTAATAATCTACGCACAGTAGTTAAAATGTAGTAAAATCGACTACTTTTTTGTCCCTCAACTTTAATAATGGGGCTGCAGTTAACAGCCGATTTGAAAAAATCGAAATTCTAATTATTCTAATGAATTCAGTTGGCATTTACATTAATTTTTTGCTTTTTATTCACACTTGGTAAAATATAAAATAAAATATCTGCATTTCAAATCGGCTGCTATGAATTGGCTGCGAACTTTAGCGTCATACTACAAAACAAATAAATCTTTTTATTGTGGAACATTTGAGTACAAATATTAATAAAATGTAACGAGTACCAATAAGTAATAAAATTTAACGAATAACAATAAGTGAATATTTAAATTTATAACGTAAATCTTTAAAGTATCTTTACAATTATGAAACGAAATTAAAAAAATATTTGACAATAGAGGTAAGTAAAATAATAAAATAATAATAAAGTAATAATTTAATTGAAATTCAATAGTTTATATTAAGTGTTCAACTTCCGGTTTCCGGTGAGTACTACTTGGATGCATGCTATCATAGCTCTCCCGATTAGATCCGATTCTGTTTTCTCGCCGCTTGGGGCTTTAAATTTTTTCCACATACTGGTCGGGCAAATAATTTGGCCTTCTCTTTGCAATGTTGCAATTAGGATTTTCAATTATTTCAAATAATAGAATATAAATATAGTTTTTATTTAGGAAAATTTCCCCATTACCCAAATAAATCGTACCCAGAAAAGAAACCAAAATAACTATAATCTCACATTCATTTATTTTTTAATTTATAGGGTAAGCTTTTTTGCTAATTTAAGAAAAGAAACTAAATGCGAATACGCGTGTCATTCGTGTATTTTTTCTAATAGATTAAATAATATGTCGCAGTCTCATTATCGCACACTATTACATTTTTAGGGATAATTCTTCATTTAATAAAAAGGCGCGAAAGTTATCAGGACTAACAGATTGTAACCAAGAAATGCCACGAAATCTAGACACAGGTGACAAACTTTCTCCGAACAAAACAAAAATTCATAATTAAATCTAATCCTTTCGTCATATTTATAATAACAAAAAATAATCTTGATTCTTAAAAAACCCGACGTCGTGCTAAGATTCTAATCGAAAAAGGAAGAGAGAAATTAGCATATATAATGAAATTAACTTATCGAAACACATCAAAGTTCACGTTGTCGATATGGCGGAAGTCCCGATTCACTTTTTCACCAAGCATCATTTGGAGGTTAGGAATCTTCTAATCAGATTCATAGTCGAGGTAGAAGACCCATGGCTTCGAATTGTCCTTGAATTTTTAGAAACCTCTGCCTGAATTGGAATCGTACTGGATCATGTCGAAGAGGGCTTTCTAGAAAACGAATACACGCACAGTATCTATTTCGAAACGACCAGGGAAACTCCTGGATATTTCTCAATTCGTTATGAATTCCAGGTTTCCCCAAAAGGAAGTGGTCAGTTAGAAAATCGTATTTGATTACTCACCAACTGACTTCGACATTTGCATCGAAGTCGTAGTAAGAACGTCGCATTCAATCTTACACGTCGACCGCGTGTTCATAATGGCTGCTCGCACTGGTCGAATATCGAATGGCGTCGCGACGATGAACTTCCAGTTGTCCGAACGAGTCACAGGGCAGAGTCGATGATCTGTGCCCAGTGAAACATCGACCCCATATCTCGATTGAATTTTTGGTGGCCGTCCACTAAACTTGACCCGCTCTTGAGAAGAATGCCTCCGGTGAACTTCTCTCTGAATCACAGATCTCCGGTGGAAAAACGAAAAATCGAACAAAATGACCCACTCTCGTTCGATATCTGGGAGCGACTGCCCCCCTCGTCACTGTCTCCTCCTTCGTACTCTTACAGTGCGTTCCTAAACTCACTCAACTGCAACATTTCCTCCAAGCGGAGCTTCTCCTTGCGTGTTCCGAAACACACTCTTTCTCTCTCGCTTCCTTTCTTTACAAGTAAACCGCAAAATTCAAATACGTGATATATTATATACAATCCACCGTATCGTTACAAATTGTCCATTACACACTCCCCCTTTCGAGTGTACGGAGGTTATACCAGTTTATACGTACAATCTCGAAACAATCGATTAGAGAACTATCGTACATTACATAACTATGCCTAAATTTACAGAATAACCTTTGTACACAGCCTCATGGCGACTCACATACGCAGGTTAACTTGGTTATAAATACCTTTAACTTTGTCGCTAATAACCTCCCTCAATTCAAAACTATTATTTCCGAACGAATGAGAGGCACAGTACGGCCTCTCAAACAGATGAAAGAATTTCTTGGTAACGCCACTGGCCGAACTCGACAAATAGGGAACCCGAATCAGCACTAGATCCCCCATTTTTAGTTTCATCTTGGTAATAGCTTTTTGATTCCGCTTTCTTTGCTCAAAACTCCGTTTCATTTTCTCCCTTGCACATACGTGAAGCCTATCATAGTCTACTTCTGGGAGCTAAGGATAATTTAATAAGGATCTAATTTTATCTTTAGGCTGAATATTAAAATGCATCTGCAACGGAGACAAACCAGTGCTACTATGCGTCGTCACGTTTAGCCAATCCTCAACGACCCTCACATACTTTGCCCAACTCGTATGCGAATTATTCACGCATACTAGAAAATACTTCCCCAACTCACGCATAATGCGTTCGCTGAGATTGCTTTGCGGATGTCGCACCGACGAATAGCACACTTGAATGTCGATACCACCTAAAGAATCAATCCATTTCTTTGAAATAAACTGAGATCCGTGGTCAGAGAGAACTCTTAGTGGTTTACCCATTTTTGGAACGTAATCCTTTACAAAACGATTAACTGATGCTGCGGCTGTGGCCCTTTTCAACATGTACAATTTGACGAATTTAGTATAAACATCCAGAACGACGAACAAATATTGAACTCCCCCTACCGGCACTGGCAACGGACCGTAGTAATCTACCGCGACCGACTCATTTTTGTTCTTTGGATTGATCATTTGATATTCTCCTTGCATGGTATAATTCAGTCCTTTCACTCGCTGACAAATGTCGCATGATAGAACGAAACGCTTGATTTTTCGGTACTGTCCCTTCCAAAAATAATAACTTCTTATATATTCGTAGGTTTTATAGAGACCAGCATGCCCCAATGCTTCGAGGACCGCATTCGCTAGACTATCCGTTAATCTTTCTGGAACCACAACCTGCCATTTTTCCCTACCACTATTCCGGCGAAACAAAACATCATCAAACAAAATAAAATGATCAACTTCGCGACGCTGACATTGTTCTCTTATTGATTTCAATTTGAGATCATCTTCCTGAAAATCACCTATTCGTGCCAATTGAGATTTCAATGAACTATTGCCCTGATATACATCAATCCAACATTCTTTCTCCTGATATTGATGATCATCATTCAATAACCAAGCAGGACATTTCAGTAAAAAGATCATACATCGTTTCGAGACCTCTTCGTGGAATTTTCCATCGGGGTGCTGACTGAAAAAGTCCGCTATAATGTTTTCTTTCCCTAAACAATGTTCATAAGAAAATGAATATTGTTAGAGGAGTAGGTTCCATCTAACTAAACGAGGACTGAGCAAGGGAGTATCGGTAAGGAAAACAAGAGCCTTATGATCGGTTAGGGTCTTAAAATGCCTTCCAATCAAATAAGTCCTCAACTTCTTAATAGCGTATACCACAGCCAATAACTCCTTCTCTGTGACTGTATAATTAATCTCGTGCTTGGATAGACAACGACTTACCAATGAAGTAACCATATAATTCCCGTCCTGGTCGACCTGATATAGCACACCACTCACGCCCGTGTCCGAACCATCCGTTTGCAATACAAATTGTAAATTTAAATCTACATGATGCAACATAATCGCGTTCGCGAAATTATGCTTAAGCTCTAAAAATGCTTTCGAGTGATCTGGTTTCCACTTCCATTCATTTTTAGGTTTAAGCAAATCCTGAAACGGCTCTACGAAATATGCATGTTTAAATAAAATTGTCGATAATAAATACATAGACCTAAAAAACGTTGCAAATGTTTGATGTTCTTTGGTTCGTCAAAATTTCGGATAATATCAAGTCGATCTGGAATAGGTCTTGCACCCTCTTCAGATAATTCAAAACCTAGAAAATTGACTTTACTCGATAGAAACACTGATTTGTCCAAACGCAAAGTGAATTGTTCCTTTTGCAATACCTCAAATATCTCCTGCAAACTAGCTAAATGAGAATCAAAATCTGGGGAGCCAATTGCTAAATCGTCAATATACGTTGATGAACATCCATCAAACTTATGTCCTAACACGTTAGAGAGAGCCATAATAAATCTAGCGCCTGCCGTTTTCAGCCCAAATGGGATGCGACGACACTGATATAACTCTGTACCAACTCTAAATGCTGTAAAATGTCGAGAATCAGGGTGCAGCCCCACTTGCCATTAGCCATTGGCTAAATCAGTGATCGTTAAAAATCGCGCATTATGGAAACGTTGCATAATATCGTTAATAATAGGGGGGTTTCTTGGTGAGACTCTATTTGGTCATGCAAGAAACGAGCGTCCAAACAAACTCGGAGTCCCCCGTCTTTCCTAGGAAGTAATCTTATCGGATTACAGAATCCGCTCTCGGAACGTTCTAGGACCCCGGCATCTAGCATGACCTTTATTTCTTGTTGTAATTTCTCCCTTAAGGCAATAGGAATGGGATAAGAACGACGAACAATGGCTTCTTTATTTTTTAACCGAATCCTGTGTTGATATCCAGATACAGGTTGCTTTTTACTAGAAAACAATGTTCTAAATGGAGACAAAAACTGAACAAACTTATTGCGTTGTTCGTGCGATAATCCTTCGATGCTTTCAGCAATATTTCGAACATCACACAAAAACGCTCATCGTCCAACTCGGTATACAAATGACCAACATCGCACCTTATATCCCGATCATTTGCTTCACCGTTCATCGAATCAATAGCAACAAGTCCATTCACCGTGTCTTCCATCTCATCAAATTTAATTAGTTCTCTATTTCCATTGTTCTCATTCTCATAATTCGCTCCCATCTGAATGAAAGAATCCTTTTGTTTTCCCCCATCCACTACACTTCCGAATCCAGACTCGCCTAACTCAAATATATTTACACATTTACTAAGTTGAGTCAGCTCCTCTCCTTCGCTCTGATCTGGACAATTATTTATTAACTTCAAATAACTATAATCATCAATACTTTCGTGACTATATATCTTATTAATTCGCTGATTTTGTTTCATACCTCGATCAACTTCCTCTACTATAATCCTATCATTACAATCATAATACAAATTAGCGTTATTTCATTACAAATTACAAATTAGAGTCTCATGTCAATTAGCATTTATTTCATTTTCATTGCTTTCATTAATTTCAAAATAATCATCTTTCTTTGCCTCTCGATGAACATCTCCAATTGTTACAACTTTATTTCGACCACAGTCGTCATTATTCTTTTGTTTACTTAAATTACGACACATTTCATTACACATTATATTATCACATACATTTAAATAATTATTTTCATGAACATTCAATTCAACATTTGTGGCATTTATCATTTCATCCGCACCAACATTTAATTCGACATTTGTGGCATTTATCATTTCATCCACATCAACATCATCTATCATTTCATCAATAATATCATCTTCATCGACGTTCGCAAAGACATTTTCATCTACATCATCATTCATAAATTTATCACCGTTATCATAGCCTATATTTATAATAACAAAAAATAATCTTGATTCTTAAAAACCCCGTCGTCGTGCTAATATTCTAATCGAAAAAGGAAGGGAGAAATTAGCATAAATAATGAAATTAACTTATCGAAACACATCAAAGTTTACGTTGTCGATACGGCGGAAGTCCCGATTCACTTTTTCACCAAGCATCATTTGGAGGTTAGGAATCTTCTAATCAGATTCATAGTCGAGGTAGAAGACCCATGGCTTCGATTTGTCCTTGAATTTTTATAAACCTCTGCCTGAATTAGAATCGTACTGGATCATGTCGAAGAGGGCTTTCTAGGAAACGAATACACGCACAGTATCTATTTCGAAACGACCAGGGAAACTCCTTGATTTTTCTCAATTCGTTATGAATTCCAGGTTTCCCCAAAAGGAAGTGGTCGGTTAGAAAATTTCTCGGTTATTATTTGATTACTCACCAAATGACTTCGACATTTGCATCGAAGTCGTAGTAAGAACGTCGCATTCAATCTTAGACGTCGACCGCGTATTCATAATGGCTGCTGGCACTGGTCGAAGATCGAATGGCGTCCTGACGATGAACTTCCAGTTGTCCGAACGAGTCACATCACGTGAAACATCGACCCCAGATCTCGATTGAATTTTTGGTGGCCGTCCATTAAACTTGACCCGCTCTTGAGAAGAATGCCTTCGGTGAACTTTTCTCTGAATCACAAATCTCCGGTGGAAAAACAAAAAATCGAACCAAATGACCCACTCTCGTTCGATATCTGGGAGCGACTGCCCCACTCGTCACTGTCTCCTCCTTCGAACTCTTACAGTGCGTTCTTAAAAGCACTCAACTGCAACCTTTTCTCCAAGCGGCGCATCTCCTTGCGTGTTCCGAAACACACTCTTTCTCTCTCGCTTCCTTTCTTTACAAGTCAACCGCGAAATTCAAATACGTGATATATTATATACAATTCACCGCATCGTTACAAATTGCCCATTACATATTTTACATCAAAGAAAAGGATGAACGCTGACAGTGTCGCGTAGAAATCGTCCCACCGGCACAAGCGTGACATAACATACAAGGCTGCACTACCGCCAGCGGCTCCCTAATAGGCAAAGTAAAATTCGCGCACGCGCAGGAAGCGAAAAACTACTGGCTGGGTAACCCAACTGATATTAGCAACTCTTTTGAGGCATCGCAAAGCATGGAAGAAAATGGTGAAGATGCACTGCCAACTACCTCCAGAGACAAACGCCTAAAATCTCCCCCAATTTTCATTGTGGAAGTGGAAAATATTGTTCCAGTTAAAAACTTGCTGGATAAAGTAGCTAATAACCAATACTTTTTGAAAGTACTTAACAGCAATTTAGTCAGAATACAACCTCACACTTCTGAAAAATATTTACCAATTATGGAGGCACTAAAAGAGAAAGGAAGCATCGGTTATACGTATCAATGTAAGGCACAGCGGAATTTCAAGGTGGTCCTGAAAAATATGCACCTGACTATAGACATTGATGAGATAAAAAAGGAGCTAGAAGCTAAAAGTCACGAGGTAAAAAAAATAACCAACATGTTAGAGTATAAGACTAAAAAGACCACTACCGATGTTCTTCATTGAACTTAAACAAATCGACAACAACAAGGAAATCTATCAAATAAAACATCTGCTAAACACAATTGTTACATTCGAGTAGCCACATAAAAAAAGAGATATCCCACAATGTACCCGGTGCCAAGCCTGTGGCCACACCAAAAACTTTTGCTTCAAAAGACCGGTATGTGTGAAATGCGCAGAATACCACTTAACGACTGATTGCCGTATCAAAGGCAAAACAAATGAAGTTCAATACTGTAATTGCGGTGGCAATCATTCAGCGAGTTACAAAGGCTGTGAAATCCGTAAACAACTCCAGGAGAAATTTTCCCTAAATTAAGAGAAAAAAGAGCCAGCGAAAGGAACTCAAATATCAATGTACAAACCGTACCATCAAACGTACTTAGTTCAAAATTCACTCAACCTAACGTAAGCTTCCCTCAGAAGCTCACAGATGTTAAGGTCAATCAACAACTACCCGCAGACGATAACAACTACAGTATTAACAATATCAAATCACACTCTGAACCCGAACTGTCATCCATCAAATCCCTTCAAGCTCTATAGCCCAACTAGTCACGAAAGTGGACACCATACTAAATTTTCTAACCACCGTTATAAGCAAAATAGCATAATAATGGCTACGTCACTAAAAATAGGAATTTGGAATGCCAATGGACTCGTCCAGAGAAGTATAGAGTTAAAGCATTTCCTCTATAAACACAATATGGATATTATGCTCATATCGGAAACCCACTTTACAAAAAAAAGCTACTTAAATATACCCAACTACCTCTTTTATGACACGCAACATCCTGATGGCTCAGCCCATGGTGGCTCAGCTGTAATAATCAAGAAGTCGTTGAAACATCATGAAAACGAAAATCACAATACAGACTACCTACAAGCCACTAACATAACCATTGAAGATCTGATAGGACCAATTACGGTAGCCGCTGTATACAGTCCTCCTAAGCATGCAATTAAGCAGTTGTAGTATACCAAATTTTTTAAAACTCTAGGAAACAGATTCATCGTTCGAGGAGACTTCAACGTTAAATACCCATGGTGGGGCTCCAGGTCACACACCCCGAATCCAAAAGGACGACAGTTGTACGAAGCTTTGATCGCTGGCAATCTCTACGCTGTCACAACAGGAGAACCTACTTACTGGCTAACCGATCGTAGGAAGAAACCTGACATTATTGATTTTTACGTTACAAAAGGCATTCCATCATCGCACTTTCATGCAGAATCATGCCTTGGTCTTTCCTCAGACCACTCGCCAGTAATAATGTTTATGTCTGCCACTAATATAAACAACGAAAGAAATCCAAGCTTGCACAATAATAAAACAAATTGGCTTATGTTTAGAGATATCCTAAACAACCAGCTAACCTGTAATTTACCATTAAAAACTAATGAAGAAGAGGACGCGGCATTAGACTACCTTAACACCTCTATTCAGAATGCAGCCTGGGCCGCCACTCCACAAAAAGAAAACAATTGCACCATTCCACGCTCCTAAAAAACATAAAACACTCATTAATGAGAAAAGAAAAATAAGGAGAGAGTGGCAGAAGTCAAGATCTCCGCATGATGAAGGCAAAACCGAATAAAATTATGAAACAGCTTAAGATCGCTTTACACAACGAAAAAAATAAATCTATGGAAGAGTTCCTTACAAACCTTTGCATTTCGTAAAAAAAATATCCTAAAATCTTGAAATGTTTTACTTGATACAACTCTCTAAATCTTAATTAGTGAAAAAACTACTCATTCAATTGCGAAAAACCGGTCGCTTATTCAATTAGTAACAATGTTTACTAATAAATAGTGAAAATCTACTAATTTGTTATGGCCGGTGGGGAAGCGTTTTGCAATGTAATGTTTGCAAATACCTTCACCTCAACCCAACCACGAAAAGACGGAATCTACTGGAAGAGTCGATTCTGAGTTCGAAATTTTGTGGGGGCTGCTGCTAATACAAAAGAACAAGAATAAAGGTTGGATTTAAATAAAATTCAAATTCAAAGTAAACAATTTCATTTATTTAGAAAGATAAAAATAAGGAAGGATTGGAAGGAATTAGGGATGCGATAAATTCGAGGATTCTCCGGTGTCCAACTTCTTTGTGTATTTTTCCTAGAATCAGAAAAAAATATTATATTATAAATTATGAGTATTATAAATTTGTAGGTTAGATAAGAATAACTATTTGTTTAAACAAAAACAATTTAAAGAATTACAAAACTTATTAAAATAAAAAGTAATATATCGATAAATGAAAATTAAAAGTTGAAATTTTACATGTACTTTTAAATAAATTACATATTTGATTTTTAATTCGCGTTTTAAAGAAATTAAATATTCCCGAGTATTGAATGCATTAGATATTGTTAATAGTTAATAATTTGAGGAAAATACATATTGGGTTTTCTGGGTGTATATTACAAGCGAAAGAATAAAATAATAAAACATCGTAATATTACTGGATTGAAACCTAACAGTCCCTATTGATGCTTGTGGCTCGATCGGCTCTTCGTTCAAAGAACGACGCCCAATCGAGTCACTACTATCACTAATAACAAAAATATTTTCCGTAAGGTGTTGTTCCTTTTATTTAAAATAAAGAGAAAAAAAATTAAAAGGTAATCAACACATTCGTCTCAATAAAAATAACAAAATATAAAAATAAAAATGAGGCTTTTACGGTTAATTATCGCCTCCTGTGGGGGGGGGGGATTAAGGAATGTTAATTAAGGAAAGTTAATTAAAGAATATTTTTGATATATAAAGCGGATGACAGATCCATGTCCGATGACAGATGTCGCTTCCCGAGCACTTCTGACTGCTCTGTGTTGACTTCGCGATGTCGTTCCTTATGAGAATTCGTTGACCATCAGTCCGATGACGTCGGGTTGAGTCGCGATTGTCGGAATTTAGTCGGGGTCTATCCGGTACCACTTCTGGAAGAACACACACTGTCCAAATTTTGTCGGGGTCTATCCGACACCGCTGCTGAAGGAGAACTGACTGTTTTTCTCGAGAGAGATCATCTTATTTTTTATCTCTTTATGTATTGGTGTGTAGATATTGTCTGTACTCGCTGGTATTTTGGGAGTGGGCGTGGATGTGAAGGTTCATAGTTTAGAATGTGATAAGGTGCACGTGAGAATTGGATTCTTTCTGATGAGTCCGACGCGGATACAAATGAAAAAACAGATGTTTACTTTGTCTGATAATAAGAAGCACTTCGTGGAAATTTTAGAAACTGGGAAAGATCGGTGTCGAAATGTTCGGTGGCGTGGCCCTAAGAGTTATGGACAAACGCCTTGTTGTTCTCGTTTCGAATAATCAAATCAAACATAAGAGATTGGTGAAATTGAAAAATAAAAACGTGTTTGTGCGTCATGCGTTAAGTGCTAGCTAATAAAGAATGTTCATTGATGCTGGTTTACAATACGCGCAATCTGCAATTACGACAAATCGAAAATAACTAATCTAAGTCAGTTACGTAGGACGTAACAAATTCATTACTAATTCTACAAACTACTAAACTGTAAAAGTCATTTTCCACTTTTAGAACAGTAGAATTTTATTGATAAATTAGTAGTTTTTCACTGTTTTGTAGCAAAAAAATAACTAATCGATAGTGACCGGATTTTCGCTTTACATTAGTAGTTTTGACTAATTCAGATTTAGAGAGAAGACAATAATTTGAATCTTGCCATGTAAATTAATATGTGAAAATAAAAGAAATAATTTTTGTTTCATTGTATTATATTACTGTATTGCTGATAATTTAAATTGGTATTTCGAACTTTTATATATATGCTCACATAATCACCCACCGAACGTTAATTTGAAATTCGTAGAGAGTGCACGCGCGTGTGTGTGTACACGTGCATAAAATATTAGTTAAAAATAGAGTCAAAATTAAAGTTCAGAAATATACAGGGTGTACGAAAAGTCACGGGACGGTTGAATAACTTTCGAAAGAATAAAAATTTCAAAAATCGCCGAAACACGTGATTCGATTTTTCAAACAAGCTATTTTTTGAGGGGGGGGGGGGGGGGGGGGTTCGGCCCCGCAACCTCAAGGGGGGCGGGGGGCACGACGGGGGCCAAAAATCTTAAATGACAACATGGTTTGCGTGGGGGCTCATTTGAAAGGTATTTTCGAGACGAATTCAGATCACTGGTCATAGAGGGCGCTGCGATCATTTTTCGGAGAGATTTTTAACTTTTTTAGATCTTAGACGTACTAACGTTTGAAAAAATGAAAATTTCGTAGTCGCCGAATCGTGTAATTCAATATTCCATCAATGAAAAGATGAAGAAAAAAAATATAAAAAAAGATCAAGAAAAATAAAAAAAAAAAAAAAAAACCTCTATGTGGATCACAACCTTGACGTGGTATAGAGGCTTGAACTGTTTAGCGACCAATAGTGATCTTTTTTCATGTATAAAGAGCATTTTCTAGCACATGTGTACTATTTGTTTTAAACGGGTGCAAAGAGGATAATATTGAGTTTCATAATGATCTTAGAATATTTACACATTCTTATTTTGGGTCAAGAAAAATTTATCCAAAATAAAGTCACCTTAATTTTCACAAAAAAATTGTATGCATAGAATTGTTTTATAGGGGTCCACAGAAGACAATATTCTGATCTATAATAATTGTAAGGGATTTTGAAATTTTTTTATTTTAAATAATGAAAAATCTATCCAAAACACACACACACACACACACACACACACACACACACACACACACACACACACACACACACACACACACACACGCACGCACGCACGCACGCACGCACGCACGCACTCACGCACGCACACACGCACACACACACACGCACACACACACACACGCGCGCGCACGCACTCACACACGCACGCACGCATATATATATATATATATATATATATAACTTATGAAAAGTTCCAAATCTGAATTTAAGTTAACATAAGTGCAAGAGATGTACGCTTTGAGCGTTAACGATAAACGGTGGAAACTCGCGCGCTGCTATTTACATGATTTCGTGCTCAAGAATAATTTTTTTTCAAATTCGACGACCTTACGTTTGTTCCAAATTTTATACTGAACATTTTAAACAAAAAATTATTAAGATCGGTCGAAAATTGAAGGCTCTGGCTAAGAATTTATGGCGACATTGCGCGCCGGATCACCGTGCGTCCCTAAGCTTAAGAAAATTTTGTAAATACACGTAATATACAGGGTGTCCGAAAAGTATGGAAACACTCAAATATCTCGGAAAATCGACATCGAATCGAAAAAGTAAAAATACACGTATTCAATGGTTTCAAGAGAGCTATCCAGTGACACCTAACACAACCCCCCACCCCCACCCGCTGGGGGTGATAGAGGGGGTAACTTAAAAATTTTAAATGGGAACCCCCAATTTTTATTGCAGATTTTGCTTCCTCAGAAAAAGTTACGTAAATTTTGCCTACCATTATAATTGTTTTTGTTGACAGATGGCGCTGTAATCAACGAAATTAAAAAATTATTCTAAAAAGTTTTAAAAATCTCGCGAAAAACACAACGGATCAAAAAAGTAAAAACACACGTATTCAATGGTTTCAAGAGAGCTATCCAGTGACACCTAACACAACCCCCCACCCCCACCCGCTGGGGGTGATAGAGGGGGTAACTTCAAAATTTTAAATGGGAACCCCCAATTTTTATTGCAGATTTTGCTTCCTCAGAAAAAGTTACGTAAATTTTGCCTACCATTATAATTGTTTTTGTTGACAGATGGCGCTGTAATCAACGAAATTAAAAAATTATTCTAAAAAGTTTTAAAAATCTCGCGAAAAACACAACGGATCAAAAAAGTAAAAACACACGTATTTAATGGTTTCAAGAGAGCTATCCAGTGACACCTAACACGACCCCCCACCCCCACAGGCTGGGGGTGATGGAGGGGGAAACTTAAAAATTTTAAATGGGAACTCCCAAATTTTATTGCAGATTTCTCTTCTTCAGAAAAAGTTACGTAAATTTTACCTATTATAATTATTTTTGTTAACAGATGGAGCTGCAATCTGCGAAATTAAAAAATTACTAAAAAATATTTAACTTGACGTACATGGAATAGCATACCACGTTTTCAGAATTTTAAATAACGTCTTTTGCCTTTAAATATTTCTAGTTTACCGATTCTCACCGCGAGGAGGTAGACGATTTTGAGAATCTTCTGTTTTACTTTTTTTTTTATTTGATTTCTGTTTTTTACCTTTTTTTTATTCTTCACTATTAAATTTTTTTATGTTTTTTTTTAATGTATTTGCTTACCTTTTCTTCCAGATATTAAAATTCTTTATTCGCTCCCCCCTTGTAATTGTGCATACAAAGTTTTTGACAGAAAAATGAAGAATCGACATCCTTATTCTACGAGGAAGTGAATGTCGTGTATCCGAATAGCGTAAATGGTGACCAAATCCGCATATGGTGTTATGGCTTTCTTGCATGACTGTGATTTTGTATACTTGTGTGAAAGTACTGTAGGTATCGCTTGCGGAAACCCATTGCATACACTCGGTCGATTTTTTCAACTGCCAGTGTTACAGAGAAAGTAGTCAATAATCGAACATCGTCAGCGTCCAAATCAAAACAGCACGTCTTAGTATTAGTTAAGCTCTATTGTTTGAATGAGTCAAGGTCTCGGTTATTTTTCAGCTTTGTGAAAATTACACATGCGAGCGTCACTCTTGTCGAAAACTTGGTCAAATTCGTACCGCAAAAAATCGCAATTCTCTTCGTTCTCGCTATTTGATACTTAATGTAATGTTTCTCTAACATTTGAATTTCTTCTAATTTTTTATATTTCTTTTATTTCTTCATTCTTTGCTTCATATTTCTTCCATTTCGATACATTCTGTATTCTGCCTCCTGTTGTAATTTGGCATACTATGTCTTTGACACAAAAAGAAAGGATCGAAATCCTTATTCTGCGAGGATGCGGCGATAAAAAAAGAACATACGAACAAGTCGTCCGCCAATTTAATGATACCCATCCTGATCGTCTACCTATTTGCAAATCAACTGTTTGTAAGACTGTTTCTCGGTTTCAAGATACTGGCTCTGTCAATGATCGACCAAAATCAGGAAGACCAAAAACGTCCACGAACGAAGACAACAGTTTAGCGGTCTGTGCAAGTGTCGTTGAGGACGTCCATACTTCGGTAAGAAAGATTGCGCAAGCCACTGGTATCGGCAAATCGTCTGTCCATGAAATATTAAAAGCAAATAAGTTCCATCCATATAAAATAAAATATGTACAAGAACTTTCGGAAGATGACTTCGATCGGAGATTAGAATTTTGTGAGGAAATGATGAGACGTTGTGACGAAAATGAATTATTTCCTTTCTGGATATGCTTCTCTGATGAAGCTACGTTTCAGTTGAGTGGAGAAGTTAATAGGCACAACCTACGATATTGGTCGGACGAAAATCCTCATTGGATGAGAGATACTCACACACAACATCCACAGAAAATCAATGTTTGGGCTGGCATTTTGTGCAATCAAATTGTTGGGCCTTTCTTCGTTGAAGAGAATTTCACGGCTGAAAGGTACTGTAATTTGTTAAATAACCAGATTATACCGGCAATACGAAATATTGCTGGTATAGCGTTTGATAATGTCTGGTTTCAACAGGATGGAGCTCCTTGTCATTTTGGTTTGATTGTACGCAATCTATTAAATAATATTTTCCCCCGACGTTGGATTGGTAGGAGGGGTTCGATCGAGTGGCCACCGAGGTCACCTGATCTAACTCCTCTGGACTATTTTTACTGGGGTTTCTTGAAGAACAAGGTCTACGAAACGAAACCAAAAGACATTGATGAGTTGAAAGAAAAAATAATTCAAGGTTCTAATACAGTATCTCAAGAAATGCTGCAAAAAGTTTATGATAACTTCTATGCACGATTGGGATATTGTCAAGTTGCTGAAGGACTTCAATTCGAACATCTTATAAATTAGTGGGCATAGACATGTTAAAAATCCAGTAAAGAAAATAGAAGCGAAGGAAAATTTAAACTTTAAAATAGAAAAAAAATTAAAAAAATAAAAAAAAAACAAATAAAAGGTAAAAACAAAAAAAAAATATACAAAAATAAAAAAAAAAGATTCTCAAAATCGTCTACCTCCTCGCGGTAAGAATCGGTGAACTTTGAAATATTTAAAGGCAAAAGACGTCATTTAAAATTTTGGAAACGTGGTCCGCTATTCCAGGTACGTGGTTCGCTGATTGCAGCTCCATCTGTTAACAAAAATAATTATAATAGGTAAAATTTACGTAACTTTTTCTGAAGAAGAGAAATCTGCAATAAAATTTGGGAGTTCCCATTTAAAATTTTTAAGTTTCCCCCTCCATCACCCCCAGCCTGTGGGGGTGGGGGGTCGTGTTAGGTGTCACTGGATAGCTCTCTTGAAACCATTAAATACGTGTGTTTTTACTTTTTTGATCCGTTGTGTTTTTCGCGAGATTTTTAAAACTTTTTAGAATAATTTTTTAATTTCGTTGATTACAGCGCCATCTGTCAACAAAAACAATTATAATGGTAGGCAAAATTTACGTAACTTTTTCTGAGGAAGCAAAATCTGCAATAAAAATTGGGGGTTCCCATTTAAAATTTTTAAGTTACCCCCTCTATCACCCCCAGCGGGTGGGGGTGGGGGGTTGTGTTAGGTGTCACTGGATAGCTCTCTTGAAACCATTGAATACGTGTATTTTTACTTTTACGATTCGATGTCGATTTTCCGAGATATTTGAGTGTTTCCATACTTTTCGGACACCCTGTATATATGCATATAAGTATGCAAATATGTATCCAATTTTTTTGGCTGTTTGCTTGGTACGTGGTTCTTTCTGGGTTATGCTTTCTTTTTCAGGGCAGAAGCCATGGGATGTTTGAGGCTGGAGCAAGCAAAGAACCACATATATTTTTGTGCAAATTAAAAGAACCCGAGTTCCTCGAGCCGCTGATGCCAGCTATTACAGGATGTTTAGAGCACAGACATTCCTGTGTCAGACGTAATGCTGTTTTGGATATTTTTACAACTTATCGGAATTTGGAGTTCCTCATTCCGGACGCACCAGAGCTCATGGTGAAATATATAGAAGGCGAGCAGGATATGTCGTGTAGGCGTAACGCCTTTTTGATGCTTTTGTGCGCTGATCAGTGCAGAGCCCTTTCGTATCTGGCGTCATGCTTGGACCAAGTGCAGAGTTTTGGCGATATTGTGCAATTTGTCATTGTTGAGTTGATCTACAAGGTATTTATTTGTTTCTGATTTTATTCATAAATTTAATTTCAGATTATTTGAGTTGTCTTATTAACTTCAGAAAGTAAAAAAACGATTCCTACATTTTTGTAACAACCTAACAAACGAAAAAGAATAAGATCCAATTCAGAAGTTACGTTTTCAATCCGGTTTCTCTACATTTCGAATTGAGAAACGTCACAACCCAATTCGAAGTTCATCGATTTATTACATTCATGTGGATTTCCGAATATTTGAATTCGGAAAAATTCGTTTTAATGTGTTGGATTTTAGTATTGTTGCAAGACATTGTTTACGTTCACATATATTATTCTTACTTAGTGCCGGTAAAATTGATTACAATTTAGTTCGTGTTTTCATGTAAGAACTGCTAGTCAATGTTTTTAGGTTATGTTTATGTTCTATTCACGTATTATATCGTATTCTAACGTAAAGAATTTCTAAGAAAACGGTCAAGAAACCGAAATAAAACGTATTTAATTGGTTTGAATTCTTTTTCGTTTGTTGGGAACGACTGCAAAATTTACAAAAATAGTTCTGTTTAGCTATCGTTGAATGTTTTAAACAATTAATTTACCCACGAATTTTATAATATAACGTAATCAAAACGAAGGAAATCAGGTAAGAGAGGCCAGGGATACGTGTCCACTCTTCCTCATGATTACGCTGACTTGACCTGGGATAACTGCTCCGTTTCTTCCTAGGGGACGATCTCTGCAAACTCCATTACCAAATGGAGCATCAAGTAAGGCAGATCTGGCAGGCTTTAAAGAATAAGTTTATGCTTGCTGCGTTATGTCATTTTTACAGAGCACAAACCTGTCAGACCCGAGTGTGGAGGATGCGAAGGGACAAGATAAATCACAAATTTTAAGTCGATGTGATAGTTGGACAGAGTGATCAACGAGACTTGGCTGGGACTATTAACGTGACAGGAACCACCCAATTTTTTAACAACATTACTTACCATTAGACGATCTCCGCAGAACTGCAACTCCATTATCATCGACATGCCTATCAGGTTAGTAGATATATCTATATTAAAAGAAAAATACACGAAAAAAATACAAAAATGGATATGTATACATATACAAATACGAAAATTTCATTCGCTGGAAATTTATTCTAGGTGATGTCTTATTCGAATGACAGGCTTGCCGGACCAGAGCATGAGGTACACGATGCGATATGAGGAATATACGTACTACAGACACTAGAAAATGACCAGAATCACCATCAGAATTTGCTTCAGGGATGAATTGCTGACGAGCCCGTCCAACATCAAGCACACCTGGAAATATAAAATCCTTATAATAATTGTCATTTTTAATGTTGAAAGGGTCCCTCATTGAAACTCAATAAGTCTATTTTCATAACTGCGCAGTCGCCCCGGTGAAAGAAATTTGTCACTTTTAATGTCGCAAGGGTCCCCCAAGAAACTTAATTTGTCTATTTTCTCAATTTCGCAGTCGCTCGAGTAATAAATATTTATCATTTTCAATATCGCAAGGGTCCCCCAAAGAAACTTAATTTTTCTATTTTCTCAATTTCGCAGTCGCTCGGGCCATAAATATTTATCATTTTTAATGTCGCAAGGGTCCCTCCAAGAAACTAAATAGGTCTATTTTCATAACTGCGCAGTCGCCCAGGTGAAAGAGATTTGTCATTTTTAATGTCGCAAGGGTCCCCCCAAGAAACTTAATTTGTATATTTTTTCAATTTCACAGTCGCTCGGGTCATAAATATTTATCATTTTTAATGTCGCAAGGGTCCCTCCAAGAAACTAAATAGGTCTATTTTCATAACTGCGCAGTCGCCCAGGTGAAAGAGATTTGTCATTTTTAATGTCGCAAGGGTCCCCCCAAGAAACTTAATTTGTATATTTTTTCAATTTCACAGTCGCTCGGATCATAAATATTTATTATTTTTAATGTCGCAAGGGTCCCCCCAAGAAATTTAATTTGTCTATTTTCTCAATTTCGCAGTCCCTCGGGCCATAAATATTTATCATTTTTAATGTCGCAAGGATCCCCCCAAGAAACTTAATATGTCTATTTTGTCAATTTCACAGGTGCTCGGGTCATAAATATTTATTATTTTAAATGTCGCAAGGGGCCCCCCAAGAAACTTAATTTGTCTATTTTCTCAATTTCGCAGTCCCTCGGGCCATAAATATTTATCATTTTTAATATCGCAAGGATCCCCCCAAGAAACTTAATTCGTCTATTTTGTCAATTTCACAGGTGCTCGGGTCATAAATATTTATTATTTTTAATGTCGCAAGGGTCCCCCCAAGAAACTTAATTTGTCTATTTTCTCAATTTCGCAGTCACTCCGCTGAAATAAATTTATAATTTAAAATTTTTTATTTAATAAAGTATTATTTAATTTTTATATTGTGTATGTACAATGACACTTAAATATAAATTATTAATCCAGCATTCTATAGGGTGGTACTCCATACCCTATCGGGCACTTCAGGTTTCCATGGTTGTCGAAGAGAACCTACAATAATAAATGTAATTGAAATGAAAAGTGTAATTGAAAAATGACTAATTGAAAATTGATAAATTTATTGGATAAATAAATAATTGTGTTATTACCTCGCCGGTTTTTAGCAATGGCAGCTTGTCAACTGTCTTCTTCCATTTGTGCATGAATTAGTATTGCTCCTCCGACCAGATCTCGAGGGAGTCCTGTAGGTGCATATATTGGTGATAGATCTCCTCCCACATAACACGGAAATCAAAGCCTGTAATGAGAAATATTTTAGCACTCGCAGAGCCGCATTGTGACGTTCGATGTATACTGAAACTGCATACATTGGGCATGCTGCCAAAAGATGCATTAGTTTCTCAGCATGACATCTACACAATCTACAAAGCGTACTCTGTACCGCCTGGTGTAAGATGTTCTGGCGATACGCTAAGGTATTGATGACCCCATCCTGGCATGCGAAGATAAAACCCTCGGTCTCGGATTTCAAGCCAGCTGATCTTAAGAAGGAGAAGGTCATCTCTGCCGACAAGCCAAGTTGTTGGACATTTCGAAAGAATTGTCCATGCAACGGCTTATCGATATGCCTTCCCTCCAACATACGGAGTTGTTCCTTCCGTATGTTAGCCCTGAGACGTACTGGGCACAGATTGATGACTGATTCAGCCTCCCGTGCACCACTACGTCCTATGTTGAAAACCAAACCGAGGTTTCGCGCCGCTCGTTCCGCCGCGTTGTACAAAAACACCCCCTTCCCCTGAATTTCATGCTGATGTACTAGCATCATCAGGGGATCCTCCGTTCGATTAATCACGTCGCAAGCTGTTTCGAGGACCAATCGGTCATGCATACACTCCAGGCTTAAAAGGCCACGACCTCCCATATTTCGGGGCAAATACAGTCGTTCCACGAAAGATCTTGGATGCAAACTGCGTTGCATACAAATCATCTTCCGTGTGCTTCGGTCAAGAAGAGCAGAGGACTCAGAGAATCTCCTTGATAGACACCTCTTTGGAATTGAACCAGTCTAGACGTGGTTCGACGCTTGTCCGATGTCATGACAAAGCGTGTTTTCCAAAGAGGCATCAGGTCTTCTACAATTCTCACTATGTTTGGGTGGACATGGAGGCGTTTGAGCAACAAGCTTAAAAGCTCGTGCGATGTTGAGTCGTACGCCTTCATGTAATCCAGCCAGGCTATCGACAGGTTACGCTTGTACTGGACTGCGTCCTGACAAACACACCTGTCGATAAGCAAATTGTCCTTGCAGCCGGATACACCCATTTTGCAGCCTCGTTGTTCTACTATCCGTTATCACACCGGTTTCACGGATTTCTCAATACGTTCGTTCAAGATGTTAGTGAACAATTTGTATAACGTATTGAGACACATGATCGGTCTATGGTTTCTCGGATCGGACAAGTCTCCCGATTTTGGGATCAGTGTCGTTCGGCCCTCCACCAGCCAGTGCGGAATGGGTTGGTCTCCATTTATATAAGAGGTGAATATTCGGCCTAGGTGTTGATGGACAGAAGTGAACTTCTTCCACCAATAGTTATGAATTCCATCCCAGCCCGGCGAGGAGAAATTCCTCGCTCCCGTGATGTCATTTTTCACCTCTAATGCACTGACGGGTGGGCAATCTTCCCTTTGTTGTGTGATTTCGTCGCACAACTCGGTGAAGATTTCAATACCTGGAGTGCCTGCATTAAGCCTAGATGTTTTCTCGTAGATGCTCCTCCAGAATTCCTCAACTGCGGCTATCGACGGAAACTCGCTTGAGGCTGCGATACGATGTTTGAAGAGGTTGGAAGGATTCGTCCAAAATATTGCATTTTGTCGAATTCCATCCTCCCGTCTTTGCAGCCTCTTTTTGGCATCCGCCAAAACCCGAATTTTATCCGCCAAACGTTGCTTGATGTTGAGCAACTTCAGCTTGTTCAGTGTGTGATAGTACATCCGCAGTTGTTGTGCGAACTTCTTGACTTTTGCCGTAAATGAACGGCCAGATGTTAAATAGTCGATCACACACTGAACTCGGGAAGCGAGCCTCCGTGTCAGTCGAATCTTGCCGTTCAATTGAGACATGCGTTTTGTAATCTGCCGACTCCCCGATATCTGTGTCAGATTTCGCGAAGTCACCAGAACACTTGCAGCCTCGTAAACGGCACAATTGACCTGCCACAGGTCGCAGTCATCCGGAAGAGCATCCAGAAGTAGGCTATTTGCTCTGTCTAATTCTCGTTGCTTAGGCAAAACTTTCGTTGTCAAATTTTGCCTAAACACGAGTGTCGTGCTTTCGTAATGTGGAGCATCTCTCCCAGCACCGCGTACGGGCTCCGTTGTTATTGCCCACACATCCGGTACCGGTTGACAGCTGGGAACAACGAAACCTATCCGCCTCAGATAGGCCACATAATCTCTCAGTTGTTGAGAAAAGCGATCTGCCAGTTCGGGATGCATTACTGCAAACCGACTATGCATTCGCGCCATGTAGCCTCTCTGTTGCGGACAGCTCTCCTCGTAGCAGCGCATAAGATCTTGCCTGAGATCCTCCGTCCACTGAAATCGTCCGTGGGAATGAAAAGGTCGTTGTCCCGGGACACCCGTTTCGGCTCCTCCACCTCGGGACTGGGCTGCATCCGAAGCAGCCCGATGATCAGGAGCCCTGCGCGTTATTCTGTGAGTAACCGCAAATACAGGGAGTAGGGTGGTTAGCCCTACTCCCCGTTGTTATGCCTCTCTCGTTTGTCTCTTACCTCGCCATCCACTGGGGTTGGTTACCCAATCTCTGGCAAGGTTGCTAAGAGTCCAGGGCCCACCGGCTTTAATAAGCACACGTGGAGGTGAGAGTAGGCCATTTGGGAAGATGCAGCTTTTTGCATAGCCGCATTGTGTTACGCGTCATTCCCTTTGGGCCCCTTTATTATTATTATTATTATTATTATTATTATTATTATTATTACTATTATATATAAATATTTCTTCAATAATTTGACTTCACCTGTTTTTTGAGCTCCCGTTTCATTATTGTAATAGGACGCCAACGGTTGAAAGAGATGATCTCTTTCCTGTTTTAAATGATATTTTTGAAGCCACTCACTTCTCAATTGTGTCGTGTAGCACATTTCTAATTCCAAATGGAGCTCCATTTCAATTATTAATAAAATTTGGCTGCTTTTCTCGACCTCGTTAATATCGGAAATGATTCGTTTGTTTTAGAGTAATGGTTTTCAAGCCATCTCCCCTTAAAAAAATTGAATGTTCAGATCTTAACTTCTGAAAATAATATTAACGAAAACTGATTTTGTGCTTTTAACAAATTTATGACCGACTTGTTAATTTCCAATGCCAAACTTTATTTTATTAATTTTTAAATACAGTTAATGTAAATTAAATAAAAAAATATTTAATTTAAATGTAAAACATTTTTTATAATACATGTATAATTGTTTCAATTGCAAACTTCAGATTAATAGCGATTTATGTGAAGTCTGGTTGTTTTCTTCTCGTCAAAGACCCATTTTTATTTAAACGAGGAATCTTCTCTCCGGTCGTGAAGATGGCATTTATACCGATGAAGGTATTTAGAACATGATTTCATAAGTAATTTCATGTGTAGTATATTTTAATGTAATTCTGTATTTCTAAATTTTCATAATCATTTCGCGGTTAGACACGGCACACAGCGCATGCGTTACAATATATATATTAGGGTGGAGTAAAAAAAAAGTGCCCCTCTTAAAAGCTTCTGTTTAGGTCAAAATATGCTTGGAAATTTTTCCAGATTTTAAAAAATTTGTTCTACTGACGAATTTGAACATTGAAATCCGAAAAAAAATTGCTCAAAATTGAGTTTACTTCTTCTGAGAAATTGATGATTTTTCTGATAAAATATGATGTGACGAATTTTTTAAAGATCCCCCCTCCATTGTTTTTAATATTTGAAGGTGAAGTCCAGGGAGGGGGATTTTAAAATTTAGTTCATAAATGGCAAAAAATGTATATTTAAAGTGCTAACAAACAAAATTTCCAAGAAATGTTGGGGAACAGGGAATTTTCTCGTTTTGAAATAGAAAAATTGAGTTTCGACATTGAACAATAGTTTAAAATGATTTAATTTACTCTGTTATCCGATGAAATACAGGGTTCTCATTTGAAGCAGGATGGCTGAACAACTCTTCCGGAAGTGAAGAAACAAAAAAAATGGGTCAGGCGGAAGTTGTAGGGTTCAAAGGGGGCCACAAAAAAAATATAAATTTTTTGCCATTTATTAACTAAATTTTAAACCCCCCTCCCTGGACTTCACCTTCAAATATTAAAAACAAAGGGGGGGATCTTTAAAAAATTCGTCACATCATATTTCATCAGAAAAATCATCAATTTCTCAGAAGAAGTAAACTCAATTTTGAGCAATTTTTTTTCGGATTTCAATGTTCAAATTCGTCAGTAAAAAAAAATTTTTTTAAATCCGGAAAAATTTCCAAGCATATTTTGACCTAAACAGAAGCTTTTAAGAGGGGCACTTTTTTTTCACGCCACCCTAATATATATATATACCGTTTTATCAAATTACATAGACATAGTTAGAATTGAAAATTTTCTTTTCTAAAACCCACTAAAGTTTGCAGACAAGAAATATACCTATATAGAGGACTTCCGTTTGACAGCGGTGAGTGGAAACACGTGTTTTTCATAAGAGCGAGAAATTGTCAGTTTTTGAGAGTTTTTTCTCAAATATCTGACATTTTCTGTCACTGAGAGAAACGTCAGGGGACGGTCACCCATTTTCGACTAACTCTAAAGAAAGCAGTAAGCTTAAAAGTGAGTAATTTGTGTCGAAAGGGCGTACCCTGGCTAACCTCGAAATAGGTTTTGGCGAGACGACCAAATTCCACGTGGCAGCTGGGAAACAGAACAGCGAACGGAAAACACCGAATCGCGAAATTGCGCGATCTTCGACGAGAACGGCAGATACGAGAGACCTGCGAGTTGCGAGGAGCTACCTAGAACGACACGTTTCGAAATATTGGGTGACGCTGTATACAATAAATTAATTGCTTACTACGATAACACGTGAGTATATTTAATGAGTGGTATACAGAAGGGGGAAAACAGAGAAGGACGTGTAGAGAGAGAAGAGAGGAAAGTTGACAGTGGGGATAGCGAAACTGTAGAATCAGTGCTGAGTTTACCGGAGGAAACGGCAGAAAGAAAGGTAGGGAGGTGGGTGAAACAATTGCGGGGGAGTAGTGGATTGGAAGGATCGGTAAGTGAGACCGAAGGAGGAAAGAATAAGAGAGGTAGAAAAACAAACGTGGAGAGGTTGGGCAGGGAAAGGGGAAGTAGTGTTGGCAGTTCGTCCCGCGTAAGTTCGTGGCTGCTGAAAAGAGAGCGAAGTTTGTCAGGAGGAAACGAAAAATCCGAGGAAAACGAAAAACAAGAAGCGAAGCGAACGAGGACGAAAAAAATAGAAGACATGGACGAGACAAAACTAGAAGAAATTATTAGAAGATCCTGCGAGGCGCAGAAAAAGGCGATAATAGAGGAGTTAAGAGAATGGAAAGAAGAATTGAAAAGAGAGGTGAGAAAGGAATTGGAAAACTGGAAAATAGAACAACAACAGAAAATTAGTGTGATAGAAAAAGAAAATAAGGAGCTGTCTTTGAGAGTGAAAGGATTGGAAAAGAAATTTGAAGATATGGAAAATAAGGAGAGAAGATGCAACATTGTGATCAAAGGAGCAGAAGTAGAGAGAGGAAAAGTGAATGAGGCAGTGCAGGAGGTGCTAAAAAAGTTGGAAAATGTAGAAAGGAAAGTGAATGTAAAAGATGTGTTTATGGTAGGAAAAAGAGAAGAAAATAAGATAATAGTAGCAGAAGTGGGAAGTTTGGAAGAAAAAAGATTAATTATGGAGAATAGGAAAAAGTTGAAAGGAACGAGCATATATATAGATGATGATCTAACGAAACAGGAACGGGATAGACAAGCGAGATTATGAGTATGGGCGAAAATACAGAGAGAGAAAGGTATGAATGTGAAGGTGAAGTATGGGAGGGTGGTACTGAACGAGAAGGAGTATGTATGGGATGAAGGAAATGAATGTATGAGAGAGAGGGGTTTTCTGGAAGTGCCCATGGTGTACTGAATACGGTAGGAGGGATAGACGAAAGAGAGAGGACGATGGAGAAAAACAAAAATAGTCAAAGAGAACTGAAAGGAATATTTTGGAATGTAGCGGGAATTAAAAACAAAGAAGAAGATTTCTGGAATTTTCTGAAGGAATTTGAGGTGATTGGACTCACAGAGACATAGGTAGAGGAAAGAGAGTGGGAGAGAATAAGGCAGAAGTTGCCTAAAGATTGGAATTGGAAGTGTCAGGTCGCAAAAAGAGAGAGTAAGAAAGGAAGAGCGATGGGGGATATAATAACAGGGATAAGAAAGGAATTAGAGAGGGAAGGGAGGGAAGAATATAGGGAAGTAGAAGGAGTGCAAGAAAGAAGAATAGAGGTAGGGAAGGAGGGATGGTGAATATTCACATTGTATAACAGAGACGGGAATAAAGAGTTGTTAGATTCGTTAGGAGAAATAATAAGAGAGACAGAGGAACGAAATTTATTAATAGCAGGAGATTTCAACGCAAGAACGGGAAGACTAGGAGGAGGAGAGGGATGTGGAGAAGAAATAGAAGATAGAGGGAGAGAATCAAAGGATGAGAGAGTAAATGTACAAGGAAGGGATATGCTTGAAATGATAGAAGATAGGGGCTGGATAATATTAAATGGAGGAAAAGAGGGGGATGAGTCGGGAGAATGGACTTCTGAAAAAGATGGGAAAAAATCGGTAATAGATTATGCAGTGGTGAATGTGGAGGCGGGGGATAAAATAAAAAGATTGGAAGTAGGAGATCGAATTGAGTCCGATCATCAACCGTTAATAGTAACAATAGCCCGAGGCTGGGAAAAGGGACAAACTATAGAGGAGTAAGAAGAAGGGAAAATACAAAATTGGACGAAAGAAGGGGAAATAGAATATAGAAAAAGAATGCAGAAAGTAGAATGGAAGGAAAAGGGGGTAAGGAAGGAGTGGGAAGAACTAGAGACAAAGACAAAAAAGGCGATAGTAGAAAGGAAAAGAGGAAGAAAAAAAGAGTTAGGGTGGGTGCCATGGTGGGATAATGAGTGTAAAAGAAAGAAGAGAGAGGCGCATAGAAAGAGAAAAGAATATAGAGGAAAACAGAACGAGGAAGATTATAAGAAATACGTTACAACAAGAAAAGAGTATAGACAATTATGTGAGGAAAAGAAAAAAGAATACAGTAGACAGGAAGGGAAAGAGATAGAGAAAATTAAAACGGAAGAAGAAGCGTGGAATTTTATAAATAAGGGAAGAAAACGAAGGGAGGAAATTGACGAAAGTATAAGTGTGGAACAGTGGGAGGAATATTTCATGTAAGCACTAGGAGGGGCAAGAAGAAACTTGGAAAAAGAACATAGGGAAATGAAAGTGAGAGAAGAAAATGAAGTAAAACAAGATGAAATAATGAGTGAAATAAAGAGGTTGAAAAGAAAAAAAGCAGCAGGATCGGATGGATTAAAAAACGAGGTATGGATAGCGGGCGGCGATAAGGTGGCAGAAAAGCTGGGCGAGATAATTAAAAAAGTATGGAGGGGAGAAGGTTTTCCGGATAGTTGGAGGAATAGTAGTGCCAATATGGAAGAGAGGTGAAAGAAATATAGTAAGCAATTATAGAGGGGTAACACTAACCAGTACTGCATACAAAATATACACAAGCATTCTGAATAAAAGAATAGTAAAGGCGTTGGACGAAAATGGAGGATGGGGGAGATCACAAGCAGGATTTAGGAAAAATAGAGGGAAATATAAAGATCTTAAAGCATGTAATAGGGAGGAGGCTGGGTAGAAAGGAAAACGTGTATGCGTTCTTCGCAGATTTGAAGGCAGCTTTTGACAGATTGGATAGAGAGATTTTATGGAAGATGATGGAGAAAAGAGGAATAGAGAAAGATCTTATGGAGAGGGTAAAAGAAATTTACGAAGAGACGAGATGTAGAGTAAGAATAATGGGGAAGGAGAGTAGAGAATTTATAGTAGAGAAAGGAGTTAGGCAAGGATGCCCTCTAAGCCCTACATTGTTTAATATATATACAGGGTCATCGAAAAGTATCGGACCCCCCTAATATCTTCAGTTAGAATGCACTTAGGAGAAAATGTCCAATAGCAAAGTTGTATGGTTTCAAGCGGGGAGTAAGATGATGACCTTGACTTTGACCTTGACCATGTCCTTCAAGGTCATTTCAAGGTCAATCTTATTTTTTTAAATAGAACCCCCTACATTTTATTGCATATTCTTATAGCTTATCTCGAGAGCTTTCCAAAACACTATAATAAAATATTTTTTTATTAAGTACGTTTTGAGTTATAAAGGTTTGAAGTTAACAATTTGTTAAGTGGTGTGCGAGTCCGACCAGTTAAGGCAAGAGTGGTGTGCGAGTCCGACCAGTTAAGGCTCTCATTATTCCGCGCACAAAAGTATTAAGGTTATGATTACTGAAAACTAAATAATATATTCTACATTTTGTGTCAAAAAATTGTTAACTTCAAACCTTTATAACTCAAAAAGTACTTAATAAAAAAATATTTTATTATAGTGTTTTGGAAAGCTCTCGAGATAAGCTATAAGAATATGGAATAAAATGTAGGGGGTTCTATTTAAAAAAATAAGATTGATCTTGAAATGACCTTGAAGGACATGGCCAAGGTCAAAGTCAAGGTCATCATCTTACTCCCCGCTTGAAACCATACAACTTTGCTACTGGACATTTTCTCCTAAGTGCATTCTAACTGAAGATATTAGGGGGGTCCGATACTTTTCGATGACCCTGTATATTGCTGATATAGAGGAGGAAATGATGAAAGGGCCTGGGGGAGTGAAAGTAGGAAGGACAAACATATGGTCATTGGAATATGCAGATGATATAGCTATAGTAGCAGAAAAGGAAGACGGATTAAGAGCGATGATGAGAATGCTAAAGAAATATTTAGAAGATAAAAAATTAGATTTAAGCGTAGAAAAATCCAAAGTGATTGTGTTTAAAAATGATGGAGGGAAAGAAAAAGAAAGGAAGTGGTGGTGGGAAAAAGAGAGTATTCAAGAAGTAAAGAGGATTAATTATTTAGGATATGTAATGAAAAGAAATAATAGAGAGGATGAACATGTAAGAGAGCGGGTAAGAAAGGCGAGAATTGCGATGGGATGGGTGTGGAGTTACGGGGAAAGGCAATTTAGAGGAGACATAAGATGGAGGTTAAAGCTATTCGATAGCATAGTAAAGGGGGTGTTAATGTATGGAGTAGAAATCTGGGGATATAAGGAGTGGGAGTGGGTAGAGAGTCTACAGGAAAAGTATTTAAGATGAATTTTAAAATTAGATAGAGGGACGCCAGGATACATAGTAAGAGAGGAATTGAAAAGAGAAAAAATAAGAAATGAAGCAGGAAGTAGGGCAGGTCGCTATGAGGAGAAAATGGACAAAGGGGAGATGGGAGAAGTGGGGAAAATCTGTATAGTGGAAAAGAGAAAAGATGAAAGAGAGAAAGTAGAGAAAGAATGGGCAAGAGATAGTTTGGAGAGAAGGAAATACTTGTGGAGGGTAGGGCAGAGTGAGGAGGCGCTGAGAGCGGAAGGGGAAGAAAAATGGGAAAAACTGAGGAAAAGGGATAAAGAGGTAGACGAACAGGAGAGGATAGTGCAAGTGAGAAAGTCAAAGTCGTGCGTAGAATATAGGAGGGTAGAGGGAATCCCAACATATATGAGATAGAATAGAAAGAGGACGGAAGGGAAGAAAATACAAATGATAGCAAGATGGAGATGTGGAAATGAGACAAGGGGTAACAGGTATTGGATGAATGAAGAGGAAAGAAAGTGTAGGCTGTGTGGGGAAGAAAGCGAGTGTATGAGACATCTTCGGGTGTGTAAAAAATTGGTAGGAGAGAATGAGATAAGAATGGATGTATTAAATGAAGACGGGAGAGGGTACAAGTGGATGGAAAAAGTAGAAAAAATGCGAGAGATACAAAGAGAGAATGAGAGAGAGGGGAAGTAAAATGGAATGTAGCGTAGAATGAACATCGAAATGGTAAAATGTAAATAGAATTGTGCCGGTGAGGCAAGAGGGGTACTGACAGATGTAATTAGCGAGCGAGATAAAGTAAATGACGGGGAGAGGGAAAGAGAGAGAGAGAGGGAGTGAGCAACGAATGGAAGGACAGAGAGAGGGAGAGAGAGAGATAGCAGCAGAATGGAAATGTAAATCTTAGATTGAAAGCGAGAGAATGAAATTAGATGTATAAATGTAGTGTGAGAGTTGTAAACATAAAGTTTGTAAATAGTGCAAAGGTGATCGGAAGCCATGTAAGCACAAAATTGTGGATACATTAAATAAAAATATAATATACCTATATACCCATATTTATAAATGTTTTGGATATTATTTGATTAATTATTTTTTATTATTAGTTTTTCATATATTTTATAATTACATTATTTTATTTTATTATTGTACATTTATTTCTTTTTAACTTCTCGCAATCTTATTTTAAATTTTATTTTATTTTATATTTGTATTTATATGAGTTCCGTTACAGACGGTAAGTAGAGCAGTCGTGTCTCTTTTCGCTCCGAATTTTCGTCTGGAATTTTTGCTTAAATTCTGTTTTTGGGAGTTCATATTTTAGTGACATTCCTCCGGAACGGCTCGGACTACGTTCGATGAGCATTTTTTGAGTGTCCGAGTCTTTATTCTGGAGCAAATTGAAACTTTTTACCACGGCATTTACTAAAGTGACAGTTGACTCTGCACCGGCTCTCGTGGTGACGTCACACGTCCGTGAGGTATTGACGGACCAATCATTTGTCACATTTCGTCGAAGGAAAGGAATTTGAAGGAGCGGATGGTTTTTTGGTGCCTGGAGCTGAAGGAGCTTTATAACAGAACCAAATATCAACGAGGAGGGTGACATTGGTGGCTAGGTCCCAGGAATTGTTTTATACCACGCAGTTCGATATCAGAGCTCTCTTTTCTTGCAAGACCACGGAATTTTCTCGGACAGTCGTTATCGCTTAGTTGTGCCTCGCCCCATCGGTGAGTTTATTCCATGCATGTGTGCGGCCCACTACAGGCTCAGAGCGTTCTAGTTGCGGGCTCATTCGGTGTTCGTTCGGTTATCACAGATAGTCGCTGGACGGCAGCACCTCTCGGACCCCCTACCTGAAGCACGCCGGTAATTAACCGGCGATTACAACGTGCATATACGGTCTCCTGGAGTCAGGGGCGCTCCGGCTACTTAACTCATGCCAGATATTAGTCCGATTTGTAACGATACTCAAGCGCTTGCCCTCCCAACGGCCGCTGCTGTTGGTGGAAAAGAAGAGCGTTCTTCAGCAATCCTGCGCCCGCCCGTTTTTTGCGGTCGTCCGTCAACAGCGACTAGGTGGAAAGCGCTCCGTACTAACAACTGCAGCGCACTGGAAGATTTTGGTTTTGCCAAGCGCAAACGAGATTGCCAGCCTTTCACAGACGACCAAAACGACTCACCGCCACCACGACAACGGAAGTTCTCGCTTCCTCGAGGCGCTCAAGGCTCTCCACAAACCGCATCTCAGACCATGTCTGCTATTACAGCGCCGCAACTCACCCTCGAAGCACTGCAACAGTCGCTTCTCGCAGCGTTAAAAAGCGAATCAAATCGTGTTACCGATTCACTGCAAGCCAGCATTAACCGATGCACAAACGAAATATCAGCAGTGAAACTAACAGTGGATCAGATTAATTCTGATTTCACGAATCGTCTGTCTTTATTAGAAGAAGAAATAGTTTCGCAAGACTCCATCATAAAAACACTTGCGGCCAAACTCGAGGTGCAAGAAAAAATTAACAAACGAAAAAACATTATCCTAACTGGTTTTACTCCTGGTCCAGGCTCTCTAAGGGAGAAAATTTACAAATTTTTGGCCTCGAAGTTTCCGTTAGCCTCAACGCTTGCAGCCGCCAGACAGATCCGGTCAAATCCGCCAGCCTATTTAGCGGAATTAATGTTAGAAGATGACAAATTTTTAATCTTAGCGTCTAAAAAAACGGCGCTGCGGTCATCGGAAGTATATGTTAACCCTGATTACACCGACAGGGAGCGTTTCATGGCATTTAAGGTCAGAGAAGCTCGCCGAACAGCTACTGCTTCCGGCTCATCCTTCAGGAGAAGAGGAGACGCTATAGCCATCAATAACGTATGGCTCAAATGGTCGGAGGCGGACCAAGATTTCAAATCCCCGTGCTCGGATCCATCACTGGGAAGAAAATCTGCCCCCTCTCGCACTACACCGGCAAACAATAGACAGTACAGTACTCGATCGAATCGCACAAATGCAACATCCATGGACACTGATACATCTTCTCCAACCGAAAATGCGGTTTTTTAAATCGCCCCCGTCCGCAGCAAGATGCCATCGTCTCTAACGCCATCGTTTTCTGCTGTAGCGCAGCCACCGCTCCTTAGTTTTAATTCATCGAACCGTTATAATTTATTTAAAACAGTCTTTTGGAATGCTCGCGGCTTTTTTAATATTAAAAATAACAATTTTTATTCCGCATACAAAGTTTCAAATTTCTCAGAAACCTGGCGCGACTCCGAAATTCGCACAGGGGATCTGTCTACTGGTCACTCAGTGATTCATTCACCAGCCGCCCGCCTCAGTAACTTTGGCCGATGTAGTGGGGGCCTTTTATCCTTAATCAGTCCTAATTCCACTTTTTCGCGTCTTGATTCGTCTCCCCACTGGCTTTTTTATAAATTAAATTTGTTCCCACTCAATCTAATTATCGGATGTTTTTATTTTCCGCCAAACTCCGACCAGTACTCAGACTGCATTTTTATCTTGGGAGGCGACTTTAACTCTCAAGTTGGTCCCTCAGACTCTTTTGCCGATCTTCCTCAAGTTTTTGATGACGCTTCTGTGCGAGTTCGAAGGCGATCTCATGATGTGACTTCCAATCGTCGCGGTGCCCTTCTGTCTGATTTTATGTCTGTAAATAACTTCGTCTTATTAAATGGTCGGACGCCAAGCGACTCTCTGGCTCATTTTACCTTCCTCGGGCAGAGGGGCTTTAGCGTCGTTGATCTGGTCTGGGTTTCGGTATCGCACTTGCCATATGTTCATGATCTTACGATCGGCGATGATCTTTTCGGCTCTGATCATCTTCCAATAAGTGGTACTCCATCTATCCGAAGATAGACCCCCCACGCAGCCAAATGTCTGTGCTACAGCAATTCGAACCGTGACACGTTATCAGCGCCCCCGGACGGGGCAGACAGCGCTTTTGCGAATTATCGAGCACAATTAGCGATATCAGTGCAAAATATCAGCATATCCGATGAACCCGACATAATTTATAACCGCCTTCTAGAAATAGTTCGTTACTCAGCGTTTTCTACCGGACTATTGAAAGAATTTGTTACTCGCTCCTATAGTACTCCCTCGCGTTTTTATAAGCCTTGGTTCGATGAGGCGTGCTTCTCGGCAAGGAGATCACTGGCCCGAGCCTTAAGACACATGAGGGGGGCTGGATACGGCGCGACCGCGGTCGAACAATACAAGTCGGCACGAAGGACTTACTACAACCTACTTTCTCGGAAAAAAGCCAGTTTTGACTGCAGGATATCTGACAGATTTTCGGAAGTTCGCAATTCTGCGGACTTCTGGAGTACCGTGCGTCAATTCAGATCAAAACCCGCGTTAACTCACCATGTGTCAGAAGAAGTCTGGACCGCATTCTTTCGGAGCATTTTTCCGCAGTTTCAACCAATAGCCGAATTGTATTTTGGAACGTTCGACCCCGTGCTCGACTCGCCTCTCTCAATGATCGAGCTCAGAGACAGCCTGAGAGCTCTGAAGGTGGGAAAGGCCACTGGTCCCGACAAAATTCCCTCTGAACTTTTCAAACTCATGGACGACCGGTGTCTTTCTCTCCTTCTCTCGCTCTTTAACAGGATCTTTTTGGCGGAAACTTTTCCCTCAGGTTGGGCCGACTCATTAATTTTTACACTGTATAAGAAGGGCGCGCGCGACAACCCTTTAAATTACCGATTAATAGCAATTACGAACGCCCTGGCGAAGATCTTCTCCCAGATCTTATGTACACGACTGACCAAGTGGGCATCACAAAGAGACATCCTTCCAGAGGAGCAATCTGGATTTCGCGGTGGAAGGGGGACAGAGGATAATATCTTCTGCCTTCTTGCATCAGCGCAGGTCGTTCTTAGACGCCCGAACTCAAAATTATATAGCCTTTTTGTTGACTTCAAAAGAGCATTTGATTCGGTACCACATGCTCTTCTTTGGCGAAAGCTCCTTGGTCTCGGCGTCAGCGCTAAATTCGTCAGGGTGTTAAGCGCGTTATATCGTTCCGCTTCAGTTCTGTATCGTAGCGAAAATGGAGATACGTCCTGCTATAATGTAACAATCGGCGTGCTACAAGGCGAAATTCTAAGTCCTTTATTGTTTATTTTATATCTTTCAGATATTGTCTCTTTTTTTCGCGAAAATAATGTACGCGGGGTAGACGTTACCAGATCTATGGATTTGTTAATGCTCCTCTATGCCGATGACTTCGCCATCCTCGCATTCTCTCCAGCCGACCTTCGTAATAAACTAAGAATTCTTTCTGTTTACTGTGCAAGCAACCTGCTTACCGTTAATGTAGATAAAACTAAGATCGTTTGTTTCAGGAGGGCTGGTCCGCTTGCTCAGTACTCGAGGGATTTCTTATACGACGACGCTCCGGTTGAGGTCACGAATGCCTACCGATTTTTAGGTATAATTTTCTCATCTTCAGCATCCGGCTTTCAGCCTACTGAGGATGCTGTCGTCCGTACAAGAGCCGCCTCGGCTGCGGTCCTAGCGTTAATTAACTCCGCGAAGATTGATTCCTGGGACGCATTCTGGAAACTGTACAGAGCCATGATTACCTCCGTCCTTTTGTATGCGGCTCCATTTTGGGCCCTGCGACATTTGGATAGGCTGGAGTCGGCTCAGATTGATTTTTTTAAGAAGCTTCTCCACCTGCCGAGAAACACACCGGCATACCTGATTCGTTTAGAACTCGGCATTCCGCCGACCGCGGTAGAGATTCTCAATAGGTCGATAAATTGGGTAATCAAAACCCTGACACTGCCCGACTCCAGATTGCCCAAAATCTTACTTCTTCGCCTTAGAGAACTGGCTAGCTTCGGGTCGTCACAAGTACCTCGAAATTGGCTTTCTCAGATTGGGGCACTTTTGGACGAGGCGGATGTAGGCGATCTGTGGGTCGATTTTGATGCCGAGCTCTGGGCTGTCGCTGGATCGCGGTTGGTTGCCAAATTTGCCGAGTCTTGTAGAGCAAGAGATCTAGCGAGATACTACAACTCTGACACTGTACAGCTGCCGCTCTATCGACAGCTCACGGACTCGTCGCTCACGTTGTACCCGCTCCGCCTCCCTCTGGCCTGCCTCAGAGTTAAAGCCCAAATCAGACTGGCGACGGTCTATTCTCGCTCGCTTTCAGTTTCCGGAATGCGTTTCCTCTATAACCCGCAGAGCTTGTGTTCATTATGCGTCCTAAATGTTGCCGACACGCTTTGGCACATTCTCGCTGAATGCCCTCTGCTAACACTCGTCCGACGGGAGTTTGCAGAACGTGTGCTCGGGCACCACTCGCGTGAGAACAATTTTCTATACAAACTGACTTGCAACTCCGACACATCATCCGCGAAGTAACAATTTTGCTTCGTGCGCTCCAATTAAATAATTCTGCGTCCATGTAATCCGGTCTTTTCCGGAACTCCTCCCTCTACAGGATTTGTATCCCTTACAAGAGAGAGTAAATACATACATACATACATATTTGTATTTATATTTTTGTAATTTTGCGCTTTGAGCCCACCCGCGAGTAAATTACTCTCTATTATAGGACTCATCTCGCTATTTATACCTCTTTATTTTAAATAGACAATTACAATACAATCATAATGAATTTTAGGTACCGTTAGTGGAAATGGAACATTTCCGTATAGAATGACTCGAATGCAAAGTTTTCCGATGACAAAAGTTTTCATTAATATTATAAACTAATGATTAATAATTTTAACTTAAATTAATAATTTAAACTTAATAATTCGTAATTTTATTAAGTTACAATTAATTCTTTACGACAATTCCCTCATTATGAACACGCTTTGTTGCAAAACTATACATTATTTATAAGAAATTACAGTATTTCTTACTTTCAATTATTTTTTTGTAAATAAATAAAGTGTGTTCATTTCTCGAAAATCCTTTTTTTTTATCTTATCTGCAGGGGTTTTAAGGATATTTCCACCAATTTACAGAAAAGGAACACCCTTTGTTGCAAAAGTATAGCCATCATTTATAAGAATCTTCAGTGTTTCTCGAATTTAATGGTTTTTTATAAATAAATAAAGGATGTTAATTTCTCGAAAACCATTACTTCATATTTCTGGGGGTTTCACGAATATTTTCACCAATTTTTAGAAAATGAACACCCTTTGTTCATTTATTTATTTATAAAAAATAATTTAATTCAAACAATACTCTTATTTCTTATAAATAAGGGCTATATTTTTGCAACAAAGGGTGTTCATTTTCTGAAAATTAGTGGAAATATCCTTGGAAATCGAATGGAACCTGAATTCGAAATGGTTTCATTTTTGGTCCCATTATTTTTAGATGTACATGGATTCGAAAAGAGAGGCCAAATCCATTATTTAGTATTTCGAGGAATTCAAAATTGGTTTCATTTTTTATAACATTATTTTTTGATACAGATGAATCCATTATTCTGTATTTGAAGGCATTCAGAATGGTTTCATTTTTTGCAACATTATATGAGCCGCGGGAAAGTGAAACAATACATAAAATGTTTTGGAGCAATTCAGTTGGCCCCTGGAATAGATTGATTTCTCAGCATCCAGGAGCCAACTGAATTTCTCCAAAAAATTATGTGTGGTTTTACTTTGCGGCGGCTCATATGTGGATATGCATGGATTCAGAATTTGAAAATCGTATTCTTCTCTGTGTGTTCCCAAGGTTTAAAAAAAAAGGAAATGCTGAATTCAGAAATGTTAAAATGAATAAATTTCAATCCATCGCCAATCCATTTTCGTTTACTGGGTCTGTTGTCAATATTCCGAAAATTGAAATATCGAACCTGGTATGGATTATTAATCATCACTTGTCGTAAATTGTCTTTATGGTCCTTTCAAACAAAAATAAAACCTACAACTCATAATTTGAAATTTAATATGTCACGTCCTGTCCCAACAAAATGAATGTGATGTATTTTATCGCAGAATTGATTATTGGGAGATTTAAATCAACTTTTACAAATTTTGTTTACGTAATTGTTTAAAAAGTAAGAAAATTTCTTCACATTACAGGAAAATCTTGCTAAATTGCATGCATTGAAGGATGCAGGGCGCAGCACTGCTGAAGTTGCTACTCAGCTGAACTACACTATGCGGACTGTTCAACGCTGGACCGCTTGAAAAGCAGCGAACGAGGCAGTAGTCGATCTTCGCTCCATCAACAGCGGACGCAATCCTGTCTTATCCGCAGACGACTATGCTCGTCTTCTTGATGCGGTTAGACAGGATCCATTTCGACCCGTGGGTCGGTTGCCGGCCTTGTTAGGTTTGCCTGGATGCAGTAGGACTGCTCGAAGAGCAGTCCATAACGCTGGCTACGAATACCGACCTGCCGCAATAAAACCCTGCTTGACCGACGTGCATCGGCGCGAAAGAGTAGCATTCGCTCGAGGTTATCTGACGTGGCCAGACGAAACATGGAGGTCTGTTGTCTTTATGGACGAAAAGACCTTCAGTAGTGATAAGGACGGGCGTCATCATGTCTGGCGTCTACACAACACCAGATACAGGCCCGAGAACGTTATATCATCCATCGCCAGCGGAAGGAGAACTGTTGCCTTCTGGGGTTGGATGTCGGGTGATGGAGTAGGCGATCTCGTTGAAGTCGGTAGACATTTTAATGGGGAACAATACGCTAACATTTTAGATGGCGTACGGTACCCGGCGATTAGACAACGTTATTCTCTACTAGATTATCCGACAATCACGGGAATATGCCCCATCGCGTCGATGAGGTCAAAGCCAGGGCGAAAGACGGCTGGGAGAACCTCCGAGGAGCAGACGGACAAAACTTTTGTGCCACACTATCTGCTTCTATGAACCGCAGACTTCGTGCAGTCATAAAGGCAGACGGACATTCGATTAATTATTGATGTATAAATATTGTATACAGGGTGGCCGATTTATCTGAAGACATCGAAATATCTCGAGAACTATGCACAGAATCAAAAAAGTTGTCGGATGAAAGTTGGTCAATGTCTTCAGATAAATTTGGATTTTTATCGATTACAGCGCCACCTGTGAACCAAAATGAAATAGCTCCTAGGTCAAATTGGTGTACTTTTTTCCGGAGAATCCAAATCTGCAATAAAAAATGGGGGTTCCTATTTAAGTTTTATTGTTTTTGCCCCCACTCCACCTCCAGGGGATGGGGGAGGGGGTAAATTTAATTATCACTGGATGCCCCCCTTCGTGTCGAACAACTTTCATCCGACAACTTTTTTGATTCTGTGCATAGTTCTCGAGATATTTCGATGTCTTCAGATAAATCGGCCACCCTGTATATGTTTATAGTAAATAGTGTCTCCGATGTAAATATTGTAAATATTGTAGCTATACATCTTTCAGTATATTGTAAACTGTACACATTGTAAATATTGCATTACATGTTGTAATAGAGTAAATAATGTAAATATTGTACATGTTGTGTTTTATTTTGTGACATATACAGGCGAAGTAAGGGACAATAAAGACACTACTGCAAACTCTATGTCGGTCGTATTTTCTATCCATGGAATTAAAAAATCCTCCTAGTTGACAATTTGAAATAAGTGTTACTGTAGTTCTCAAGTTTTAAAAAACAATATATAATGATTTCTTTTATCAATTGCGGTCGCAAAGGTAAAACACTTCAAAAAAATATTAAAATTGAAATTAAAATGTAAAAAAATGAAATGTAGTTCTCTCGGTAATCCACCGAAGGATTAAAAAAAAGGCAAATTTATTTCTGTTTAGAAACTTTTAAAATTAACCGTAACATTTTTTACCACGCCCGCATACAATTTCAAAATAAACATTTTCAAGCGACCATAAAATTTCAAAATTTACATACATTTAAGGACGATGACAGTTATGACACTTTAAAAAATGACCGCAACATTTTTTGCCAACATACCAGAGGACTTAATTATGAAAATTTTTAAGCGACCAGGAAGTTACAAAATTTACATAAATTTAAGGACAAAGAAAGTTAAGATAATTTTAAAAATAAATGTAATATTTAACATCCAAAATGACAAATTTCTTACACTAGAGCGACTGCGCAGTTATGAAAATAGACCTATTCAGTTTCCTGGAGGGACCATTGCGACATTAAAAATAATAAATATTTATGACCCGAGCGAATGTGAAATTGAGAAAATAGACAAATTAAGTTTCTTGGGGGGACCCTTGCGACATTAAAAATGACAAATCTCTTTCACCTGGGCGACTGCGCGGTTATGAAAATAGACCTATTTAGTTTTTTGGAGGAATCCTTGCGACGTTAAAAATGATAAATATTTATGGTCCGAGGGAATGCGAAATTGAGAAAATAGACAAATTAACTTTCTTGCGGGGACCCTTGCGACGTTAAAAGTAATAAATATTTATTACCCGTGCGACTGCGAAATTGAGAAAATAGACAAATTAAGGTTCTTGGGGGAATCCTTGCGACGTTAAAAATGATAAATATTTATGGTCCGAGAGAATGCGAAATTGAGAAAATAGACAAATTTAGTTTCTTGGGGGGACCCTTGGGCCATTAAAAATAATAAATATTTAAGACCCGAGCACCTGTGAAATTGACAAAATAGACGAATTAAGTTTCTTGGGGGGGTCCTTGCAACATTAAAAATAATAAATATTTATGCCCCGAGCGACTGCAAAATTGAGGAAATAGAAAAAAAGTTTCTTGGGGGACCCTTGCGATATTGAAAATGATAAATATTTATGCCCGAGCGACTGCAAAATTGAGAAAATAGACAATTTAAGTTTCTTGGGGGACCCTTGCGACATTAAAAATGACAATTATTATAAGGATTTTATATTTCCAGGTGTGCTTGATGTTGGACGGGCTCGTCAGCAATTCATCCCTGAAGCAAATTCTGATGGTGATTCTGGTCATTTTCTAGTGTCTGTAGTACGTATATTCCTCATATCGCATCGTGTACCTCATGCCCTGTAAAAATGACATAACGCAGCAAGCATAAACTTATTCTTTAAAGCCTGCCAGATCCGCCTCACTTGATGCTCCATTTGGTAATGGAGTTTGCAGAGATCGTCCCCTAGGAAGAAACGGAGCAGTTATCCCAGGTCAAGTCAGCGTAATCATGAGGAAGAGCGGACACATATCCCTGGTCTCTCTTGCCTGATTTCCTTCGTTTTGATTACGTTATATTATAAAATTCGTGGGTAAATTAATTGTTTAAAACATTCAACGATAGCTAAACAGAACTATTTTTGTAAATTTTGCAGTCGTTCCCAACAAACGAAAAAGAATTCAAACCAACTAAATACGTTTTATTTCGGTTTCTTGACCGTTTTCTTAGAAATTCTTAACGTTCCAATACGATATAATACGTGAATAGAACATAAACATAACCTAAAAACATTGACTAGCAGTTTTTACATGAAAACACGAACTAAAATGTAATAAATTTTACCGGCACTAAGTAAGAATAATATATGTGAACGTAAGCAATGTCTTGCAACATTACTAAAATCCAACACATTAAAACGAATTTTTCCGAATTCAAATATTCGGAAATCCACGTGAATGTAATAAATCGATGAACTTCGAATTGGGTTGTGACGTTTCTCAATTCGAAATGTCGAGAAACCGGATTGAAAACGTAACTTCTGAATTGGATCTTATTCTTTTTCGTTTGTTGGGTTGTCACAAAAATGTAGGAATCGTTTTTTTACTTTCTGAAGTTAATAAGACAACTCAAATAATCTGAAATTAAATTTATGAATAAAATCAGAAACAAATAAATACCTTGTAGATCAACTCAACAATGACAAGTTGCACAATATCGCCAAAACTCTGCACTTGGTCCAAGCACGACGCCAGATACGAAAGGTCTCTGCACTGCTCAGCGCACAAAAGCATCAAAAAGGCGTTGCGCCTACACGACATATCCTGCTCGCCTTCCATATATTTCGCAATGAGCTCTGGTGCGTCCGGAATGAGGAACTCCAAATTCCGATAAGTTGTAAAAATATCCAAAACAGCATTACGTCTGACACAGGAATGTCTGTGCTCTAAACATCCTGTAATAGCTGACATCAGCGGCTCGAGGAACTCGGGTTCTTTTAATTTGCACAAAAATATATGTGGTTCGTTGCTTGCTCCAGCCTCAAACATCCCATGGCTTCTGTCCTGAAAAAAAGCATAACCCAGAAAGAACCACATGCCAAGCAAACAGCCAAAAGAATTGGATACATATTTGCATACTTATATGCATATATATATTTTACGTGTATTTACAAAAATTTCTTAAGCTTAGGGGCGGTATCGCCCGCTTATACTCAATAAATAAATAAATAAAGAATGGCAGAATATAATAAGTTTATTTTAGAACTAACCTGACAATCATGTCGACGATAATGGAGTTGGCGAAGATCGTCCCCTGGGAAGAAACGGAGCAGTTGTCCCAGGTCAAGTCAGTCATGAGCGAGAGAGAGAGTGACAGAGCGAGAGAGATGCAACCTTAATCAAACGTTTGACTGTATGTGTTTCTATATGTGCTCTCATCGGATCCCTAGGGGGTTTAGTTTGTAGTGGATTCAGTAAATCACTAACGCGCTGTTGCCATTTTCTCAACTAGACGTAAATTACGGCGACAGTTATTTTGTCCCCGGGTGTACGCACGCACCCTGCATATACACTTATACGCATTCCAATTGTCTGTAAATAATTGTGATATAGAAAATGAAATGATACAATTATATTTCCTAATTCGTCTTATCTGTTGTAGGAGATTCTTAAGACGGAAAAAAATAAAAATTATAAATTAATGAAATCAAATATACAGGGTGAGTCTGGTAGAAGTGAACATAGGTGAACATAGCCCATGTTAAGGCTACGCGCCTCGTGATTGGTCGATTCCGGTGGAACGTCGCTTGTTCGCCGATTGGCTGTGAACGGTCATATGCGTCAGACGTAATTTTGAGCCACAAGAATGTAAACAAAATACTGCAAGCTTTGCATTGTTTTAAAACTATCTTGCTTTAAAATAATATTTTAATAAAAAAGAAACTCGAAAAGAAGTAGCAAATCTCTTGTGTGACATAACCACATTTTGGGCTTATGTAAAATGTGTCAAATCCATGAAATCTGTAACACAAACCGAAACAAGATTCAGTTCGTGAATTTTCTACTTTTGTTACAACCTGACGCAGCCGGCTAACCACCCTACTCCCTGTATTTGCGGTTACTATGAATAGAACGCGCAGGGCTCCTGACCATCGGGCTGCTTCGGATGCAGCCCAGTCCCGAGGTGGACGAGCCGAAACAGGTGTCCCGGGACAACGACAAACGAATGCCCACGGACGATTTCAGTGCACGGAGGATCTCAAGCAAGATCTAATGCGCTGCTACGAGGAGAGCTGTCCGCAACAGAGAGGCTACATGGCGCGAATGCATAGTCGGTTTGCATTAATGCATCCCGAACTGGCAGATCACTTTTCTTAACAACAATTGAGAGATTATGTGGCCTATCTGAGGCGGACAGGTTTCGTTGTTCCCAACTGTCAACCGGTACCGGATGTGCGAGCAATAACAACTGAGCCCGTACGCGGTGCTGAGAGAGATACTTCACATTATGAAAGCACGACACTCGTGTTTAGGAAAAATTTGATAACAAAAGTTTTGCCTAAAAAACGAGAGTTAGACAGAGCAAATAGCCTACTTCTGGATGCTCTTCCAGATGACTGCGACCTGTGGCAGGTCAATTGTGCCGTTTACGAAGCTGCAAGTGATCTGGTGACTCCGCGAAATCTGACACAGATATCGGGGAGTCGACAGATTACAAAACGCATGTCTCAATTGAACGGAAACTCGCTTCCCGAATTCAGTGTGTGATCGACTATTTAACATCTGGCCGTTCATTTACGGCTTAAGTCAAGAAGTTCGCACAACAACTGCGGACGTACTATCACACACTGGACAAGCTGAAGTTGCTCAACATCAAGCAACGTTTAGCGGATAAAATTCGGGTTTTGGCCGATGCCAAAAAGAGGCTGCAAAGACGGGAAGAAGGAATTCGACAAAACGCAATATTTTGGACGAATCCTTCCAACCTTTTCAAACATCGTATCGCAGCCTCAAGCGAGTTTCCCTCGGTGGCCGCAGTTGAGGAATTCTGGGGGAGCATCTACGAGAGAACATCTAGGCTTAATGCAAACACTCCAGGTATTGAAATCTTCAACGAGTTGTGCGACGAAGTCATACAACAAAGTGAAGATTGCCCACCCGTCAGTGCATTAGAGGTGAAAAATGCCATCACGGGAGCGAGGAATTTGTCCTCGCCGGGCTGGGATAGAATTAACAATTATTGGTGGAAGAAGTTCACTTCTGTCCATCAACACCTAGCCCGGATATTCACCTCTTATATAAATGGAGACCAACCCATTCCGCACTGGCTGGTGGAAGGCCGAACGACACTAATCCCAAAATCGGGAAACTTGTACGATCCGAGAAACCATAGACCGATCACGTGTCTCAATACGTTATACAAATTGTTCACTAACATCTTGAACGAACGTATTGAGAAATCCGTGAAACCGGTATGGCAACGAATAGTAGAACAACGAGGCTGCAAGATGGGTGTATCCGGCTGCAAGGACAACTTGCTTATCGACATCATCATATCGATTACATGAAGGCGTACGACTCAACATCGCACGAGCTTTTAAGCTTGTTGCTCAAACGCCTCCATGTCCACCCAAACATAGTGAGAATTGTAGAAGACCTGATGCCTCTTTGGAAAACACGCTTTGTCATGATATCGGGCAAGCGTCGAACCATGTCTAGACTGGTTCAATTCCAAAGAGGTGTCTATCAGGGAGATTCTCTGAGTCCTCTGCTCTTCTGCATCTCACTATTGCCTCTATCCGTTGCTCTCCGGAAATCTCAAGGGTACATGAGTGGACCGCCTGGTGAACGTGTACATAAGATCACCCATCTTTTCTATACGGACGATCTTAAATTATACGCATCAGGCGAAGATTAAATACATCGATCTCTGAACATCGCCCTCACATACTCGAGAGATATCGGCATGGAATTCGGATTGGACAAGTGTGCAGTCGTTCATTTGCACAGAGGAAGTTCAGGCTCCCATAACAACGATATGGAGCTCGTCAACGGAAATATCATCCGCCACCTTAGCGCCGAAGAAGCCTACACATACCTGGGAGTACCTCAAAGGCATGTCCAGGATGTGCAGGCTGCTAAAACCACCATCATTAAGAAGTACCGGCGCATTCTCCGTCAGATCTGGTCATCAGAATTGACCGGGAGAAATAAGGTGGCAGCCACGAATATGTTGGCCGTATGACCAGTGCTCTATTCTTTTGGAGCACTGAAGTGGAACGTTGACGAGCTAAGGGATCTTGACCGAAGCACACGGAAGATGATTTGTATGCAACGCAGTTTGCATCCAAGATCTTCCGTGGAACGACTGTATTTGCCCCGAAATATGGGAGGTCGTGGCCTTTTAAGCCTGGAGTGTATGCATGACCGATTGGTCCTCGAAACAGCTTGCGACATGATTAATCGAACGGAGGATCCCCTGATGATGCTAGTACATCAGCATGAAATTCAGGGGAAGGGGGCGTTTTTGTACAACGCGGCGGAACGAGCGGCGCGAAACCTCGGTCTGGTTTTCAACGTGGGACGTAGTGGTGCACAGGAGGCTGAATCAGTTATCAATCTGTGCCCAGTGCGTCTCAGGGCTAACATACGGAAGGAACAACTCCGTATGTTGGAGGGAAGGTATATCGACAAGCCGTTGCATGGACAATTCTTTCGAAATGTCCAACAACTTAGCTTGTCGGCAGAGATGCCCTTCTCCTTCTTAAGATCAGCCGGCTTGAAATCCGCGACCGAGGGTTTTATCTTCGCATGCCAGGATGGGGTCATCAATACCTTAGCGTATCGCCAGAACATCTTACACCAGGCGGTACAGAGTACGCTTTGTAGATTGTGTAGATGTCATGCTGAAACATTAATTCATCTTTTGGCAGCATGCCCAATATATCCAGTTTCAGTATACATCGAACGTCACAATGCGGCTCTTCGAGTGCTGTATTACCATCTTCGCAGCACTTATGGTATTGATGCAACCCCAGTTTTGCCGTACGTCCCCACTGATATTGAATCCGTAGTCGGGAATGAGTCGTGCCGAATATACTGGAATTACTCATTCCCGACGAGCAGGCAAATATCAGCCAATAAGCCTGACATCGTCCTGGTTGACTTCGATGACAAATCCATCTTCGTCATCTAGTTTTCTGCACCAGCAGAAACAAATATAGTCAGCAAAGAGGACGAAAAACGGATGAAATATCAGGAACTCCTGTTCGAGATTCGCAAGCTGTATCGAGGATTCAAAATCAAGCTCGTCGTGCTGATAATTGGAGTGCTGGGAGGAATAAGACCAACTTTCCTCCAAAACATCAAAAGCATTCCGGCCTGTCGAGAACATGCAAATTCCATCGCAGGCCGAATGCAGAAAGCAGTGCTACTGGGATCTCTCCGTCTACTGAGGTCACACGAGATCCTGTAATCACTTACCCAATGGTAGAGGGAGTGGTTAAAGTTGCAAACGAAATGGCCCGGTGCAGTCTGCAGCGGAGGAGATGGATATCGGAGCCACTTTTCTGCTGCAGACTGCACACGTGGATTCTGGAGGGCCAAGGGAGGTTAGGGTTTTAGTCGGTAAACCTTGCCGTTAACATCAAAGGTGAGGGAGTCCGACACACGGGGGGTTACACAACATCTTCAACCCCCTATGGTGCCTAACGCATTTCCCCCCTCCGTCAAAAAAAAAAAAAAAAAATATACTTAAATTGGAGTTTCGACAATCACTTCGACGTAGACCACGATTACTCTGTTCCAGAAACAAGAGATTGTGCAATTTATTTTTATATAGCACACGTATCACATAAATTCGGAAAAAGTGTAAAGTGTGTTGAATGTATGAAAGCATTTTCGCGTAGTGACATATTTATCAACAACCCAGCGGCTTTATTTTATAATAAGAAAAGCGATCCTAAAAGTAATACTCCTGTATATGCGGCAAAAACATTGTTTAATTTTGTAAACACGTTACAAGAGGTATTTAAAAGACATGAAAATTCATGTAATGTATTTGAAAATGTTTTAAACGATGCAGGCGATGTGATAAAGGCAGTTCTAACCATTGTTTACTATCTTCTAAAAAGAATCAAAAACAATTAACGCACGCCGTACCGGGGTCGAACCGAGCATTACCTTTCAAGTGGTCGCATAGCACGACGTTATACAATACCTGGATAGGTGACTGCTTGAGATCAGCTTTTTTTAAGATAATTTATTTATAAAAAATATTAAAATGAAATAAGAGAAAACTCTTGAGTGTACACTTAAATACCGTTTTTGTGGAGAAAAACTTCAGCTTTCCTCGTGATGTACACAAGAATCATATGGTCATGAGTATTATGCAAAATTTCTTACAATCAAGAATGATATCTCATTGCAACAGTATTAACAAAGAGGGAAAACAGAGTAATAGGCAAAAAAAAAATTTCGAAACTTTATATCACTTGATTAAATATGTTTTCAATATTATTTACAATTTATTTTCCAATATATTTTTTTTTTATATTATTTTAATCGACAGTTTGGAGTGTGCATCTTATAACTTTTAAAAATAAGTTGTCACATTGTAGCTCAGGCATTCCTGACATATTCTTTATGCTTGACTGAGATATCTTAAAGAAGGAAATTAAAAAATATCGATAAGAATAAAAGAAACCTTACAACTTCGCGTTTTATAAATTATGTAACTATATGTGTAATTTGTTTATTTTTTAATTTGCAGTATTTTCTGATACATCATTCAAAAAAGCATTAAAAGACGTCTATTCCATCCCCCATGCTTAAAATTAATATCAAACTGCATGTTAAATTTCTTCATATTTGGAACTTTTAAGAACTTTCGAGCGTGGCCAACAGCGAGTAAATATTTCAGAGATCTTTAAGAATTATACATATTTCCGATATTCTTCTAGGCTGAGATTTAAAATACATAGTGCGCGACGAAAATGGATAACCAAACGACTCCGGCAGTAATGGTAATTATAACAATTACAACAATGTGCGATATAATTGATACCAAATTGCATTGTAAAATTTAATTGTATTTTATTTAATTATTTTATTCCTTCACAAGTGTACCATAGAAATAACCTTTGAAATTAAAGTAATTTTATTATTATAAATTATTTATATATCTTAAATGCATGTGTCAATTAATAATAATAATAATAATAATAATTTATTTAAATTATTTATTTGTATACACAGCACACGAAAATTCATTGAAATTCATTGAATGATTTTGAATGAATTTCAATGGATTTGAATTGGTTTTCTTAATCATTAAAATGTAAATTAGAAAGTTCTGACTCATTTTTTTAAATTCTTTATAAAGGCAGTTCTAACCATTGTTTACTATCTTCTGAAAAAAATCAATAACAATTAACGCACGCCGTACCGGGGTCGAACCGAGCATTACCTTTCAAGTGGTCGCATCGCACGACCTTATACAATACCTGGATAGGTGACTGCTTGAGATCAGCTTTTTTTAAGATAATTTATTTATAAAAAATATTAAAATGAAATAAGAGAAAACTCTTGAGTGTACACTTAAATACCGCTTCCCGAAGTGTACAATAAGAGTAAAGTACGCGTACAATAAGAGTGATTTTGGATATTAAGAGCGAACGTACATACACTTAAATACTGCTTCCCAAAGACTACAATAAGAGACTTTAATAAAAAATTTCATTTTTTTCTTATTTTTAGTTTATTATATATTTCATTTTAATATTTTTTATAAATAAATTATCTTAAAAAAAGCTGATCTCAAGCAGTCACCTATCCAGGTATTGTATAACGTCGTGCGATGCGACCACTTGAAAGGTAATGCTCGGTTCGACCCCGGTACGGCGTGCGTTAATTGTTTTTGATTCTTTTCAGAAGATAGTAAACAATGGTTAGAACTGCCTTTATCACATCGCCTACATCGTTTAAAACATTTTCAAATACATTACATGAATTTTCATGTCTTTTAAATACCTCTTGTAACGTGTTTACAAAATTAAACAATGTTTTTGCCGCATATACAGGAGTATTACTTTTAGGATCGCTTTTCTTATTATAAAATAAAGCCGCTGGGTTGTTGATAAATATGTCACTACGCGAAAATGCTTTCATATATTCAACACACTTTACACTTTTTCCGAATTTATGTGATACGTGTGCTATATAAAAATAAATTGCACAATCTCTTGTTTCTGGAACAGAGTAATCGTGGTCTACGTCGAAGTGATTGTCGAAACTCCAATTTTCCCACACGACAGAAATTTTTTTTTTGACGGAGGGGGAAATGCGTTAGGCACCATAGGGGGTTGAAGATGTTGTGTAACCCCCCGTGTGTTGGACTCCCTCACCTTTGATGTTAACGGCAAGGTTTACCGACTAAAACCCTAACCTCCCTTGGCCCTCCAGAATCCACGTGTGCAGTCTGCAGCAGAAAAGTGGCTCCGATATCCATCTCCTCCGCTGCAGACTGCACCGGGCCATTTCGTTTGCAACTATAACCACTCCCTCTACCATTGGGTAAGTGATTACAGGATCTCGTGTGACCTCAGTAGACTGAGAGATCCCAGTAGCACTGCTTTCTGCATTCGGCTTGCGATGGAATTTGCATGTTCTCGACAGGCCGGAATGCTTTTGATGTTTTGGAGGAAAGTTGGTCTCATTCCTCCCAGCACTCCAATTATCAGCACGACGAGCTTGATTTTGAATCCTCGATACAGCTTGCGAATCTCGAACAGGAGTTCCTGATATTTCATCCGTTTTTCGTCCTCTTTGCTGACTATATTTGTTTCTGCTGATGCAGAAAACTCGATGACGAAGATGGATTTGTCATCGAAGTCAACCAGGACGATGGCAGGCTTATTTGCCTGCTCGTCGGGAATGAGTAATTCCATTATGTTCGGCACGACTACGGATTCAATATCAGTGGGGACGTACGGCAAAACTGGGGTTGCATCAATACCATAAGTGCTGCGAAGATGGTAATACAGCACTCGAAGAGCCACATTGTGACGTTCGATGTATGCTGAAACTGCATATATTGGGTTGTTGATAAATATGTCACTACGCGAAAATGCTTTCATACATTCAACACACTTTACACTTTTTCCGAATTTATGTGATACGTGTGCTATATAACAATAAATTGCACAATCTCTTGTTTCTGGAACAGAGTAATCGTGGTCTACGTCGAAGTGATTGTCGAAACTCCAATTTTCCCACACGACGGCCATCCGTATCGTGCTCTGTTATAAAATCGTGACTGGTACAACACATTGTTCCATTCTTGACTCATTCGTGCGCCGTTGTTCATGACTTCTGTTTCGAAAAAAAATACCAACAACTGATAGCTGATGAAACTCCAGTTCTCCTCAGCATGCACCAGAAAAATGAAACAAAACACCCACAAAGAACGCAAAGTTCACTAGTGCTTAAAAAACAATCGTAAATACATTTATACTTATCTAAATCTCTGCCATGTAGCCAGAGTAAAGCTATCCCTCGATCAGAAAGAAAGTTGCTTTCGTTATGGCAGCATCTGGTTGATACTTGCTTCTCTTTTTCAATTCTTCCCTCCAGTTACTGCATCCTGTAAAAAAGAAAACAATAAATATAACAAGATAATGCATCTAATAAAAAGAAAACAATAAATAAAACTATAAATAAAACCTGATATTGTTTACGTGATAATTTTAGATATATTTTTCTATACATATTAATAATAAAATATAATACTCCAATTCGGTGTGATTTGGTAGTTACCTTGCGACACACACAAGCACACATGTTCACACTAGTGCAAACTCGGTGTAGCCAAACGAACAAACCTTACATTACGTTTCTTGGCATGGGTCATGAACCACAAAATTTTATGAAGAAGCGTACGCACTTGTCATATCGAATGCCAACCGGAAGGGAAACAATCGATGCTCTTGGGTGTACGTACTTTTCGTGTACTCTTATCGTAATATACACGAAGCGTACGTACTCTTCATGTACCTTTAATTTCACTCTTACTCTACTCTTCGTGTACGCTTCCATTTTTACCAAGGATGATCACGTATGATTGGTATGCCTCAAAATTACTACCAGAAAGAAAAGTATTCATCAATGTTAATCAAGTTTGTTTTCCTCCAGAAATAAGACAGAAAAGGTGTAATTGCAAGAAAGCGTCAGCATTTATTAAATGTTCCCGATGTCGAGAATTTGTATGCTTTACTTGCTTCTATGACATGGACCACCCTAGTCATTGCTCAAAATAAATAAAAAGCGTATGTTGAATGTAGTTAGGATGAATTATAATTGTTAGAGCGTAATATTGTTGTATTTTTCGATTTGAGTTAACGAACCAAATTAAAATAATTTTTTTTTTATTTTAAAAATGAATCTGGTTAGTTTTATGTACTTATATGCAATTTTTTACTGTAGTGTTGTATATACTTATATGGAATTTTTTAAATTGAAAAGGAAATTAATTTTTACAGACACATTTAATCGTTTTTAATTGGTGCTTATGTGAATTATATCATAAAACCAACATATAATGAAGAAAAACTATACAGGCCTTCTTGAAAATTTTTGCTATAGATATAATTATCAATTAATATTCCTTAATCAATCATATCCAAAATTAATAGCGATAAAAGATATACTTAAGTGTCGAACTTATAATTTGTCTGTATGAAACAAGTGCATACAATTAGCTTATAAGATTTGTATAACTATTGATAATAAAAATGACAATTCTATAATTCTTGGTAAAATTACAACATCCTGTGCATTAAGAACTAGAGGCACGACGTATGAAAAAAAAAAATTTGTTTTCAATATTTTTTGGCTAGATTTGTCAAGAGTTATGGTAAAGAAATGAATAATTATGTTAGAAGTTACTAATAAAAAAATGTTAAAATTGTGAATAATAACAAGTACATAATAAAGTTCAGAAAGTAATTGTTACGATCGGTAGATCGTACCCTCCTACAATTATTGTATTCTTTAATAAATGCAATATTTGCACTTCGCCAACTTGGGAATCTGCACGAAGCGCATATTCGCACGGCGAAGCCAAGCGACGGAAATGCACAATCAGCATATTCCCACAGTTTGGAAGATATGCGACGACGAGCTCCGATGGGCTCTCGAGACCGCACCGGAAAAGTCAGTCATATACGAATCGTCCAACTAAACATTTCTCCCCTTTTTCCCACCCACCACTCGCACTGTTACGAACCGCGTGTTCGTAACAGATCTTTTCGGTGGCAGCGATGGGGCTCCGCGCGCGATTTTTTGTTATTGATTAAATCGCATGGGGTGTCGATCCCCTTCAGCCGGAGTGCCGAACCGAACCGAACCGAACGTGTAGCTATCGAGCGAAGATTTTCCAATAGGGATACGCAAAAGTGACAGTTTAAAAATTGCGCGCGTCGCGTGTTACCTATAATTATAACGCGTATCCCGAGGGAGGAAGAAACGTTCCCTCCTTAAAACAAATTTTTTGTTGAGAATTACGCGAGAGAGTTGTTGAAGGGTGTTTGTCGTATACAGTGATGATGAAAATGGACTTTTGGATTTGTAGTGGGCTCATGTCGACCATACAGCAGGGTCGGCAGGAGAACGTTGCAGACTATATAGAACGCGTGGTCGATTTGCATGAACATGGGGTAACAGCGCTTGAGTTGGAAGAATACTGTACGGAAATCAAAAACTACTATAGGCGAGAGTTTGATCGCGATACAGTGGATTATTCCATAGCGGGGTTGAGAGATAAAGAAATGGAAATTATAGTGCTACGAGTCAATCCGCAGACCGTGTCTGATGCCATGATTGCCATAGAGAACTTCGCTCAGGTGCGTGCAAAGAAAGTTGACATTGCAAGCAAATCGCGACGACTGCCACAAGTTCCGTTGCGAAAAAATAAACAGGTTAGGGTCGAAACTAATTCTGACACGCTAAAGACTCTCCAGACGGGCACAGAACCCAGGAGCAGGAGGTCACATAAAGGCTACAAGAAAACCCTTCCTGTAATATTGCCGATTTCACATGAAATCCGGTCAACTGCGGAGAATATCGCCAGATCCCATCCATCTACAACCGTTATGTCACACAAATCTCACATGTACTTGTCAACCGATCGTAAATCCAAAATGCCGGTAACTCAGTACAAGAACTATCAAGAACTATCAAGAACCAAAATCAACAGGTACATTGCATACCAACAAACAATTCTGAGGGCGAAAATATCGTGGAGGAAGAAGTGTCCGAAATTTCAGAATGGGAACTTCCTGAAATTGCATAGGCACGGGTTATTGTTGAGAATGATGTAGAAGGCGTAAAACCTGGCAAAGATAAGTTAGATATTCTTCACAAGAGTTGTGTGGTTTATCTAATTAAATGTAATCAATGTAATTCTGTACACAGGGTGATCCAAAAGTATGGAAGCGCCTAAATATTTTTTGGAAAACGTTTCAGACAAAAGTTGAAGGATGTTATTAATATCATCGATCGATACTATAGCTCTACCTTGTTGAGCGGAATATATTTACTACATTTCGCTTACAAGTTGAGACGTTGGATGTCTTAACTATGAGTGTGCAGTTTTCGCAATTTACGAAAATAAATTACACTTTATATAAATGATTTTCCAATATGTAATCTCTTGGAGGGTGTACGAGGCAGGACCATACCGTAAAGCCTCGCTGATGATTCTAGCGGGCATGGTTCGAGATGAAATACCACAAAAAGATGCAATATGTATATTTTTAATATACATATTGTATCTTTCCGTTCGTTCGATGATAAACAAATTTTTCAATTTATATAATTATGTACTTTTTCAGTTTTTAAGGTAATGGTCACTCCGCGAGTACAAATCGGTGCTAGAATGAAGGCCAAATAACATCTGTTTTAATTTAGTTCGATTTACGGACTTGGTTCGATTTATTCCGCTATTCCAAGATCTTCTATATTAAAAAATTACTTTCACTTAAGAAAAAAATTGGGGAAAAGAAGATTTTGACTTATTCGATTGAAGGATGTTTCCCTGGTTATTTAATTGCGATATTGAATTTGACCTTGAACAAGGCCTTGAAGGTTATTTCAAGGTCAAGTTTGTTTTTTTAAATTGAAACCCCTATTTTTTCTCACGGATTCGAAAAGAGCACAAGATTTTACATCCGAATATATGGTTGATTTTTCCGGCAAGGTCATTTCAAGGTCAAACTGAAAGGTCCCGGAAATGCGAATCAGCTCAACTGGAGTGCATTTTCGAGGAAAATGTTTCAGACAAAAGTTGAAGGATTTTTCTCTGTCTATGGTACCATTGAATTTGACTTTGAAGGTTATTTCGAGGTTAAGTTTTTTTTTTTTTAATGGAAACCCCTGTGACCTTCCCGTAAAAATCGACCATATCAATTTCGGACGTAAAATTTTGTGCTCTTTTCGATTCCATGAAAAAAATAGCGGGTTCCATTTGAAAAAAATAAACTTGACCTTGGAATAAACTGCAAGGTCATGCTCAAGGTCAAATTCAATGGTATCGTTAAATAGCCAGGGAAAAATCCTTAAACTTTTGTCTGAAACATTTTCCCGGAAAATGTACTTCCGCTGAGATATTTAGGCGTTTCCATATATTTGGATCACCCTGTATATACAGTAGAACCCCCTTTTAACGCCACCTCCGTTTATCGACATACTCTTTTATCAATGACACTGGCTGGACTTCATGTTCATGGTAAGTAATGTTAATATGTATTTTTCCAAAATATTTAGTGTTGTAAGTTTTCTTCGGGCATTGTTCATTTGTGGATTCATTTGCTGTCTTCTAATATTGAAAGATAACCAATAATAAGAAAACCGTGTACTTTCATAGTTCAACAATTGCAGCATTCAACAGTAAACAAACGATCATGTAATAACTATCCTCCACGAGCTGCCCTCGGTAAGTGTTTCTGTAAATACAATACATATTATTGTCTACAAATTTTCTTTATCTCATTTTTTGCAGGATATTTCCTTTCTATTTTCATAACTTTTCATTATATAATTTCATCACTTATTCTTTCAGATAATTAATAAACCATTATTATTTCTCTAATGTTTTCGGCAATTAAACAATTGCCTCAAGTATTGATATAGTTTTCTTGTACTTTATAACCCCGAAATGGAAGAAAGCATAACAAAAATTAATCATGTAGGAAATTAAATTTTACTTTTAGATTTAAAAGTCATCATAATTACAATTTTAGGAACCTTTGTTTTCTACACTTCGCTCACAAATTTCACAACCGGACAAAACAAATGCTCACCTGCAATGTTTTTAATAAGAAAGCTCTCTTAAAAACGTATCTGTGTTATGGCAGCCAACAACCTCAATTCTTACATACTGTAAGTAAACTATTATTCGTGTCATAATTTATGAAATAAAATTTAAATTTATGTAAATATTGTTTTTCCAGCAAATTAAATTGAAGAAGGCACACATTTTGTCGCCGAAACGTCTTTAAAAGATACACCTTTTTTCCTTATAAACCGCGTGACCCACGATTTAGTGGGCTCCCATTGGTCCCCATTGGTAACGTGCATCGCCAATTCGCAGGTTCCTAAAACTATCTACTAGTTTATTTATACGGATTCTTCCTCAATTGTTGACAAACATTATCAGTGCCTTCTTAACCAGCGTGTTTGCTTTTCTGGCAACTGCACCTTCGTTTCTGCGTTGTCCCTGGGTTAGACCGCCAAGAGGTGAAAGTTGCAGTTGGGTTGGGTTGAGTAAAATTAATATTTGTTAATTATAGAATTACCACCGAAAATCCTCGCTGCCATCAACAGCCTGTGTCTTGCTACATTCAAAAAAATTCGAATTAAAATTAAATTTAAAAATTTAACCGCGTCGCGGTCGTGGTCACTCCAGAAAAGTATTAGACTCTTATCGAGTAACTTCAAAGCCATGGATAATTTTCCGCGTCCGACTGACGTACATGGGATAAAGTAATTCTCGATCACTGATTAACGATCATTGCGAGTACATTTGAACATGAATTGAAATGTGATAGTATTATAATAGTAATTAATGCAAGGAAATACTTTTCAATGTAAGGTGTATGAAATCATTTAATACCGGTGGTATGTACATAAATGAAGATAATAATAATACAGAAATGACCCTGGAATTCTGTAAGCAGGCTATAAACGTATTGACCAACTATTTTAATTATACAATAATAACGTATGGTAGAAACGCTTAATCAAGTTAATATTAATTATTATTTTTTTCTTTGCAACAGAACATGGTGTTTCGTAGACTTTCACGGGTACATACTTATTTATCTTGGACATGCGAGCCTTGCGTACAATTCCATTCATTCCAGCGTCTGCAATTTTATGATAAATACAATCTGCAGAAAGAATATACATTGTAAATAAAAGACAATTTTCAGAGCTTAATCAGTAAATATTTACTAAAGAACTGTTAAGAATAACAGTAGTACCTAATTTACAGCTAATGATAGTAAATGTATTAAGTCATTACAATTGCAAACAAACAGACTAAGAAAACCATCCATTTTAGGAAATAATTTAATTCTGAAGACAAATTGTTATCCGTAACTATAAACATTTGTAATCTGGAGGTACTGTCAATGTTGGAAGTAGCGTGTCATCATGGGATACTTTGTTGACTAAGTTAGTAATATTATTGTCTATTTAGAATAATATTTAGAATACAACAAAAATTAATGATGGCTTTCGAGGTAAGTAGACAGAGAGCACTACTTTTGTAGGCGATAGCGATGCCGTACACTAACGATATAGTGGGGAGTCGAAGAACCACGAGACAACCTTGTTATTTGACGGCGCTATGTAGCGGAGCTCCTAAGAATAATATTCTATGGGATAGCGATTAAGATTAAAAGAGTTCGAGTGCTGTTTACGGTCCTGACATCCAGGCAGTTAGTCTCAGTTTCTTTGCATGCGTTCAGAAGGAATTGTTTTCTCCTATTTCGGTATGGTGTCTCAATCCTCGAAATCTGTAGTGTGGATTTTGAATACAACAAACGAGAACGAATTGAGACCAATTTAATATTTGAATTCGTTTACATCCGTATCCTGTCCATTACGAATTAGAATATCAATTGAAACGAGTTTGAATAAAGAAATTTTAACTTTTACAACTTTTCAAAATTTGAATGCAGGTCTGTATTAATCGTGTCGAACTCGGCCGCCCTTTCCACAACCTATAAAATTTTGTCAGCATTCGCGTATACTATAATAATTTCTTTTTTTCCTTTTACGAGGACGAGGGGGAAATCTTCAAAAGGAACCAAAGAGGGTCCGCACTCTCTGGTAGTGTGGGATTTTTACCCACTAAAACGCCCAATCCTGTCAACGGCAGGTGTTAAAGATAGCCGCCCAGGAACACCCGTAAGGGTTGTCAGGTCCGGGCGGCGCGTCGTACAGTGGATCGAAGGATAGGGAGCTCGAGACATCCGGCCAAAATAGTCGTGAAATTAATATATTCATATGATGATCGGGTTTTAAACGTTTTTGGGTCGTTGAATTCAAATCCGGTGTCAAATAATCAAAAAAAAATGGCGGATCCAATATGGCGGACTTGAAAATTGAAATGTCATCAAATCTGTAATTAGCTATATTCCACAAATAATTTTTGGGTCGCTGTATTCAAATCCGGCACTAAAAATTCAAAATTCAAAATGGCGGACTTGAAAAGTGAAATGTCCTCAAATTTAAATGAAACATGTCCTAATGTGTGGGACTGAAAAATTTAAATGTTAAATATAGTTAAAACGTATATTATAAGCTTTTTACTTCGATGATCTTGAATTTGTGTTTAAATTTTTAATTTGACTATTGCAAGCTGTCAACGCTGTGATGCTCTTTTATGGAAATAGTTTTTATAATTAACAATAATTAATGCATAAAATTATTAGCAGTTAATGAATGTACTTTATAATTATTCGTTGCACACCTTCGGTATTAGCATGTAAAATGCCATTTACATCCCAGGATGTGCCGCGAGGAGGCTACCGATAGGTTTTCACATCCCACTTTTTTTTTTATTTTTTCTAGAATGGCTTGTATTTCTACCCTAGCATTATAATCTGTTACACGTATTTTTTCCTTATTACCGCGATTTAGCAACTTGAATTTGATAATAACTTGGATAAATATTGGTTCCTTCTTCAATTGTTGAATTTAGCAAGGCTCAGTATTTAGCTTTTGTCAAGCCTGTAGAAATGAATAGTACAAGTGCTTTTTCTTTTGAAAACTACTTACAAGGTACAGAATAGCCATTATAACAAAAATCTTTGATTTGTTTTATTGACTCAGGGTGATTCTGTAAATGCTGCATAACTGCAGAATAGTATTAAAAATAACACAGTAATTCTACTCTTAATATCAGTAGACATTATCGGAGACCCAGTCTTTTATGCTATCGCACGAGACATTTCGCCAAGGAGAAACTGTTATTAGAGATTGTATTCGATTCAAGTGAAGGAATTTCTAAAATTGACTTTGATTGCGCACAGTATACACAAAAGGTAATATGCAATTATGAAAATGGTCATATCCTGTTTTCGAGGTCGCTCTGCCGCTTGCTGATAAAAATTATTTTAAAAAATTACATCTAATCGCTTTTTTTATAAGAAATTAACAAAAAAAATACCGACTTTCACGTTTTTTTCTCTTTTTGTCCATATTTTTCAGCGGGAAAATATTTTTCTATCGCTGCAAAACCTATTACAGAAATATCTCTGATGCATTAGAAATAAGATTCTGGCTACAAAAAATGTTGTATCCACAATGGCGATCTCTACTTGGCTGCTAATGATATTAGTGTATGAAATCAGTTTCACGCAGCGTGGTTCAAAATGTGATTTTTTTTAAGTATTGCAGTTTCTTGCAGCTGAAATAGGTTTATATGGTAAGTTTAATCATGTCTGAAGACAATCCACGATCTGGCCTCTTAAACAAATTTGTACATTTTTTTAAAAACGAAGATAAACAGGTTATATTGAAATTTTTCGTTTTCAAAATTTTATCAGGAATGTAACTTCCTACAATATTTTATTAAAATGGCCAATGGTCATTTTTTTATACATATGCATATACAGAATATATCTCAAAAAGAAATATCGACATAATGATATTTCTAGCGATTCTAAGAATTCATATTTTCAGTAAATGTTTTTTTTTAATTTAATTTAATTTTTTATTTTATTAATTAACGGGCGGAATCGCCCTTTTTACTCAATTGTTGCCGTATTGTAAATCGTAAGATTTTGCGAGAGCTGCAGATCGACTTAGAAAGATGGCGCCATACTTGACATTTGTGTATGAAATGTAGGAATGCAGAAACCTACACCAAGTACAGCAGCGGTCATGAGTCGATTTCCGCCAGATAAACAATACTTTCGAAACGTAAACACAAAGGACGCGGCTCGTCTTACCAACAGCGAGCTGCTGCTTAAAAACGGAATCGAAAAATTGTTCACCAGACGGGGATCGAACTCACGACCTACGACTTCGTAGTCCAGTGCGTAAACTGCCTGAGCCACGAAGCCGTTTTTGCATATTTTTTTAACTCTTTAGAAGTACTGGCTTTAAGTACTTATTCATAATGATTGAAGCAATTATTTTTAAAAATTCGTTTTGATTATTGCTACAGAACTATTAAAGAGTGTATATAATCAATCATTTCTTTCATTTTCCAATTTTTTCTTTTTGGCTACATGTCTAGCATTTCTTAAGCTTCGATCCACTGTGCGCCGCTATCATTATCCCTCCAGGGACCTCCTTATTGGAAGGCCAGCGACCAGCCTCCTCCTCTCCATATGTCACCGACAGATGTTATTCGGTGGTGGCACTTTCTACAGCCTTTTTATGGCGCAACGTCGTCTTTACAAAATGGGATACCCGCGCCTATGACTCCTCCGACTGCAGCATTAGGCCTACGATGTTGTCCGGCCCGACTCCACCCACATTTTCCTCCAGTTCCGTCCGTAGCCCCCTCACATCTTACATTAAAAGTATGTGTTGAGTGCATCATCTCGGGGAATAACAATAATAATAATAATTCTTTTACCATAGGGGACCAAAGGGAATGATGCGTAACACAATGCGGCTATGCAAAAGGCTGCATCCTAGTCTATCTTCCCAAATGGCTAACTCTCACCTCCACGTGTGCTTATTAAAGCCGGTGGGCCCTGGACTCTTAGCAACCTTGCCAGAGATTGGGTAACCAACCCCGGTGGATGGCGAGGTAAGAGACAAACGAGAGAGGCATAACAACGGGGAGTAGGACCAACCACCCTACTTTCTTTTTAAATGCGGTTGCAAGTAATGCAACGCGCAGGGCCCCTGACCATCGGGCTGCTTCGGATGCAGCCCAGTCCCGAGGTCGAGGGGCCGAAACGGATGTCCCGGGACAACGACGTACAAATGTCCACGGACGATTTCAGTGGATGGAGGATCTCAGGCAAGATCTAATGCGCTGCTACGAGGAGAGCTGTCCGCAACAGCGAGGCTATATGGCGCGAATGCATAGTCGGTTTGCATCCCGAACTGGCAGATCGCTTTTCTCAACAACTTCTGAGAGATGATGTGGCCTATCTGAGAAGGATAGGTTTTGTTGTTCCCAGCTATCAACCGGTACCGGATGTGCGGGTAATAACAACTGAGCCCGTACGCGGTGCTGGAAGAGATGCTCGATACTATGAAAGCACGACACTCGTTTTTACGCGAAATCTGAAAACGAGAATTTTGCCTAAACAACGAGAAACAGATAGAGCAAATAGCCTACTTCTGGATGCTCTTTCGGATGACTGCGACATGTGGCAAGTCAATTGTGCCGTTTACGAGGCTGCGAGTGATCTGGTGACTCCGCAAAATCTGACACGGAAACAAATCCATCTTCGTCATCGAGTTCCCTGCACCAGCAGAGACAAACATAGTCAGCAATGAGGACGAAAAACGGATGGAATATCAGGAACTCCTATTCGAGATTCGCAAGCTGCATCGAGGATTCAAAATCAAGCTCGTCGTGCTAATAATTGGAGCGTTGGGATGAATGAGACCAACTTTCCTCGATAACATCAAAAGTATTCCGGCCTGTCAACAACATGCAAATCCCATCGCAGGCCGAATGCAGAAGGCAGTGCTGCTGGGATCTCTCCGTCTGCTGAGATCAAATGAGATCCTGCAACCACTAACCCGATTGTAGAGGGAATGGTTGCAGTTACCATCGACATGGCCCGATGCAGTCTGCAGCGGAAGGGATGGATATCGGAGCCACTTTTCTGCTACAGACTGCACAAGTGGATTATGGAAGGCCAAGGGAGGTTAGGGATTTTGTCGGTAAATCTTGCCCTGAACATCAAGGGCAGGTAGTCTGACACACGGAGGGTTAACCAACATCATCAACCCCCTATGGTGTCTAGTGCATTTCCCCCCTCCGCAAAAAAAAAGTTTTTGTTTTATTTGTACGAGAGAAATGAGGAAACCTTCAAAAGGCACCAGGGATGCTCCGCACACTCTGGCAGAGTGGGATTATCGCCCACTAAAACCTCCAACCCTTTCAACGGCAGATGTTAAGATGTTAATGCCACCCATGAACACCCGTAAGGGCTATCATATCCGGGTGACACCGCTCTGGCTCTCTTGAGAGACCGCCATCTTGAAATACGTGCGACCAGCCCCTCTATCCCCTAGACTTTACCGCGTGATGTTGTTGGGTGGTACTCTCCACGATCATTTTGCGACGCAGAACCGTTTCCACGACGACATCCGCGCCCACGTCCGTTCTCGGACGCCTCCCACACTTTGCTCCAGCTCTTCGCGAAGCCCCCTCCACATCTCGCATTCAAAGAATATGTGCAGAGCATCATCCCGACGGGAGCCACAATGTACACATGCCGGTTCCGCATACTTTCCTCATTTTGAAGAGATATAGCCCACTCAAATTAGCTTAAAGAGTGAAAAAGTTTTGGAACAGCGGGGATTTTTAAGGAAAGGTGCATTTTGGGGTCCTGAAGAACATACTAAAACTCCCTATTGATAGACCCTGTGCTAGAGGAGCCACCTTAAAAAAATGTAAAAAATATCACTTTTTTGCGTATTACTTAAAAAATACGCATTCTACATTTTTGGCACGTTTGACAACATTGTGGCTGATAAAATTCTGAATATTTACATTTTATTTTAAATTTTCAAGGTGCAAAATTGACGGAGATTTTATTATATAGAGCTCAGGATTCTTCAAATTTTGTTTGTATATACTCTGCCCTGACGAACCATCACAACCCCAACAATTTGTTAAGTCAGTGTCTTCGACTAAAGCAGCGATTTCTTCATTACTGTAGAGAATTTGTTCCTCTATTTTCAGATATGCACGAAGGCAACTCTCAATGTCCTCGGAATCGGCGTTAAGGATATATTCAATGGCATTCGCTATTTTCTTCCTACCATTCTGCCTTAAATTAAACACAAAAGTTTCTTGCAATTGAACCGCTGAATATGTTTCCAGAAAAGATATCATTTTCTTTCTTTTCGTTGAATCAGAAGAAGATTCGAATTCGGAAGATCTTGTTCGTCTACGGTCTTTATCGATATCGACAGTCGAATCACAAAAATTCACTTTCAATGATTTTTTCAACCAATCGAAATGTACACGATAAAACTTAATTTTGAAAAAAACACATTTTTCAATTTTTTTCTTCAGATTTATAATAAACCCATTTGTAGCGAGTGTATATGAAATCGTATTTACTTGATCGTCATTTAAATCGTGAATCTCTTTTAGCTTTACCATCAAATTACTTAGGTTTTTACATTTATTGGCAACTAAAACGTTGCAGAGCGATTAATTTGTTATGGTAAAAACTCCCATGTCTGTTAGTCCAAAATTTGTTGCTTTCGATTTATAATGAATTATGTATTGATAATCTAAGATTTCAAATGTTAAAAGTAACTCATTTATTCAACGTAGCATTCAGTTACACATCAGCAATATTATTAGATACCAAAGAACATGAACACGATGAGAAATATGTATAATGTTATATGCATGGAGAACGTAAATAATCTTATACTTACATACTAAATGGAATTTCATTTCTATAACGAGAACGTGAAACTGCTTTGAATGTCGTGAGCTCACGTTTCGGTAACGAGAAGCGGCTATGCCACACAGTGGTAAGTGCAGATTATTGAATTTTTTCCCTGTGAACACCATTCTTTTCATTTCCCAATCCGAAATTATTTTCCATGGGCATGCATTTGAAATTGTAAATGTTAGAGAACCTAGTAGCAACAGATTTTATGCAGGAATTAATATATTACTAAATAACTAAAATCTTTAATTTCACAAACATATAGGTTCTTGGTATTTATTGGTCAATGTATTATCACATATATTACATCCGGAATAATATAAATTTTACTAGTTTTCAATAGTTTATACATCTAATGTGCCACAATGAATAGGGGAAGTATGCCAATGAATTTGCTGCACATTACTATTTACTACAAATATGCAGTGCACGAAGTCTCAAAATACATTTCTTTCTTGTCTTAGAATATTCAGAACTTGTTAGTTAACCTGTTTTGTTTATTCGGAAGAAAATGGGATAGCTAAGGAGAGAAGTTAAATATAAAATCGTATTTATTAAAATGTAAAGAAAAGCGACATACAATGATCGCAGCCTTGGAAGGAATTCGCGATATATATTTAAAAGCTTGTGTGTGTGAGTGTCGTGGGTTGTGGAATGTTATACTTTTGATACTTGCGAACAACGTATGAATGAACTTTGCCGTGCCGAGTTGTGCTGACTATGCTTTTTGATGGAACGGTGATCTACTGCCCTCGAGATGTCTACGTTCGTTGTTTTTTGTTTCTATAGAGTTATACAAAGTCGTTAGGCATTAATTTTTTTCGTTGAATTGATGGTTTTTCTACAGGCTCTTCAATAATCTTCCTTTGGTATTTTATTATTTGTTGATTTCTGCCATGGTTAGGGTTTACTTAATTTTTTGTCGGTCAATTTTTTGTTCACTTTCTTTTATGATATTTCTTCAGTTTTCTTATGTTCGTCGTTATCTTCGTTAATATTTGTTCTTTTTGGTATATTACTTTTTCTTCTTTATATATTCTTTGTAGTTTCACTTTCGTATATCGGTACACGGTAATTAACTTTTCGGAACGCGGTTTTAGCTTATTACCTACAGCATATACAGAGCTGGCTCGTAAAGAAGTTTGTAAACACCTACTGCAAATGAGGCTGGCTCGTGAGTCGTTTGACAACACCTACAGCACTATTTAAGAGATGTCCTTGGTTTGCAAAAATTATGAATCTGCTGACCATTGAATTGAATTTGCAGTTTCATTTAAGTACAGGTAAACAAACAAATGCAATTCGTCGATGATGTTGCGTTCTTGCAAGTTACGGTCGATGCGTTGATCGAGAATGAGAATGAGATTAATGTAGGGAAATAAGGAGAAGTTGATGACGAAGACGTTTAATAAATGTAAAGCGAAGATTGAACGATTCTCGGTTCGTTGAATATTAATTATTTCTTAATATCGATTTTTGATAATCGATGCATTTTGGTTTTTGGATAAGAGTCGTTCGGTCATTCGAAGGTGGAATGAAATGTGATGACGCAATATTTCTTAATCCTCGAAACTTTAAGAAGTATTACAAAATGATGAAACTTACTCGAATTACGGACGCATTGTCGATTTTCGTTATTATAAGCAGTTACGGAATAGTGTTAAAAGAATGCTGAGAGTTGAGAAAAAAGCCTATTTTCGCAATATGCAAACTAAATCAGTGAAGAAGTTCTGGGGGGCAATCAATTATCTTGGGGTTAACAGCAAAAACAAACACCAGGAGATCCCTTCAGCGCTAAACAATCCGGACCTGCTCAATAGTCATTTCACCAGCCTACAAAAGCTAACACCCAGTGATAAAACACTGCAATATTTTTCATCTTCTCATTCCACTAGTTTACCCGATTTTGCAAGTTTTTCTTTTTCTGAAATTTCGCTAACAGACCTAATGTTTATTATTAATAAAATAAAGACTAATTCAGCGGGCTCTGATGGGATCTCCAGTGAAATGTTTCTGCGTGTATGTGGATATTGTCTTCCGGAGATTCTTCATATTGTTAATGACATAATTCGTACCAATACTTTTCCTAGCGCATGGAAACATGCTATGGTATATCCGATTCCCAAAATTCCCAAGCCAACCACTTTTAATGATTTACGACCTATAAGCAGGCTTCCAATTTTTTCCAAATTGATTGAAGCGATTTTATATGAACAGATCCTAAAATATTTTAACCAATTTAAGCTTTTTCCAATTTTTCAATCTGGTTTCAGGCAACTGCATATTTGTGAAACTGCACTCTTAGATGTCTCTGAGGATGTCCTTGTTGGTTGGGATAATAAGAAGCTAACGTTAATCGGCCTTCTTGATTTTACTCGCGCTTTTGATTCGCTTGATCACGATCTAATTATTTTAAAGCTAAAATTTTACGGCTTTTCTGAAGCGGCCTGTAATCTTATTAGATCATATTTTTCTCATAGATCACAATCTGTAGTCGTTAAAAGTGGTTTTGATTCTCTGTATTCCAATTCCATTTCTTTGTCGTGTGGTTGCCCGCAAGGTGCAAAGTTGAGCTCAATCCTTTTCATTATTTACACGGAAGATATTTATAATATTTGTAATCAAGTTAGTCTTAAAACGTATGTGTTATAAATCAGGGTCAGACTGTAAAACAGCTTAGTGGTGCTGCGTCTCGCCTTTTGCTTATATATATATTTAGTAAGTAAGTGAACTCTCCCATGTATATAGTGTATTCCTGATATAAGCAATAAAGTCGATTATTATTATTATTACTATTATATATAAGCGTTATTGTCCTTTTTGCCAAATCAGGCTAGGAAAAGATTATAATGACAGGAATATTAGTCGCTTGAGAGGGGCGACTTCGTCTCTGTGGACTGTGACCAATAGGGAGGACAGAAGGGGGTGTGGTTTCACAGTCCTACCCGCTATGCCAAAAAAAGAAAAGGGGCTGCGATTTCGCAGGCCTACCCGCTATGTCACGAAAATGAAGAAACTGCGATTTCGCAGGCGGACCCGCTATGTCGCAAATGGAAAAGGTTGGCGTGATGTTGCAGGCCTACCCGCTATGTCACGAAAGGAAAGGAGAGGAGAGGGATAATTTGTTTATGCATGAAAAGAAAATAAAGAAAAGAAATATAAAAAAAAAGAAAATAAATTCCCTTTTTGAACGACGATCAGCTGTGCCAAATGATTGGGTGAGATGTCCTGGATTCTTTCCTGGAGTTTTTTGGAGCCTCTGGTCTGCTGAACGACGGGCTTGTTCGGTGGATCTCGGTTGCTTAGCCAGATGAACTTCTCTAGTTGGACTCTTGAAAAATTCTATGACTCAAGAACTTGAATTCTTCTCGTGGTAGAACAGACGAACTGGTTTGAATTGCCCGGAAAATCTCCTCACGATTCCCCTTTTTGCTCTACGCACCAGGGTATTTATGGTGGGCCATAGTTTTATCCCCGCTTTGAGTTTTTCCCCTTCTATTTTGAAAATAGTGGATTTGTGTGTTGGACAAGTTTTGGAAATAGGCCAAGGAGGAAGCACGCATTAACTAATGCTTTTACATTATTGTTATAAGATACGATGTAGTAGATAGTTGTTTAGAACGTACCCTTTTTCTATTTTATTTTTAGAAAAATAAAAAAGCAGTAACTTGATAGTTATGAGAAAAGTTTTTCGGGTTAGGCAACGCGAGCCATCTTCTGATTTATGGCTAATAAAAGTTAAAAGAAAGTTTAATTTGAAGCGGGTACGTTCTAACATTCTGCGTGTACGTGGACTGAACGCTATATTAAAAAAAGGGACTCGTTTGTCCGATACCGACATACAATTACGACAATTATCGGATTTGTGAATGCATACAAAAAAAGGGTAATCGCACTAGTTACGGGGACGTAACACCCCTCACCTTGGTCGAACGTTGGCCCTCCAATATTCTGTGCACATGCTAAGTAAGGATTCATGTTACAATTTTGTATTGACGCCGATACAGAATTTTGCATTTTTCATGAAATGTCGAATCGCTTAACAATGAAATCTCGTTCTAATTTAGTTTTCTTGTTATTGATATTAGATGTATTTGCGAACACGTTGCATGAATTAGTGGTGAGAAATAAAAGCACGGTATTTGGAAGTTTCCGCTTATTGGTAATTGTGTTACATTATTTTGAAGATTGTACAATATTTTGCATGATGGTTCTTTTTGAATTTTATATACATGAATTGTTACTATATCTACGCTTTCTATGATATATATGTCTCATCGCTGTGTATACGGTATGACTGTTCTTAACGATTGACATATGGAGTGAGAAAAAAAACATTTCTGAGGGTAAGCAATTTTCGCAGCGTTTTAACAATGTGAGGTTGAATATTTCTAACATCGCCGCAGCCGGCAGATTTCTTCTTTTTCCTGTCATACATACATACATATATAGTGGACTATTGTAGTGGTTAAATCGTTGGCTTAATCTTAGTCTCAGAAGGAATTCGGAAGTACAGACAACAAAAATGTTTTGAAATTGTGCATATTAAAAATTCGGAAGGGTAGAAAAAAGGGATGTACTTTACGTGACAACAAAAATTTGAATATAATGATTTTTGTGTTAATACTTTTTGAAATTTGTTAAAAACTTAAGATAAATGGTTTTCAAACAAGACAAATTCAATATTTGTCAATTTTCCAAGTGCATGACATCTCACTCTCCACTATTTTGTGGCAAGGCTAACTTAATGGCAAAATATCGTTTGCTTAAAAAAAAGATTCTTTGGAAATTAACAATCTCGCATTTCTTTCGCTTAAATTCATTTTTCTTCTCGTTTTTTTTTTGTTTTTGCCTTTTGATATATTTTTGATAATGATTTCATATTTTTATTTGGTTATCAAATTGAATTTCTGTGTCAAAATGTAGTTTATTCGTTAATTCTTGCATGCACATGCGAATTCGTTTCAATAATTATTTTTATTGTATTTGGAAGCATTTCCGCGACTAAATGAAATATTGTTTCATTAGTTTATGAAAAAAATAAAAATTATTATAACAAAAATATTGTATTTTGTCTTGAATCATTGCTTGTTAAAGGATAAAAAAAATATATAATTTCATAGAAAATTTGATTTTTTTTTGCAAAATTTTGTTATAGGGAAAAAAAGTATTTAAGAAAAATATGTGAAAGAATGTAAGGTTCATCTGTTGTTTTAGTGTTTTTCGCTTCACGATTAAATGCTATGAATGCGGTTGCACACATTGAATACGTCAAGATTAACAATATTTTCATATAATCCATTGTCGTATTTGCATTGCAGTTTATTCTTGAGGTGTGCTGAGTTTTCTCTGTTTGGAAAAGATTATTAGTTTTTATGTTATTTTTTTGTTGAATAATAAAAAAAAAATATATATATATATATATATATATATATATATATATATATATATATATATATATATATATTTATATAAGGATTACTTGGCTATTTATGACTTTAGTTTTAACGTTTCCATTTACCGGTTTTGTGATTTTTTTTGTAAAAATACTACATTTCCTATTTCCATTTTTAGTGTATTTATTTTTCTGTCATAATAATATTTTGATTTTGTCTTTGCAGATATTTGGTTTTTTCTTGCTTTATCTTGTGTGTCATATAGTTTAGTAGTTAATTGTTGCATGTAGTCGCTGTATGTTATTATGGTAATATGGAAATTTTGCCATTCTTCCGAACATTAGTTCGAATGGAGTATATTTTGTTCCTTCATGGATGTAACGTACGAGTCGTAATACGTATGTCTTAGGCACCCGGTATATTTTGAATATGTTGAAGTCTTTTAAAAATCTCTAAATGCAGTTTGGAAAAGTGGAACGTACGTTTCCTCTTAGCACAGCTGCAAGTTATAAACTTATTAGATAAGCTAACACGAGTGTGTGAATGAGAACTTGGGTACCGTCGATTACAAGAAGTCTGTCGGAAAACCATCATAGAAATGATTTCATATTAGATAAGCTGGCCCAAGTGTGAGAACACTTTGAGACCGCACCCTTGTTCTTATCCTCCCACATAACCGTGCCGCTATATGCAAACTGGCGGAAAACCGTCATAAAACTTATCTAAAATTAAACACATGACCCATGCCAGAAACTCTCTTAATTCCATTTTTCTAGAAGTTTCTACTTCAAAATACTCTAGAAATAATATATTTCAGCAAACTACAAAAGACTCGTCCTTATTCATTTAAACTAAATTGTTATAATGTACTCTTTTAAAATTTCTTTATTCAAAGTATTTTTTTTTTGTGAAAAAAATGTAGCAATTAATCGTTTTACTAATGATTCGGCGATATCTGAAGATGTTGCTTTTCTTAGTGGAATCGCTATCAAATATTTCGTTAAGTTATCTTGAATAGTTAGTATATTTTCATAGTCGGTTTCTGTTTTATTATTTGGAATCACTGTATCTATTGATATTTTCTCCATTGCTTGTTTAGAAGTATCTGATATAATCATTAGTTGTTTAGTCTTTACTCTGGTTAATTTTTTTAGTTGACAAGATTTGGAATTATGGATGAATTTTTCTATATCTGATTTCATGTTTTCCCAAAAATATCGTTGTTTTATTCTTTTCAGAGTTTTACCGATGCCTTTATGTCCTTCTATTGGTGTTGAGGGTAATTCCCTTATTATTCCTGGTCGATCTTTGATGTTCGCGTGTATTATATTTCCATTGCAAATTATTATTTTTGTATTCGAGTTTTTGAATTGTTTTTCGACTATTTTTATGATAGTTTCCCAATTACTTCCTTTTATCTCGTTTTATTTTGATATGCTAATTGTGGATAATTGCAGTACGTTTACATTGTTTTTATGCGTTTTTTTAATAATTTTCTCAATTATTAATTGGCTTTCTCGTGATTCCGATGTTACTGGCAGTGCCATGTGATATTTGTTATTTTTCTTTATAATTGAAATTTGGTTTAGTTTTAGATTTTTATATTTTGGTAATTAATTCCTGTCATTTAATTTATTTGATCCTTCATCGCAGGGTTGCCCAGATGTAGTTACAAAATATGTTAGATTAAAGAATATCTTTTTGCATATATAATTGGTTTCTCATTTCTATTATATTATTTCTATAATAGTTGTTTGTTTCGTTGATTTCGATATCTGTTTCATCATTATCATCATCATCATCATCATCATCATCCGCGTTATGGTTTTTTTCGTGGTCTTTAATTATTTCTTCATTCTTTTTAAATATAAAATTATCTTCCTTAGGTTCTGAGGGTAATTCATCTGAGTTTTTTCTATCTTTATTTTCGTTATCATGGATGTTTTGCGTTATTATATTGCCATCTTCGTCTATATAATCAATTTTATCAAAATCAATTTGTGATTTAGTGATTTTTTGGTGGTCAACCTCGTTTTCTACATAGTTGTGCATCGTTGGTGGGTAATCTTTTCTTTCTTGTGTTTATAACATCTAGTCTATTTGGTGGTTTTGTATTTCGTGTACTTCTCCGTAGTGATTGATTATTATTTATTTCTATTTGTGCAGCAGTTGAGTAGTATAGGGGTACCGATGGCGAGACGTAAACACCCCCCACTCCTCCACCTTGAGGTAGGCTCTCTGGCGCCAGACGGCACGCGCGTCTTGGGATAGGTCAGGGTTTAATGACCTCATAAAGAGGTGATAATGGTTATTAATGGGTAATTAATGTCAAAACAAGCAATAAAAACGTCAATAAATAATGTTAATTGGGTAATTAATGTCAGACAAAAATAATTTATGACCGTAAATATCCCTGTAGCCGCATTTTTATGTAGGTCAGTAGTTTGACGAAAACAAAAACGTACGGAGTACCTTTGGCCGCTACGCGTGGCTGGCAGACGAATCATGAGATAGGTCAGGGGATAGGGACCTCGTAAAGTGAGAGTGGTTATTAATGGACAATTAATATCAAAACAAACAATAAAACTGTCAATAAATATTGTTAATTGTACAAATTAATATCAGATAAATAATAATCATGACCGTAGATAGCCCTGTAGCCGCTTTGTGAGGTAACTCAGACGTAAACAAACCTGTACGGGGTCCCTTTGGCCACAACGTGAGGTAGATTATGGTTCAACGACCTCTCAACGACTATGCGTTAGTTTTTGTGCTTGGTTTGATACGTTGATCTACCCGCACTCCTTATTATTTACTAAAATTTACCAATACATTGCGCAGATGATCTTTATATACATGTTTCGCATGTGGCAGTCCACTTGTAGGTCGAAAACGAGAGGCTGTAATTTCCTACGACGACGAAACATACACACGTGTTTTTTACTCGAGGGGACCCAGTTTTCTAGGAAAATTTTGAAGACGAAGGGGAGATAAGACGTTGAATATACGAAAGGGGAGACACGAAGATTTCCTATGAGCAGAGTGGACAAGCAACGGAAAATATGTTGCGTAATATGTAGGAGGTCTGGAGTCGTCAGAGTTGTCTGCGACCTTGTATTAATGGATGAATGTTCAATACTTGTGTTCAGTCGTAAGGGTAAAAAAAATATTGTAAAAATTTTTCATTATTTTCATTATTATCAATTCCTTTACAAATATGTTACCTCTTATATTTATAGTTTCCAATAAAAACGATACATCTTTTGTATGTACAATAATTTACAATTACCAAGTATACCACCATTGTGACTGCCTTTATTGTCTATACGTATACCCAAAAGGAAACGAATATCGACACGAAACGTGACGCCGTTTTTTCAAAACTATTTGGCAAGTTTTTCTTCCTGTCGCGTTACAATTTCATTGGGTACCTTTGGCCGCTACACGAGACCGGCAGACAAATCTTGAGATAGGTCAGGGGATAATGATCTGATGATAGTGGTTATATCAAAACAAGTATTGTTAATATCAAAACAAGCTATAAAAGTATCAAAAAACGATGTTAATAAACATTATTGGGCAATTAATGTTAAATAAAAAAAATAATTTAGGATTGTAGATAGCCTTATACTCGCCTTGATAGGTAACTCAGACGTAAACAAACCTGTACGGGGTCCCTTTGGCCGCACCATGAAATAGGTTATGGTTCAACGACCTCTCAACGACTATGCGTTAGTTTTTGTGCTTGGTTTGATACGTTGATCTACCCGCACTCCTCCTTATTATTTATTAAGATTTACCAATACATTGCGCAGATGACCTTTTTATACATGTTGCGCACGTGGCAGTTCACTTGTAGGTCGAAAACGAGAGGCTGTAATTTCCTACGACGACGAAACGTACACACGTGTTTTTTACTCGAGGGGACCCAGTTTTCTAGGAAAATCTTGAAGACTAGGGAAAGATAAGACTCTAAAAGTAAGCTAGAAATCGTACTATACAAAATAATACATAGAATAATAATAATATACACGTATAAACTACAATAATAGATGTCGAAAATTTCCGATTTTGTAATCTGGAAGCCATATAAACAACTACTTAATTGTAATAGTTTCTTGGAAATCACCAGTAAATACGAAGGGGAGATATGATAAAGGGAAAATAAGGAAAGATTCGATTTATTAAAAACACGTTTTATTCAAACATAGCATACTTTAAAGGCACGGTGATCCTACAAAATTTAAATAAACCAGCCTTGCACCTACGAAAACTAACGACGTGAAGTAACTTCTGCGTATAAAAACAATACACTGTTCAACAAAAAATCGATACAAATACATTTTTTAGGATAAGTCAATTTTTTCTAAGGATGCTAAGATAATGCTGGAAAAGTGAGAATATAAATCAGTTAGATTGATAACTTAAATTTGGAATGAACTAATTCGTTTTTTTAGTTTATTTCAGTTTTTTCGCCTTTGGTAAAGTGAATTTAATTGCTTTCATTGTCCGAAAGTTAGCCCAGTGCAGTTACTCCAATATCAAACAGAAAGTTGAAGAAATTAATAACAGTAAATCAAGAAACGTAACCGAATGTCTGTCCAAATTTGCCCTCCTAATCAAAATGTTAAATGGAGAATTTTTAGATATTAAGAAGATATACAACTTTTGCCTACGTCAGTGATTTCATTAAAAAATTACAGCTTATTCGGAACATAAAATGTTAAGTCTCACGTAAAGTTAATGAAACAAATCTTTTTGTTTGTAAAAAATAAAAATTAAAAACCCAGTTTTTTCGATGTTTTCAAAAACTTTAAGGTTTTAGGAGAAACAGCATGTATATAGAGGTTGTACATATTTGTAATTTCTAAAATATTCCTATACCACAATATACAAATACTCCAACCACATATTGTATATAATACGAATGTTGATAAAAACGAAAAAAAAAAGAAAGAAACGGGCTTATCTAAAACAGTGTATCTTTTTCGATTTTTTTTTAACGGGGTTTATTTTTATACATTAGTAGAAGTTACTTCACGACGTTAGTTTCGGGGTGCAGGGCGGCTTTATTCAAATTTTATTATTCAACACCGTCAAACATACAAAAAATGTATCATTTTTAATTTTTACTAAAAAATTGATCATGCCACTTGCTCACAATATAATCGTTGTTTTTCTAATATTATTCCAGAAATTCTGGTGAATATCAAATAAACTGTAATCTTTAGACATAGTATGTAAAAACATGAGGTAATATTGAACGCACACAAAAAAAGTAACGCTCTGAAGGCATTTATCGACCCATCGGATTGTCTTACAATTGCTTCGGAGGCAGCGAATGTGATGCGTGATTCACGGAGGCGATCCACAGATGTCAAATAAGATTCCAGTGCGTGCGAGAACCTGGTTTTATCGGCCGTGTTAGCGATTAGTACTGCAGGCTTCGTCTACACCAGAGAAATCGGATCTACCCGATACACGTCTGTCGGGATTTAACCATTTTAAACATACATTTTTCTTAACACGAAAAATGGTTGAAAATCTTTAGTCGGTGGTTTTCGGGGTCACTGATTACGAATCTGACGTCCGATTTTCAAAATTCAATATGGGGGATCCATGATGGCGAACCAATAATAACATTATTTTTTTCAACACACAATGTAGAACTAAACGACAAATACCTGTAGTTTTACACCCTCGAATTGTACAATTTTAACATTCCAGTATCGCAATCCGCGACATTCCGATCCGCCATTTTGGATCCACCGTATTGAATTTCGAAAATACTAGTTCAGATCAGCGGCCCCCGAAAACGGCTAAAGTACCCAATTTTGTCATGTTTGAGTGGTGTTTTTCGTCTCAACACTCGTTTTTGTGAAAAAATCCACCAAATTTACAATTTGTTTATTATTTCAAACAATATGACATAATAATTTATGATAAATATTGATTTATTTATGTTTCTAGCATGTCTTCAAACTTAAGAAGCAAAAAATTGCAAAAAATTAATTTATTATTACCTGAAATATGTAAAAACTGCATTACAAAAACGACGGATCGACACTGTGCTTGTAAGGGTTAAGGATCGTAGTACATAGGCTCGAGATCGTTTTCCGTTACAGCTGTCCTGTTCTCGTTGTTGCGTTTTTGCTTTTTCTCTCTCACTGCCACTGTCCCCTACGATGACGATACTTTTTGACAAGTTTTTTCATAAACTTGTAGCTTTTAAAATATCTCTGAATTTTTACCAAATCGAGGAGTACCGGCGAGCTTCCACAAAGATTTGTTGACGATGGAATGTGATGGGATACTTTCCGCACGAAGACTACGGATAAATTCTTCGCGTCCAACTAGTTAACAACATCGACAATATAAGGCCCGATAAGCTCATCAACGTGTATATGGTTACACCAGTAGAAAAACATAAAAATAATAAAAGTTATCTCATTGCAAGAAATCGTAAAGACATAAATCGTGCACAAAAAGGATACGACAGTATTTCGTGTTTTTCATTCTCTGGAAAAAATATCTCACTTTATTGAACTCTCTGTGTCCTGCGGATAAACGACAACGTACAGCTGTGCTGTCAACCGACGACAGAAAACTCGTCAAATATATCTGCATGTTTGCGCTCAATATATTGCATGGGTTGTCATTTCTTTAAAATCCCGATAGAGGTGTTTACTTCGTAAGCAAAAAATGTTACGAACACTCGTCTTTTCCACGAAAAGAAACTATAAAAAGAGGTTTAGACAGATCGGCGGCGGCGGTGGTGGTGGTGGTGAATACCGATTCTTCTGACACCGGTTATCAGCGCCATTTTCTCGCAATTAATCGGCTACAACGGCGATTAAAAAACATTGGTCTTATAGTGGAAGCAAAGAAAATGATACTAGCTCTGGAAAGTATAGTACACAGGGCGAGTGATGATAAGAGAACGGTGCAAACATCCGGGACGGAGCTTGAAATGAAGTAACATTCAAGGAGAAGGACACAATTTCACTGACAAATCCGATTGTTATCCCCGAAATTCTAAAAAAATTTGAAATTACTGAACTACATCTACATCGCACGGAACGTGGAAAAATGAAGGTGTAACCATATACACGTTGATGAGCTTATCGGGCCTTATATTGTCGATGTTGTTAACCAGTTGGACGCGAAGAATTTATCCGTAGTCTTCGTGCGGAAAGTATCCCATCACATTCCATCGTCAACAAATCTTTGTGGAAGCTCGCCGGTACTCCTCGATTTGGTAAAAATTCAGAGATATTTTAAAAGCTACAAGCAATCGCAAAAACGCAACAACGAGAACAGGACAGCTGTAACGGGAAACGATCTCGAGCCTATGTACTACGATCCTTAACCCTTACAAGCACAGTGTCGATCCGTCGTTTTTGTAATGCAGTTTTTACATATTTCAGGTAATAATAAATTAATTTTTTGCAATTTTTTGCTTCTTAAGTTTGAAGACATGCTAGAAACATAAATAAATCAATATTTATCATAAATTATTATGTCATATTGTTTGAAATAATAAACAAATTGTAAATTTGGTGGATTTTTTCACAAAAACGAGTGTTGAGACGAAAAACACCACTCAAACATGACAAAATTGGGTACTTTAGCCGTTTTCGGGGGCCGCTGATCTGAACTAGTATTTTCGAAATTCAATACGGTGGATCCAAAATGGCGGATCGGAATGTCGCGGATTGCGATACTGGAATGTTAAAATTGTACAATTCGAGGGTGTAAAACTACAGGTATTTGTCGTTTAGTTCTACATTGTGTGTTGAAAAAAATAATGTTATTATTGGTTCGCCATCATGGATCCCCCATATTGAATTTTGAAAATCGGACGTCAGATTCGTAATCAGTGACCCCGAAAACCACCGACTAAAGATTTTCAACCATTTTTCGTGTTAAGAAAAATGTATGTTGCAAATGGTTAAATCCCGACAGACGTGTATCGGGTAGATCCGATTTCTCTGGTGTAGACGAAGCCTGCAGTACTAATCGCTAACACGGCCGATAAAACCAGGTTCTCGCACGCACTGGAATCTCATTTGACATCTGTGGATCGCCTCCGTGAATCACGCATCACATTCGCTGCCTCCGAAGCAATTGTAAGACAATCCGATGGGTCGATAAATGCCTTCAGAGCGTTACTTTTTTTGTGTGCGTTCAATATTACCTCATGTTTTTACATACTATGTCTAAAGATTACAGTTTATTTGATATTCACCAGAATTTCTGGAATAATATTAGAAAAACAACGATTATATTGTGAGCAAGTGGCATGATCAATTTTTTAGTAAAAATTAAAAATGATACATTTTTTGTATGTTTGACGGTGTTGAATAATAAAATTTGAATAAAGCCGCCCTGCACCCCGAAACTAACGTCGTGAAGTAACTTCTACTAATGTATAAAAATAAACCCCGTTAAAAAAAAATCGAAAAAGATACACTGTTTTAGATAAGCCCGTTTCTTTCTTTTTTTTTTTCGTTTTTATCAACATTCGTATTATATACAATATGTGGTTGGAGTATTTGTATATTGTGGTATAGGAATATTTTAGAAATTACAAATATGTACAACCTCTATATACATGCTGTTTCTCCTAAAACCTTAAAGTTTTTGAAAACATCGAAAAAACTGGGTTTTTAATTTTTATTTTTTACAAACAAAAAGATTTGTTTCATTAACTTTACGTGAGACTTAACATTTTATGTTCCGAATAAGCTGTAATTTTTTAATGAAATCACTGACGTAGGCAAAAGTTGTATATCTTCTTAATATCTAAAAATTCTCCATTTAACATTTTGATTAGGAGGGCAAATTTGGACAGACATTCGGTTACGTTTCTTGATTTACTGTTATTAATTTCTTCAACTTTCTGTTTGATATTGGAGTAACTGCACTGGGCTAACTTTCGGACAATGAAAGCAATTAAATTCACTTTACCAAAGGCGAAAAAACTGAAATAAACTAAAAAAACGAATTAGTTCATTCCAAATTTAAGTTATCAATCTAACTGATTTATATTCTCACTTTTCCAGCATTATCTCAGCATCCTTAGAAAAAATTGACTTATCCTAAAAAATGTATTTGTATCGATTTTTTGTTGAACAGTGTATTGTTTTTATACGCAGAAGTTACTTCACGTCGTTAGTTTTCGTAGGTACAAGGCTGGTTTATTCAAATTTTGTAGGATCACCGTGCCTTTAAAGTATGCTATGTTTGAATAAAACGTGTTTTTAATAAATCGAATCTTTCCTTATTTTCCCTTTATCATATCTCCCCTTCGTATTTACTGGTGATTTCCAAGAAACTATTACAATTAAGTAGTTGTTTATATGGCTTCCAGATTACAAAATCGGAAATTTTCGACATCTATTATTGTAGTTTATACGTGTATATTATTATTATTCTATGTATTATTTTGTATAGTACGATTTCTAGCTTACTTTTAGAGTCTTATCTTTCCCTAGTCTTCAAGATTTTCCTAGAAAACTGGGTCCCCTCGAGTAAAAAACACGTGTGTATGTTTCGTCGTCGTAGGAAATTACAGCCTCTCGTTTTCGACCTACAAGTGAACTGCCACGTGCGCAACATGTATAAAAAGGTCATCTGCGCAATGTATTGGTAAATCTTAGTAAATAATAAGGAGGAGTGCGGGTAGATCAACGTATAAAACCAAGCACAAAAACTAACGCATAGTCGTTGAGAGGTCGTTGAACCATAATCTACCTCACTTTGCGGCCAAAGGGACCCGGTACAGGTTTGTTTACGTCTGAGTTACCTCACAAAGCGGCTACAGGGCTATCTACGGTCACGATTATTATTTATCTGATATTAATTTGTACAATTAACAATATTTATTGACGGTTTTATTGTTTGTTTTGATATTAATTATCCATTAATAACCACTCTCACTTTACGAGGTCCCTATCCCCTGACCTATCTCATGATTCGTCTGCCAGCCACGCGTAGCGGCCAAAGGTACTCCGTACGTTTTTGTTTTCGTCAAACTACTGACCTACATAAAAATGCGGCTACAGGGATATTTACGATCATAAATTATTTTTTATCTGACATTAATTACCCAATTAACATTATTTATTGACATTTTTATTATTTGTTTTAACATTAATTACTCATTAATAACCATTAACACCTCTTTATGAGGTCATTAACCACTGACCTATCTCAAAATTCGTCTGCCGGCCACGCGTAGCCGCCAAAGGTACCCCATACGTTTTTGTTTACGTTAGACTACTGACCTATCTCAAGATTCGTCTGCCAGCCACGCGTAGTAGCCAAAGGTACCACGTACGTTTTTGTTTACGTCAGGCTACCGACCTACTTCAAAGGCGGCTACAGGGATATTTACGGTCATAAATTATTTTTTTCTGACATTAATTACCCAATTAACATTATTTATTGACGTTTTTATTGCTTGTTTTGACATTAATTACCCATTAATAACCATTATCACCTCTTTATGAGGTCATTAAACCCTGACCTATCCCAAGACGCGCGTGTCGTCTGGCGCCAGACCTACCTCAAGGTGGAGGAGTGGGGGGTGTTTACGTCTCGCCATCGGTACCCCTATACTACTCAGTTGTAATTTATTTAGATTTGAATAGTAACTTTTCTTCTGTAGAATGTATTGCATCATTAGTTTCTATTTTTACATTTCCGCTATCCCGTTGTTTGTTATATTTTTTGTATTTCGTATTTTCTGTATATCAATCTTCTATTGTATGATTGAGTTTAGTGTATTTGCTACAAAATGGTATTGCTTTAGAAAGGTTGTATTTAGGCCCGTTGTAATTTGTTTTAATGATTGCCTTTGGTAATGTTAACTTGTAAATTGGGTTGTAAGGTAGTTTGTTTATAATTTCGTCACTGTTTAGGCATGTAATGTAAGGTAATTTAGTTTGTGATAATGGTTTTTCGTAGTTGAAAAAGTCGTAGTCGTGGTTTTGCTTCTTGTATCCTAATCATTTTTTATCTGTTGGGCTTTTAACTAATACTGGTTTTCTTATTCCTTGATTATATTTACCTATTCCTGTACCTTTCCATCCCATTCTTTTCATTATATTTGTGGCTATAATATTCGGATTTGTTTGTTTTTCTGCACCTTCTACGTGATATTTTTTTTTAAACAATATAGTTTCTCGGCCGCTTTTAATAATTAAAAATAATAAGAGTATTGATATTTAACGGCAACAATTAAAAAAGGGGTTATATGTAAAACAAGGAGATGATTATAATAATCATAATAATAATAATAATAATAAAAAGGATAATTGAAAAGTTTTTTAAAAATAAGGGGGGGGGGAGGTTATATATTAAAACATGAAAAAGCTAATAATGAATTAAAGGGGAAATTTCGCTTGACGTTTCGACCCGTGTTAGGGTCATCTTCAGAATAAAATTTTGAATGTTTCAGGTGCCGTATTTATAGGTAGTAGGGGAACAAAATAAACAACGAGAAAGTAAACAGAATACATGAACGGCATTTAAATGAATATAACAACATAAAATTTAAGAAATTAATTTAATAGGGAATTATAAATATCCGGTAGATAGGATTTTTCAAATCTAATGTTGACAGTTTCTTCTTTTTTAATGAAAAAATTTTCCATATGGCACCTTTTTCTCCAGTTCTTTTCCCTCGCAAGTATCTTGGTGTTATCATAGTATTCTACTTGATATTTTCCAACTGGGTTTCTTGATAAAGCGTCTGCATTTGCATTTAATGTTCCAGATTTATGTTTTACATCGAACTCATATTCTAATAGATTATACATCCATTTTGCTACTCTCGAATTAAGGTCCTTTTTGGTTTTAAAAGACATAAGAGGTTTATGGTCCGAGTATACCGTATATTGACGACCGTAAACACAAAGTCTGAAATGACGGATTGCATAATATATGGCTAGTGCTTCCTTGTCATAAGGAATTTTTCGAAATCATTTAGAACTCTAAATGTATAAGCTATTAGTCTATCTTGTTCTACTTCCCCTTGAGACAAAACTCTACCTATTGCATATCCTGATGCATCTCTTGATATGATAAAGGGTTTATTAAAATCTGGATATTGTAAAACGGGTGCGTTACATAGCTTTTCGAGAAGTGTTTCGAATGCGTTTATTTCATCTTTTTCCTATATGAAAGGTACATTATTTTTCAAAGGTTGGATAAAGGTTTTGCAATCCCAGAAAAATTTGATATAAAACGTCTGCAATATCCTGCTAAGCCTAAAAATTGTCTTGTTTTTCTGATTTGTAGGTGTTGGGAATTTTTTTACGCAGCTAATTTTATTAGGATCTAGTTTTAATCAGTTTTCTCCAATGATGTGTCCTAAGTAGCAGACTTCTTTTCTTAAGAATTCGTATTTGTCGGGTTATAATTTTAAATTAGCTTCTCTTAATCTGTTCATTAATTTTTCGCATTTAATCGAATATTCTCTTAGTGAGGATGAGTAAATAATGATGTCATCAAGGTAAACGAAAAGTTCGTTGCCTTGCAAACCTGATAATAATATATCCATTAGCCTTTGAAATGTAGCTGGTGCGTTTTTTAAACTAAACGGCATTCAATCGAACTCGTAATGTCCATGTGACGTTTTCGTCCATTTTAATTTGGAGAAAACCGGAAGCTAGATCGAATACTGAAAAATACATAGCACCGCCTAATTGGACTAAAATGTCAACAACAATATTAGGAATTGGGTAGGAATCTCCGATTGATTTGTCATTCAATTTCCTAAAGTCAAGTACCATTCTCCATCTCTTATTTACTTGACTGTCGGCTTTCTTTGGTACTATCCATAGGGATATTATAGGGTGAATCTAAAGGTTTTATTTTTCCTGTATCCAATTGTTCTTTAACTAGCTTATTAATTTCTTCTTTGTGAATTGGTGGAAATCTATACTGTGTAGTATTGAATGGGACGTCATCCGTAGTAGAAATTTTGTGTTTAATAAGGTGCGTAAAACCTAAGGGTTCGTAAGGTAAGTGAAAGACATGTGCGTGAGTATTTATGAGTCTTTCTACACTCTCGGTTTCTTCTGGGTTTAGGTGTTGTAAACGTAAGAGGTTTTTAATTTTTCCTGCCCTTTTCATCTGGTTTACGGTGTGTAACATGATTTCTTGACCAATACCTGTTGCTTTGGGTGTCATTGCCCATAGCATTTGTTTTTCTTTTAAGAACTGAAGTATATGTCAAAAATATATTGTAACGGGACTAGGGCCGCAGTACTAAAACAACACATACAAGTGGAAAAATGAATTTTATTAAAGAATTATAAGGACTTACACTTAGGTCCTTATTTTACGGGATTCCTCAAAAGGCACTCTGATCACTCACGAGCCACTTACTAGCTTATCGTAGCTTGCGTGCACAACACTAATTAATTATTATTGGGTCGGTCTCTCTTTCTCTCTCTCTCTCTCTCTCTCTCTCTCTCTCTCTCTCTCTCTCCTCTCTCTCTCTCTCTCTCTCTCTCTCTCTCTCTCTCTCTCTCTCTCTCTCTCTCTCTCCTCTCTCTCTCTCTCTCTTCTCTCTCTCTCTCTTCTCTCTCTCTCTCTCTCTCTCTCTCTCTCTCTCTCTCTCTCTCTCTCTCTCTCTCTCTCTCTCTCTCTCTCTCCTCTCTCTCTCTCTCTCTCTCTCTCTCTCTCTCTCTTCTCTCTCTCTCTCTCTCTCTCTCTCTCTCTCTCTCTCTCTCTGCCATTAAAAAAAAAGTTGTAGACAAACGTAACTTTGTTTTTCATCTCTCTTGCTTCATCTTTTCTGGTTAAAAATCAATAAATATGGTACTAATGACAACTTACCTTATACCTATTTAAACACCTTTTTCAGGATTGCCGGGATTGTAATGCCTTAAATCGACTTACAAAAAAATTTGACAAAAAAATTAGTTTATTTTGCCTAGTAAAAAAAAAACTAAGAACAAACAAAATCCTATGACACAAACTAGATAATTATATTTAGAATAACCACACAACATTTCAAGTCAATTGAACAATTTCTTCCTAAATGTTGCCTATACGCTATGGCATATTCTGGCTGAATGCCCTCTGCTAACACCCGTCAGACGGGAGTTTGCAGAACGTGTGTTCGGGCACCATTCGCGTGAGAACAATTTTCTATACGAACTGACTTGCAACACCGACCCATCATCCGCGAAGCTTTTATTTAAGTTTATAAAAGCAATGTTTACTAGAAGAGCGTTTTTGCTAGGCGAATGATGTATAACGAAAGTCAATAGTTCCACTATCTAGTGTATCTGCGAGTAGTAACAATTTTGTTTGGTGCGCTCCAATTAAATAATTCTGCGTCCATGAAATCCGGTCTTTTCCGGAACTCCTCCCTCTACAGGATTTGTATCCCTTACAAGAAAGAGTAAATACATACATACATACCTACATACATACATACATAACCATACAAAATTTAAAGTCAATCGATTCACGAGTTTACGAGATATATTGTTCACCGACTTGAAAAAAGTGGTTTCGAGAAAAACGCGTTTTAAAATTTCGTAATGAATAAGTCATGAAATTTGTTCACTTACATGGAATTATCGATGCCAGGCCCATAATATAAGTCCTCCACAGCTTCTGGAATGTTCATAAATTCAATCGAGATCCCAAGCACATTCATGATTTCCAATAATGACGTCACACCATTATTAAAAGTGCACGTTGCAAGGAGTGCACCAATATTAACGATTTTAGCACCGCTGTGCATATTTTTTGGAGCTACCTTCCAAATAACTTGGTTGAAGCTCTCGTTGCTATTCTGGGTGTAGCCGCCAACACATCGTTCCAATAGTTTATCGGTGCTGAGGTCTTCAGATATAGGTTTGATGACATCTAACACCGTTTTCGGCAATGCCACATAATCGTGACGAAAATTCTGCAGTCTTGTTTCAGCTTTGGCTTGTTGCCATTTGCACCACGATCGGGACCTTTGGGACATAAATGATGTTGAGGCTTGCTGTCTGTTGAGCCGTAATTGTGGAATGTTGCCCATATAGCAGTTTTCATGTCACCCTTCGAGTCACTGTTTCTTCGAATGGCTAATCCGTAATAAACACTCAGTTTGTCTATAAGTTTCAGATTTGTTTTTGCCGCCGATTCCAAGATTTTTTTTCCTGCATTCGCGAATACGGGGGCCCTTTCGCTTCTGAACGTGTCCCACGCATTCTTTTTTTATGATTTCAACATAATCACCATACGGTTTCGAATTCTGTAATCCCGTGTAGGTCTTGAAGTCGCCGTCCCCGACGTAATTTGTGCACATAATTTCGTGATTTTCCACAGATCTGGAAAATAACTCCTTCATGGCATCTGCTTCCATTTTTCCAGCTGATCCGACGTGATTCGCCTCGCAATTTTCGTCGTAGTTAGATTTCCATTCTTCATATTGCTGGGTATTATTATGTTTATTCCAATAATTACATTCGGCACAATAAGCAGACTTCACAATAAAATCCACGACTTTTCCTGTATAGTGACCGATTAGAGTCGCAACACCAAACAATGACGTAAAACCACGCGTTCTCCACGTTCCGTCTCCTGAAACGGTTAGTTTTTTGCTATCAGCACTCGAATTTTCTTTTTTTATTTCTTCTTGTTCCTCTTTTACAGCTTGTTTTAGCACCAATTGAGCTATCGTTGAAGCAGCGGAAAGAATGTTGTCGATTATCATATCATATGTCCTTTGTTGAAGCGGAGGCGGTAAAGATCCAACAAACGCATGATAAAAAAGAATCGTGTATTAATTTCGTAAGCTAACTTGATGTACGTGGACGAAGGAATGAAAGTCGGTTTGCACGATGAACACAAAACAACAATTTTAAACCCGAGTCCTCGAGTGCTTTCTATTGAGAATCGAACATCACTATTACACGTTTTACATTTTACGCATCGATAAGGCAGAAAACACTGTCAGAAAATTCAAAATTCGATATCTGATACTTGGATCTTCTGGTACGGATGATTCACGATCCCTTTTCAATTTTTTGGTACTGGCACTAATAATCCTTCTTAGAAAGGTTTACCTTTTCGGCAGAATGACGATTTTTCGGAGGCATTTTCCTCTTCCTTCGATTTTCGCGGAAAGATTCGCGTCCACTTTCGGGCAACGAATGCCTATCAAGACAAGACGCTGGCGCTGTTGCTCCTCTATATGCGCAGAAGAGGGGCATGGAGAGTGGGCAACAACTGGCCGAGTTCCAAGCACGGAGCTGCATGTGTCGCCGCAATGGGGCGCATGCGCTCCAATTTCAAATGAGGGGCGGGCTGTCAAACTCAAGTCGATCAAATGACATTTGAATGTTTGACAGTTCCCGTCCCAATTCTTCGTAAAAAAGGAACTCGGCGACATTATTGGACATAGGGATACTTACCGAGGTATTATTATTATTATTAAGACCTGGCATCGGTAAGTATCCCTCTCTTTTCTTCTGGACTTCCTGATGACGACTTCTGGTGGACGACTCGCTGCCTCGACAACTGTCCGGAGACCCTGGCTGCTCCGGATTCAAGGTGGGCCCACTTACATTCACAGCCAGCAACAATCAGAGTCACAATTATAATGGAAGCGGCGAGGATACATTTTTGACGAAGAAGACACCAGGGATTGACGACGGAACTCCGTTCGTCCCGGTCTCAAACGAGGCTGCTGGTCCTCTCCCTCGTGGTCGCGAGGGAGGACGACATCTACGAGGATTCACGTGGTGACAGCAGCCGCAACATCAATACCACGAGACAGATGGAGAACCCAGCGAACAAAAGGAACGACGCCGAGAAGAAAGAAGGAATCATACGTAAGCCTCTTTCTCTTCCGTTCGATAAAAAATTATATCATGAATATGTGTATTTAATTTATTATTATATAATGCCACAAAATATTTATGTAGAGTGATATATGTTAATGTATGCATGTATGTGTGCAAACGAATGTGTGACCGCGTCGTTTCCATGTTAAATTATTTTATCCGCGTAATTTATTCCGTCGACGATAAATAACTAATTTTATTGACAATGACCACTCTATACAGACTTACCAACGACTCGGTGACTTTATTTTATATGGTTATGACTCTTATTGTTTTATTCGCGATTTCGACGCCGAGTATGTTGGTATATGTGTGTGTTAATTATTGTATTATGGACGAGTTCAATTATTTATAGAATTCAAAGTGGAAAATATTTAAATATTTTAATTGAATGACCAAATATAATAATGACTTTATTTATTTCAGCACCAACGATTCCTATCTATAATTTTAATAATATGATTGACTATAATTGACATGTAAATTTTTATGTTTGGACGATTCCTTAATGACTTAATCAAACATGGCTCCGAATCGTTATAAGAGGCAATCATTCTGGATGAATTCAACAATTTTTATGAACAAAATAGGCTTAAATTTACGTCAGAATCTGAACAAAATAAACAAATTAACTATCTTGACGTAAAAATCATGTAAAAATCCTTTTGCGTTATTGTTTTTAACTATTGCATCTCCTAAGAACACGCCTTCCATTACATTAAGTTTAGAGACGTATCCATACTTTATTTCTTTATTCTCAATATTAATAAAAAAAAAGTAAAAAAAAGTAGATTTTATTGTCTCCCCATTGTATGTAATCGTTTTCGTAGCTAATACTTGTCCTGTTATCCCGAAAGAACTCTGAACCGAGTATGCCTGCTGAATCTATTAGGAAATCGTCGTTAACTAAATGAAATCGTGTTTCGCATCCTAGTATCCGTAGTGACACGATACCTTTCGTTATTACCGGCTGTTCTGTTATGGCTTTTAGGTTTATGATTTCGTCGATATTTATTAAGGTTTCGCCTTTAACTGATCCTTCTTTGAGGATGTTTACGCTGGCTCCTGTGTCGACTAGTAAGCAGATTTCTTTGGTTAGGTCTTCTGAGTTTATTGCTATTGTTGGCACGTCATTTTCGTTTAGTTTAATAGTTTTTAACTCTAGTTTTCTGACGTTTGCATTATATTGATTTGGCGCTTGTGTGGAGTCAAAAGTGCGCGCCAGTGTTGGGGATACTCTTGGCGTTTCCCGAAAATTGAAGATTTGATGGTCTAGTGTTTTTAACCAAATTTTGATTTCTCAACTGTCGACATTCTTGTATCCAATTACCTACGTTATTGCAGTATTTGCATAAGGGTTTAGGTTGCGAGATGTTTGGCTTGTTGTTTTGCCTAGGCATATTAAAGTTCGTTCTTTGTTGAACATTTTGATAGTTAGTGTGGGATTCATAGTTATTTTGCGGGACTCTATTTGAGTAGTTTCCTGGGTAATATTTATTTTGAAAATTTTGTCTAGTATTATTTTGGTATTTCGGTGTTTGATAACTTCTTTATTGAAAATTTGGATAATTAAGTTGTTGGAAATTTTGAAAACTTTGCGTTTGGAAATTTTGGTAGTTTCGTGGTAGGAAATTTTGGTTGTTTCGTGGTTGGAAATTTTGGTTGTTTCGTGGTTGGAAATTTTGGCTGTTCGTGGTTGGAAATTTTGATAATTGGTTTCTGGTATACTAGTATCAGGCTTATTGTTTCTAAAACGACATATGTCTGCAGTATGTCCAGTTTTTTTTGCATATTTGACATACGGCTTCGTTTTTGTTTACCATTCTAATTTTTTGTGTTTTTCTATAAATTTTCATGTGTTGTACCTCTTATATTATTTGTGATTCTTCATTCATTCTTTTTTCTATTTGGATTGCCTTTTGTACAGCTGGAGATAAATTTTGGAATAACTCATTAGTTAATCTAAATTCTATTTCCGGTTTTAGACCATTTAAAAAGGTTTCTAATACTTCTTTCTCTGTTCTGATTTTTTCTTCGTTGGTTATGTCATTATCTGCATTCAATGTTTTATGTGTTTCTAAAATTCTCCTGCTTCCCGAACACGGTTGGCTTAAACGACTACGTTTTCAAAATCAAGTTGGTACATTCCTATTAATTCTTGGCGGATTTCTGTGATAGAGTTTGCTGGAGCGTATAATTCGCGTAGGCTTTTTAATAAAGATGCGCCGAGCTTCACCTACAAGTCTGCTTTTTATAAATTTTACTAAGTCGCTTTCGGGTTCTGGGGCCTTTTTCTTTTAGCTTCTTCACATTCATCTACGAAGAGATAGAATGTTTTTGGGTCTCCGTCAAATCTCGGTAAACTCTCTATTGCGTGCTTCAATGTTAATTGATTGGCTGTATTGGCTGTATTAAGAGTTATATTTATTTCAATTATTGATGCGGTATTATTTCCGGTTTTCGTATTTGTCGTTTTTTGGGGTTGTTTTGGATTTTTAATTAGTTCGGATATGTCAAGCGAAAAGAGAGATTCTGTTGATCGATTTAATCGATCGTGTTTTGCAAAAGTATCGATCAAACTATCCGAAGTTAAATTTGCGTCGGAGAAAAAGGCAGAGTCTTGTATGGTGCTGTTACAGCTGTCGGAAGGACTGTTTATAGGAGAGATTATAATTAAATTTTTATATTTTTATTGGGTTGTAAACCCGAACCCAATACTTCAGATCTTTGTTTTTCTGAAAAATGCTGTGTGTTGCTTCATGTATTCATGTATACGCACACAACGAAAAGGATGATTAGAAGGTATGAAACACACAATAAATTTACTGCACATAAGTTGTTATCTACAAAAATAATATAAAATAATGTATCATTTTCTTAATTGTACGTCTATTAACTGGAAATGGCGATATAATATTTATTAATTGTTATGTCAATATGAGTGTGTGATGTGTGTGTGTGTGTATGTGTGTGTGTGTGTGTGTGTGTGTGTGTGTGTGTGTGTGTGTGTGTGTGTGTGTGTGTGTGTGTGTGTGTGTGTGTGTGTGTGTGTGTGTGTGTGCGCGCGCGCGTGTGTGGGTGCGTGCGTGCGTGCGTGCGTGTGTGTGTGGGTGTGTGTGTGTGCGTGCGTGTGTGCGTGTGTGCGTGTGTGCACGCGCGCGCGCGTGTGCGTGTGCGTGTGTGTGCGTGTGTGTGCGTGTGTGGGTGCGTGCGTGTGTGTGTGTGTGTGTGTGTGTGTGTGTGTGTGTGTGTTTTTTAATTCTTTCGTTTGCAATGACTCCAAGGAATTTTTCAAACGAAGAATTTTCCAATTTTGAATTATTATCAGTAATGAACAATTATTAAAAAATGGTTATTTGTGAAGTGTTATGTGTTCATCAATTCTTTCGTTTGCAATGACTCCAAGGAAATTTTCAAACGAAGAATTTTCCAATTTTGAATTATTGTCGATAATAAATTGTGAACAACAATTAAAAAACTGGCTTATGGCATGATTTTATGTGTATATGAGAATGTGGATGCTCCTAGTATTACTATATGGTATGTATTTTTCTGTTTGAAGTTGGAAATTTAGTATTGAAACTGTTCATTTATCAATGGACACGTTTTTAATGTTACGATTAATTACTGTTATATTTTTAAATTTATTTATTTGTCTTTTATTGCCGCCGAGGGATTGATCGAAAGACTGCCATATGACTCCATGTGTGATCAGGTTCCCACTCAATTGCGCTGTTACCAAATTTTTATGTGACAACCCAGTGAATACCTCGAACGAGATATTAATTGAATTGCAAAAGGGCGCGTAACTCAGTAGAATTACTGGGTTCTTTTAGGTGAGTGGGAGCTACTGATGACACAGGAAAATCGGGAAAAAGGGTAAAATAAGGAAACACTTTATTTGGCTGAAATTAATTAATTTATTGCTAGGTTGATAATATTTCTTTAGGTGTACAAAGAGGTGATGTCGGATGAGTGTGGAAGAGGGGTAAGGCAGGTTCTATAAGGGGGAAGAATTCTTTGGCATACTGTCGCTCATTTTCCTCCCGGATAAAGCTGAACGACCTTTGACAATTTTTGGCGCTGAAGCTTTTGTCCTCCTCGACGGCGTTTGACTGAAAAATATTTGTTTCTTTTTCTAGATATTTTTTGTTTAGAACTTGCAAAAGTGAGAAAATAAAATATTATAAAACTAATCAATTAGGAGGCGAATCCATAACGCGAAATGTAGGAAAGAAAATAAAGAGGTACTTCCTATTTCCTTTCGCTGGTCCGTTTTTGAACGATGATCAGCTGTGCCAAATGAATGGGAGAGATGTCTCTGGTATGCTGAACGACGGACTTTTCGGTGGATCTCGTTTACTTACTTACTACAACCATATGAACTTCTCTGGTTGGACTCTTGAAAAATTCTCTGACTGAAGAATATAATACTTTTCCTAGCGCATGGAAACATGCTATGGTATATCCGATTCCCAAAATTCCCAAGCCAACCACTTTTAATGATTTACGACCTATCAGCAGGCTTCCAATTTTTTCCAAATTGATTGAAGCGATTTTATATGAACAGATCCTAAAATATTTTAACCAATTTAAGCTTTTTCCAATTTTTCAATCTGGTTTCAGGCAACTGCATATTTGTGAAACTGCACTCTTAGATGTCTCTGAGGATGTCCTTGTTGGTTGGGATAATAAGAAGCTAACGTTAATCGGCCTTCTTGATTTTACTCGCGCTTTTGATTCGCTTGATCACGATCTAATTATTTTAAAGCTAAAATTTTACGGCTTTTCTGAAGCGGCCTGTAATCTTATTAGATCATATTTTTCTCATAGATCACAATCTGTAGTCATTAAAAGTGGTTTTGATTCTCTGTATTCCAATTCCATTTCTTTGTCGTGTGGTCGCCCGCAAGGTGCAAAGTTGAGCTCAATCCTTTTCATTATTTACACGGAAGATATTTATAATATTTGTAATCAAGTTAGTCTTAAAACGTATGTGTTATAAATCAGGGTCAGACTGTAAAACAGCTTAGTGGTGCTGTGTCTCGCCTTTTGCTTATATATATTTAGTAAGTAAGTGAACTCTCCCATGTATATAGTGTATTCCTGATATAAGCAATAAAGTCGATTATTATTATTATTATTATTATATATAAGTGTTATTGTCCTTTTTGCCAAATCAGGCTAGGAAAAGATTATAATGACAGGAATATTAGTCGCTTGAGAGGGGCGACTTCGTCTCTGTGGGCTGTGACCAATAGGGAGGACAGAAGGGGGTGTGGTTTCACAGTCCTACCCGCTATGCCAAAAAAAGAAAAGGGGCTGCGATTTCGCAGGCCTACCCGCTATGTCACGAAAATGAAGAAACTGCGATTTCGCAGGCCGACCCGCTATGTCGCAAATGGAAAAGGTTGGCGTGATGTTGCAGGCCTACCCGCTATGTCACGAAAGGAAAGGAGAGGAGAGGGATAATTTGTTTATGCATGAAAAGAAAATAAAGAAGTACTTACTATTTCCTCTCGCTGGTCCCTTTTTGAACGACGATCAGCTGTGCCAAATGATTGGGTGAGATGTCCTGGATTCTTTCCTGGAGTTTTTTGGAGCCTCTGGTCTGCTGAACGACGGGCTTGTTCGGTGGATCTCGGTTGCTTAGCCAGATGAACTTCTCTAGTTGGACTCTTGAAAAATTCTATGACTCAAGAACTTGAATTCTTCTCGTGGTAGAACAGACGAACTAGTCTGAATCGCCCGGAGAATCTCCCCTCGATTCCCCTTTTTACTGTACGCACCAGGGTATTTATGGTGGGTCATAGTTTTATCCCAGCTTTGAGTTTTTTCCCTTCTATTTTGAAAATGGTGGATTTGTGTGTTGGACAGGTTTTGGAAATAGGCCAAGGCGGAAGCACGCATTTACTAATGCTTTTACATTATTGTTATAAGATACGGTGTAGTTGATAGTTGTTTAAAACGTACCCGTTTTCTCTTTTATTTTTATAAAAGTAAAAAAGGCGGTAACTTGATAAATATGAAAAAAGTTTTTCGGCTTAGGCTACGCGAGCCATCTTCTAATTTATTATGACTAATAAAAGTTAAAAGAAAGTTTAATTTGAAGCGGGTACGTTCTAACATGCTGTGTCTACGTGATCGGAACGCTATATTAAAAAAAGGGACTCGTTTATCCGATACCGACATACAATTACGACAATTTTCGGATTTGTGAATGCATAAAAAAAAATAGTAATCGTGCTAGTTACGGGGACGTAACACTTACTTTTGTTCAAATTCAGTCATTTTCTGGTTTTTTGTCTGCCATATTGAATCCGCCATTTTGAATGTTGAAATTTTAAATTCAAATTCTTAATCAGCGATCCAAAAAACCACAGGTACTTACTTTTGTTCAAATTCAGTCATTTTCTAGTTTTTGTCTGCCATATTGAATCCGTCATCTTGAATTTTGCAATTTTGGATACAGATTCTGAATCAGCGACCTCGTAAATGTTATTTATTTTATTTATTTATTTAAAGAAACCCTGGGGCGGACCCAAAGGGCAGATATACATGTATGTATTACAGTTAGAGAATTATAAGAAACCTAAACTAAATTAAAATTAAACTTATAAACTACGATAATTAAATTGTTCGGGTATACAGAAGAAAGGTGATAGAGTAAGGTAAGGAGTTCCAGAAATATGGGACCGACACAGAGAAGGAGTTATTGAATGTAGTGGTACGGAAGGAAGGAATGGATAGTGTGTTTGCATTTGCACGACGCGCAGAACGACGTAAGTCGGGCTGATTGGCCGTCAACGCCAGTTTTTCAAACAGGTACTGCGGACCATGGCCATGCAAGATTTTTGCGATAAGGATACCAAAGAAGTACTCGCGCCTGCTTCTAACTGTGAGCCAGTTCAAGTTAACACGGTACGGTGAAATCCGCACATCTCTACGCAGGTTAAAGATGAAACGGATACAGCAATTAATGGCTCTCTGGAGCATAATGTTCTGTTCGTCTGTGAGGTCATAGTACACTAACCAAGCATAATCTATATGAGGAAAAATCAGGGATTGGACCAATTGCTTTCAAAGTTTAGTTGATAGACACTTGCGGTGGAATTTGATCAAATAAAGCACTGAGTTGATTTTGGCGATTATTTTAGTAATGTGGAGTTTCCAATTTAAGGTTGGAGTAATCCATACCCCCAAGTTTTTTAACGAATGTACGAAAGGAATTGGTTCATTATTAATTAGAACAACATTTTTGAGTATACTATGATCGAATGAATTGAGAAAGAATGAACTGCCAAGAATCATAGCCTTAGTTTTGCTTACATTAAGGGAGAGACCATTGCATTTCGCCCAGTTAAACAAGGATTGAGAGTCAAGTTCGATGAGCGCGAGACTACAAGTAAGTTCAGAAACGGGGCATTGTAAATATATTTGTGCGTCGTCGGCTAAAAGCATATGCTTGCAATATTTTAGAACATTGCTCAGGTCATTGATGAATATAGAGAAGAGCAAAGGTCCAAGTACAGATCCTTGTGGGACCCCGCAGGTGGTAGTAGCCCATTCCGAGAGACAACCATCTTCTTTTAATATTGCTTGCGATCTGCCGGTAAAGTAACCATGAAACCACCGAAGAACTTCTATGGAACATCCAATGTCACGTAATTTTCTTAACAAGATGCAATGAGGTACCGTGTCGAACGCTTTAGTCAAGTCAAAAACAACAAGAATTGTTACCATACGGCCATCAATACCTCTACGAACATCATCAAGGACGTTTAGAAGAGCAGTTTGAGTGCTGAAGTTATACGAAACCCCGATTGATATTTATCAAGTATATTATACTTTTGAAGATAGGCAGAAAGCTGGTTGTAAACACATCGCTCGAGATACTTGGAAGCCTCACACAGGTTGGCAATAGGACGAGTATCAGCAGGAGATAAAGGGACTTTTATTTTGCTGAGAGGGGTGATAAGCGTTTTTTTCCAGGCAGCTGGAAATTGTGAGGTTTTCAATGAGGAATTGAAAATTTGACATAGTGGCGTGATAATCATACGACCACATAAGGAAAAATGTGTAGAGCTGATTCTATCAAGACCAGTGGATTTGGAGTTTGAGGACTTAACCACATGCTCTATATCCGAAGGGATAAGTGGTTCAAATACGAAAAGTGGACGTTCAAGATTTATAGAGCCGGAAGGTTTAACAAGAGAGTCAAATTGAGAGGACGAAATAGGAGAGTGAGTTCGGGAAACGTTTGCATAGAATATGTTTAGTGTATCTGCCGAAAAATATTTAAGCGGGGATTTGCTATTGTCAGGAACAATGATGAGACCCTTCCAGTAGTTCCATAGGTCTTAGGGACTTTTTGCAAGTTCAAATTTTTTGCTCACATAAGATTCACGGGCTTGTGATAGATTAAAGTTGATTTTGGACCGCATTGCCTTATATTCTCTAGGTAAATTTTCGGAACCTGTTGACTTCGCTGACTTATACAATTTGTCTCGTTGTTTCATAAGATGGCGACAATTTACATCGACCCATGGTTTTCTTTTATTAGAAATTATAACCGTGCGATAGGGTGCGGTTAAGTTGAGAGCCGTCGTGATGGAAGACGAAAGACTACTGATTGCGAAATTCACCTCGGTGTTAAACCAGTCAATCTGTGCCAAATTGGAATTCAATAATAAATTAAATCTGTCTAGATTGAAGTTACGCATGTCGCGAGTGATTTTAGGTCTATCGAAGATATTGGGTTTTGGAAAAAGAAAATTCAATTCTATAAAATCATGACCAGCAATAAAAGGTGAAATGGTCTTAGAATAAGAAAAAACATTGGACATCGATTTAGTAATGAGTAAATCAAGCCAAGTATCAGAGGAATTGGTATGGTGAGTGGATTTGGACAGAACTAAGCACAGAGAGTAGAGTACAAGCATCTGGTTAATAAATTCTGATTCAGTATTTTTATTGTTCATATTACAGTTAAAATCTCCAGTAATAAGGACATTGTTGTAAATCGGCAAATAAGTGGATATGGTTTGGAAGAAAATTGATGGAAGAGCAGCTTTAGGACGCCGATAAATAGCGGCTAATAATAGTTTATCATGTGGTGTAGACACTTCGCAAATAATAAATTCGGGAGCATTAACGAATTCACCTGGTGAAGTTGCAAGTATTTATGTACGATAGTTGGAGTGTACATAAAGAGCAACGCCGCCGCCCCCTGTTTTTCCAAGCCTATCATTTCTGAAAATATCATAATTGTTTATATGCACAAGTGAGTCGGGAATGGTAGGAGTTAAAAATGTTTCGGTAACAGCAATAATAATTTGATATCTATTGAAATGGGTATAAGTTGCGATTAGATCTAGATGTGTTAGTAGGCGATTTGCATTGATGTGACCAATTTTTGTAAAAACAGAATTGGAATGTAGAGTATGAGAGGAGAGGTTACTAGCATTACAGGGTGGTGACTGCATTGGTGTTGCTATAAGGTTTGATGATCAAAGCAAATTGTCAGGAATGGAGGGAATGATGGATGTGTCTTGGATTAAGTCGCGTTTAAGTTCTGCAAAAGCCTCTTCGGAAGCAATTTTAAGCTTGTTTGATCCCTTAGATTTAATCATATAAATTATGCCATTTTCAGTCCAAGGAGTAGGCAAATTATTATCGCGAGCAAACAATTTCACTGACTTAAAAAGCGAGAAAATATGAGGCGAGAGCATTTCACGAATAACAATAGGCAACGACGATTGAGTATCAAAGAGTGAGGATGCCCGTAGACTCCCATATTCACGACGCTTACGCAAAATAAGGTTTTTAGCCATGTCACCGCTGACTTCCGCAATGATGGTTTTTGTCACCTGTGGCCGTACACCTATGGCTGCAACGGATTGCCGTCCCGGATTACGTTGAACATTCCTAATATGTAGTACATTATATCGTACTTCCGATATGTTGAACTTGTCAAGTATCTTTCCCACGATGTCCTTATTGCTGAGCTCGATGTTCTCTGGTATATTATAAAATATGAGTTCCGACGGAATAGACACTGCACAAACTTCTTCTTGACCAGTTTTTTGGGCGGCTTTTAATTTACATACTTGCGTCTTTAAATTGGCGCTCTCAGTTTTTAGCTCATGGACTGACAGTTAAAGATGAGTCTGATTTTTCTGCAGAGAGTCAATCTTAGCCTCGTGATCGTTCAGTCTAATGATTAGGTTGGGTAATTCATCCAGTTTTTCTAACTTCTTTTCGATTACATCAAGCTTATCGAGTTTTTGTAAAATCAATTCTAGTGGAATAGTAGAGCTGCTTGTTGAATGTGCACTGGGTTGCAACGGTGTCAAGATAGACTGATTAGGTAAGTTAAGAAAGAACGATTGACCTGCAACTGGTGACGCAGCCGGCTGCGTGTTGTGAAATGATGATAAACTGACATTATTGTCTATTGTGGTTCATCAATTACTGTAGGAAATAGCAGTAAATTACTTTCTTTAGTAGCTTCAGGTACGGTAGTTTCTGGGATTGCGTTGGTAAATTTAACTTGGCAGCCCGCGCAAACAGAAACCGTCTTGCTATACAACTTTACTAAATAAAATGAAGTGCATTTCGGGTGATAAGAAAGCTGGCATGCTTCACAGAATTTAGGATTTTTTACTGTCTTGCAAGGTCGGGTACACGGACCATGACAAAAAAATGTTGTTTTCGTGCCAGACATGGTAAATTTCGGTGGTTTTTCGAATATTACTTTACAGAACTAGAACGTGAATGGTTTCGTTTTAAATAAAGGCTAGATTTTTCTCGAGTTAACAACAGATATAGGTAAGAATGTCAATCGAAACGGTTCGAGTATTATATGCTTACAATTCGAGAAAAAAGTAGGGTATGAGAGATTTAGAACTCGTAATTTGAGCATACAATTACGGTCATCTGATGCAAACAAGCTTACGAACTGTTATCGACTGTTGCTTCTTGAGTAGACGCTGGAGAAGTACAATCCGAATGTCTTGGGGGGTTCGATCGGTGCTCCTCGGTGAAATTCGGTTGAATTCGGTGTGATAGTATATAGCAGACAGTCGTAGTAATTAATTTTCGCCAAGTAGAAAAAAGACACTTGCGCATTGAATGAAAACAATAACAAACCTCACGTTCTGACCTTTAGCGCATGCGTGTTATAAAGATATACATATAATATTTGACAATTGCAGAAAAATGTGTGTTCAGCATCCGAATGCACCCACTTTTTAGTTTTCTTAAAAGTGGCCCTTTTCCTCGAACGCGGGACAGGCTGGTCCAATTTTGGATCGAAATGGACTGTATCGAAAATGTAGGTTTGTTCGGAGAAATTGGAGAAAATGAAGCCAACAATTCTTTAGTCTTGAACGTCTTTTAATTTCAGCTTTTGTAGTTTCACGTTATATTGCTCACTTAGTCTAACTGACACGTTTAGAGTGAAGCATCACATTTGTTTTTCTCACGGAATTTAAGTGCGCCAATTCATGTCGACGAACGTCGCTCGAACGCTTCTTGAGCGAGACTGACTCTCGCACTGCGATCGCGCACTACTTAGGGCGCGGCACTATAGAGAGCGCTCCCGTCGCGAGTTACCGACTGAACACAATTTAAATATGCCGCGTAAAGTAATCGACAGAAGTACAATTCCTCAACAAATCGCCCGCCATTGCGCGATCCGCTAGAACGCGCAATAAGTTGCAGGGGAATCTAATCTTATATTTACAGTAGTTGACGCATATATCATTAAACGACGCGTACATCTAGATAAAGAACGAAATTAAGTCAAATTTGGTCTGTGCGATTCTCGTGCCGAATTGGAAGAAGACAAAGTTGCGTAATGGGGCGAAGCAAATTTGTCGACGCGGTTTTTACTTTAACCACCCGCACCAGTGAATCAGAACCTGGATAACCTTCGATGATTCTCCCGAGTTCCCACTTGGTGGGAGGCAGATTTGGGTTTCGCACTAACACAACATCTCCCCGACGGAGATTCGGAGACTCTGACTTCCAGCGATGTCGCTTCTGCAGCGAGTGCAGATAATCTGATGACCAGATTTTCCAGAATTTTTCGAGACATTTTTGTACCAGTTGCCATCTTGATAAACGAGAGTCCGCGATTTCAAACACGGACGGAGTTGGCACAGCCTTTAATGGGGTCCCGACTAGAAAATGGCCTGGTGTTAATGCCTCGAAATCCTCTAGATCATCTCGTAAAGCAGCAATGGGCCGAAAATTTAGACACGCTTCTATTTTGCATAAAAGGGTCGTTATTTCTTCCACTGTTGAGGTAGCATCCCAGAGTATACGTCTTAGATGGTGTTTTATGGATTTCACCCCTGCTTCCCACATACCTCCAAAGTGGGGTGAAGAAGGAGGGATGAAGTTCCAGGTTCGACCATCAGATGCAAGTTTTGAGTGCAGATCATCATCTTTGTATACTGCCTTAAATGCAGCGGTTAATTCACGATCAGCACCTTGTAGATTTGTCCCGTTGTCGCTGTATAAGTTTTCAGGAATGCCCCTTCGTGAGACAAAACGATCAAAAGCGGCTAAAAACGCAGGGGTTGTATAATCGTGCACTAATTCTATGTGTATGGCACGTACGCAAAGACAAACGAAAATCACAATATACGCTTTGTGGGATCTATGACCCCTGCCAGAGTTCGACCGAATAAGGTACGGTCCCGCGTAATCCAGTCCTGTGTGAGAAAAGGGTCGCGACTGGGTAGCTCTAAATGTAGGCAAGTCTGCCATTTTTTGTGAGCCGAGCATTGCTCGTATACGAGCACATACGACACAGCGACGGATGTAGGCTCTTACGAGGTTTCGAGCACCGGTCACCCAAAAGCGTTCGCGGAGAAGCTTCAAGGTCAATTGTAAACCTCCATGTAAGGCTCGTTCATAAGAATATGCCACTAGAAGGGAGGTGACAATGCTAGGAGCAGTAAGTACGGAAATTTTTCATCTCTAGCTAGAGCGGAATTCCTCAATCGCCCGCCCACGCGTATATTTCCATTCTTGTCCAAGAATGGATTTAATGGGAGGATTTTAGAGGATTTGGATTGATGCTCTGAGTTTAGGAGAGTTTTTAATTCTGGACCAAAAAAGAGTTTTTGCACATATTGCACCCAAAAGTCTTCTGCTGCCCTTATTTCCTTCGTCGTAACCGCTAAACGATCTGGAGAAGTCGTTCGTTTCCTAGCGCATTGAAGAAAGCGACAAATATAAGCAGTGACTCGTAACAACTTTCTGCATGATGAGTAACGATAAGCTAGCTCCCATTCAATTTGAGGAGTTTTAAGAGAAGACACATGAACCTTTTCAAGTCTTTCCTCCATCACTACTGGAATTTCGGACGGCTGTTTCGGCCAGTAACTTGGAGGTTGTGATAGCCATGAAAGACCACTCCACCACAGGGAAAAGGAAGCAAGTTCGTTCGGTAATAATCCTCGCGAAGCACAGTCGGCCGGATTGCTTTTTGTCGGAACATGCAACCAGGTCGCTTATGGCAGAGTAGTTTGAATAGTGGCCACTCGATTGGCCACAAAAACGTTCCACGTTGCTGGGTGTTTGCGGATCCACCCGAGGGTAACCATGGAGTCAGTCCAACAGCATACTGCTGATGGACTAATTCTCATGTTTGTCATTGAAAACTCTATGCAACGGGAAAGGAGTACTGCCGCACACAACTCTAATCGAGGTATACTCAGTGTTTTGATGGGGGCAACTTTAGTTTTTGACATCAGAAGCGATACCTTAATGCTGCTTTTGATGCGTCAGCAAACCCGTGTAATTGGCATTCCAAACTTTCGGAGCCAAGATAGATATGTCTTGGAATGGAACAACTATTTACTGCGGGAAGTTGCTTTAAGAATGTGTTCCATTGTGATAAAAGATCTGGAGGGAGAGGGTCGTCCCACCCGAGTTTTAAAAGCCACAGTGATTGTAGCATAATCTTTGCTCTAACTATCACTGGGGCGATCCACCCCAACGGGTCAAATAATCGTCCTACTATCGAAAGCATATTTCGTTTTGTAGCGGGAAGCTGTTCCGGAGGGGTGATGGAAAATTTGAAACAATCTCCCACAGGACACCAGAAAATGCCAAGAATCTTTAATCCGGAGGCTTCGCGCGATTGAAAGTCACGGGCATAACGCGTCTCTTGTGGTGGTAACTCAGAATCCCATAATGAAGGACAATTTGAGCTCCATTTTTGTAAGTGGAATCCAGCCGATGATAACAGAGAAATAACTTGGTCTTTGACTTGAGTGACGAGGACCTTGTCATCAGCTCCAAACAGTACGTCATCGACGTAAGTATCATATGAAATTATTGGGGCTGCAAGGGGAAAATTTTCTCCCTCGTCGTTCACGAGTTGTTTTAGAACTCGTTGTGAAAGGAACGGGGCTGAAGCCATGCCGTACGTAACTGTCGATAATTAGAATGTATCAGGTCGTACGTCTGGAGTGTGTCGCCACAAAATGCATTGAAAATGTTGATCTTGTTCGTTCACCAAGATCTGGCGAAACATTTTCTCAATGTCTGCTACCAACACGTATTTGTGGCATCTCCATCTTAGTAAAATTGACGATAGGTCATTCTGCAATTTTGGACCTATAAGTAATTGATCATTTAGTGATCGACCATTGGAAGTCGTACACGAAGCATTAAAAACTACGCGGACTTTAGTCGTAGAACTGGCTTCGTGTACGACTGGATGATGGGGTAAGTATACCCAATCAGAACGAGATTCCTCTGACAGGTCGATCCGAGACATGTGGCCAAGATTTTCATATTCAGAAAGAAAATTGTGATACGCGGTATTTAATTCCTCATTTTTTGCTAAGCGGCTTTCTATGCGAGATAATGAGGAAGTAGCTATATTTTTTGAGTGCCCTAAATCAGGCGGAAAAATTTTGAAGGGCAGTCGAACGATATATCACCCGTCAGATGAGCGCGTGTGGGTTTCAGTGAAATGTCGTTCACATTGTAATTCTTCTGGCGTTAAGAAAGGCTTAGAAGGAATTTCTTCTATCTCCCAGAAGCGTTTCAGCGTGGCATCAATTGACTCAACAAAAGAAGCATGATGTACACGAATCGACGTCGCGACATTTGAGGTAGGGGGGATTGGGCCAGATAGCACCCAACCGAAAATAGTTTGTTGAGCGATTGGAGAGTTTCGTGATCCACGCCGAAGTCCATCTAGTAGGATGGAACCATAACTATCGGCTCCAATTAGCAGATCAATAGTTCCGACTTCCGATGAATTTGGATCGCCAAATTCTAAACCTTGAAGGTGCTCATCTGCAAAATTCGATACGAACTTTTTTGGGACATATAACGTTATCCTTTTTAAGACGAATGCTCTGACAGGAATCATAGACCCACTCCCGCAGCTGTACTGCATATTGAAGGTCACTGCGCTATTTATGCACGTGGGGGCGGTATTGGCAATACCGCTTACCGATACCGATACCTTTTCTCGAGAAAGGCGCAACGTTTGTGCGACTGATTCACTTACAAAAGTACATTCCGAGCCCTGATCGAGCAACGCACGAATAATTGCAGAGTTTCCATTTTTCGTTATAATTCGCACTCTCGCGGTGGCCAACAAGATTGATCGATTTGTAACTGCATTATTTGAAATTACTTCTGTAGTTCCGAAAGAAGTAGACGGATTAGAATTAGCGTACACGCCAGTACAAATATCAGGTTCTGACAAGAGATTGTTCGGAATTGGTCTTTCAATCTTATTGGTCACTGTCGGATTTGACGTAAAATGATTGTTTATTTTATGCAGGTAAGTGTGATGCTTTCGATGGCATAGAGAACAAGTATATTTACTTTTACATGCTGACACTTTGTGCGAAGTGCTCAAACAATTAAGACACATTTGTGTTTTGCGCACGAAATCCTCACGCTTCTCGATTGGCAGAGATTTGAATTTTTCGCAGTCATAAATTCTGTGCTCATTAGAGCAGCAAATACATTTGACCTTGGGTGACACTTGAACTGAATGTGATTGATCCGACCGAGTTTTGGTTTTCGTACGATCCTTAAATAATGGGGACGTTATCGAGTTACCGATCGCCTCGAGCGTACGGATATGAGTATTTAAAAATTCTTTAAATTTTATCAAAGTCGGACACTCGGTTTCGCTGCCTAATGACATCTCCCATTCTTTACGTGAATTTTTATCTAGCCTTTTTGAGAGTTGAAAAACAAGAATATCATCCCAGTGTTGAACCGGTCGTTCTAAATTAGTCAGTGCTTCAGTTATTTCCGTACTTGTATCTCGTAAGAATTTATGTTCTTTCACGTTGTCATTAGACACCGAGGGAATATCCGACAATGCCTGCAGATGGGCGTAAACGATTACTCGCGTATTTTCGTAAAGCGAATTTAAGGATTTCCAGGCGCTGTCGTAATTTGAATCGGTTATAGCGATATTTTTAATTACACAAGCAGCTTCGCCCGTTAAGCAGGCTTTTAAATATTGTAATTTTTTACATTTTGGCAAAGTTGGTACATTATGAATTAATGAACAATACAAATCGCGAAAATTCTGCCAATCGAGGTAATTACCTGAGAAAGTAGGTAGGTTGATTTTTGGAAGCTTAACTGCTAAATTTCTCGCAGGTGTCGCCCCAGGAGCTTCAGTGAAGGTCGTCTCGAGGATGGATGCTTTCATTTCATGAATGCGGTCAACCGCCGAAACTCTTTCGGCTATTCCAGGGAAATCGTTGGTGAAATACGCCAATCTCCCTTTGTCCTCGCTGATAGTGTTACGCTGCAGGTCGTCGTTCAATTTCAGGAATTGGTCCTAATCACGCTCAATATAGTGTAACCGACCGTCAAGCACTGGTACGCTTCTTTGCTCCACGGAAATTTCATTTAAAGAAGTTGTGGCCCGCTTGAGTCGCTCGAGAAGAGTGTCCTGTCGTTGAAGAATAGCCTCAAGTTCAAACGACTCATGAAATGAGCTATCTGTCGAGTGCTGTTTTTTCGGAGGCATTTGTGTTTTATCGATCGAGTTTCCCAAACCCGTTTTGAATTACAGCAATTTAAATTCCAAAAACTTTAACTCGTTTCGAGGAGCAGTTGGCGTTTCGGAAGGAATGGTCACAACACGTCGTTGCTCAAATGCGCAAAGTCCCAGCGCGCGGCGGAGCAGTTAGCGCGAGAACACTCACGTCACGTTAAACGTTCGTCGAGTGGGGGAATGGGCCACTATTTCTGTCACGCGTAGAAAGAGACGGAGAGCGTGAAGGGGAAGAGTGTATCTGACGCGTGCGCGTGTCGACCGTTTGCGTAAATCGAGAAGAACGGCGCGCGCACACCCGTCGAATGCGAATAATGGCCGCCTAGAACTACCGTGTCTTTAATGCAAAATTCCGCCCAACAGTCTTTTCGTGGAGAATGCCCTGCACTTCACGTAATCCAAATGAATGTTTTTCAGGTAATCCAAGGTAACCGATGATGACGTCATTCAAGAATAGAAATTGATCACACCCGAAAGTGACTGGTGGATTTTTCGCGTGCGGGTCATGACGCCATCGCCATGTTGGACTTTTGGAATTCTTCCAATTTTCCCGAATTTTCTCCAGATTTTTTACACAATTATCCGGCTCGAAGGACCTTGTTCAGCATCCGAATGCACGCACTTTTTAGTTTTCTTAAAAGTGGCCCTTTTCCTCGAACGCGGGACAGGCTGGTCCAATTTTGGATCGAAATGGACTGTATCGAAAATGTAGGTTTGTTCGGAGAAATTGGAGAAAATGAAGCCAACAATTCTTTAGTCTTGAACGTCTTTTAATTTCAGCTTTTGTAGTTTCACGTTATATTGCTCACTTAGTCTAACTGACACGTTTAGAGTGAAGCATCACGTTGCGTGCGTACATTTGTTTTTCTCACGGAATTTAAGTGCGCCAATTCGTGTCGACGAACGTCGCTCGAACGCTTCTTGAGCGAGACTGACTCTCGCACTGCGATCGCGCACTACTCAGGGCGCGGCACGATAGAGAGCGCTCCCGTCGCGAGTTACCGACTGAACACAATTTAAATATGCCGCGTAAAGTAATCGACAGAAGTACAATTCCTCAACAATGTGGTTTTAACAGATTTTCGAGCTCTTTTTAGGGTCTCCTGGGCTACAGTGCGCCATCTTGAAACCGTCATTTTGAATTTTGAAAATCTCAAGTCACATTCGTATTCTGTGACCTCGAAAACTGTAGACTAATAAACTTCAACCATTTTCCATGTCAAAGAATGTATGCTTCACGTACAAAATGTTTGGTTAACGGGTTCACGAAATATTTTATTATTTAGTTTAAATAATAATTAAATGGGTCAAAGTTGTAAAAATCGACTTGCATATTTTTTTTGAAATTTTGTCCCCTTTAATATCGTTCTTGTTTTATTTAAATCGGTCGAACTGTTTTTTCAGAATTCATTGTTGAAGAAAAAAATCACCTGCGAGGCTTCAGTGCGGCGGGAAACCTTGGTCTGGTTTTCAACGTGGGACATAGTGGTGCACAAGAGGCAGAATCAGTCATCAATCTTTGCCCAGTACGTCGCAGTGCTAACATATGGAAGGAACAACTCCGTATGTTGGAGGGAAGGCATTTCGACAAGTAATTGCATGGACAATTCTTTCGAAATGTTCAACAACTTGGCTTGTCGCTAGAGATGACCTTCTCGTTCTTAAGATCAGCCGGCTTGAAATCCGAGACCGTGGGTTTTATAATCGCAGGCCAGGATGGGGTCGTCAATACTTTAGCGTAGCGCCACACCTACTTACACCAGGCGATGCAGAGTACGCTTTGTAGATCGTGTGGTTGTAATGTTGAAACACTAATGCATCTTCTAGCAGCATGTCCAAGATATGCAGTTTCAGCATACATCGAACGTCACAATGCGGCTCTCCGACTGATGTATTATCATCTTCGCAGCACGTATGGTATTTATGTGACCCCAGTTTTGCCGAATGTCTCCACATACCGGGTGGATGCGGTAGAGTCGCTCATAGGGAAACCCATGTAAAGCCCGCAGCCAATGAGAGGCGAGCTTTAGCATGTACCTTTCGCGAATCGACCAATAGCGTGAGAGCTATAGTGTACTACTGATTTTTCGTTTTCATTTTTGTTTTTAAAATGTAATCCTATACAAAACGTAAAAAAGTTGATAACGTAATTATCTTTTAACAAAAAAAAACGTTGAAAAAATAAAATAACCTTTTGTCGAGTTATTGTACATCTGTGTGTACAATACAGGTTAGGGCAGACTGAGGCAGTGACATTTCGCTCCTTTGACATTTCCATCGTCATTTCGTGTCACGCGATATTAAAGAATTTTAAAGTTTTTACCATTGTGTGATTTCGCTGGCAGAGCTTTCATCATAAATTTAGGTGAGTGAAATAAATGAATGCGCATTACAATAAATATCTTTTTATGTACATACAACATTTTCATTTGTTTGTTTATTTGTTTCAGAGCAAATCCATCCAAATGAAGGGAGGCCGCATCCAATTATTTAGAACTCTCTTCATTTGTTACAACATCAGATAAGTTTTATATTCATTCACATATACAATAATTTAATAAACACGATTCTTTGGGAGTATTTTGCTTTTTTAATTAAAATTAGTTTTGTATTTCACTAGTTTATTGCAATTTAAAAATTTAGTATGTATTCGGTGGAAGAGAAAATAAAAATGATAGAATGGCATTACCAAGGATTGTCTTTAAGAGAAATAAGGGATCATTTTGGAATAGAATATGAAGACAGACCAATTCCTTCGACATCGACAATTAATAAATATATTTGCAATTTTAAAAAAACTGTTTGTCTTGATTGTTCGCACAAAAAAATTGTACGAAATGATCAGCAGATCAGTGAAGCGCTGGCAATTCAAATATGCGCAGCAGTGGAGGAAGATCCACATAGTTCAAGTAGGAAAATTGCACATCAACTTGGCTGCTGTCACTGGACGGTGTGCAAAATTTTAAAAAAGATTGGCTATAAGCCGTACAAGGTGCATAGACATCACGAATTACTGCCTGGTAACAACATAGAAAGATTGATTTTCTGTGAAAAGATGACCGATTTGAAAAATGAAAATCAACATATTTTGAAGATTATTTGCTTTTCGGATGAGTCAATTTTTTATGTTAAGGCATTCCCGAACAGGCAAAATTTTAAATAATGGTCATGTGAGAATCCACAAAAGTTACTGGAAATACATTCTCAGTATAAAATAAAGCTGCTCGTTTGGGCAGGAATTATTGGAGAAAAAATAATTGGTCCAATTTTTATTGACGATACCTTAAATGGGGAATTGTATCTTCAAATGATGCAGGAAATTGTTACGTCAACATTGAAGAACATAGAACAAGAGGGCAGTTCACAGATATAAATATACTTTACGTATACTTTTACTTATACTTACCTCGCAAAACTTGTTTAACGTCTTCGTGTCGTTGTTCAAATATGGCGAGACATCAAATAATTTATCCACTATATTATTACTCACCCAAGTATAAAAAATATGATCCGTAACACATGCATGAAAACAGATTATTTATAATACCCTACTATTTCAGGAACCAGTGTGGTTCCAACAGGACGGTGCTCCGCCACATGGGATCCGAGAGGTGATTCAACATCTCAACGAAAATTATCCAGGACGTTGCGTGGGTCGTTTCGGCCAACTGAAATGGCCTGCACGCTTCCCAGATTTAGCTCCTCTGGATTTTTTTCTCTGGGGCCATGTAAAGAACGAGTTATACAATGGCGTATTTGTGCGGACCACAGACGATTTGAGAGCTCGGATAATTGCTATGATGCAGAATGTCACTGCGGAAATGCTGAGGAATTCCCAAGCAGAATTTTACGATCGTCTGGGCTATTGCACAGCAGCAAGAGGAGATCATTTTGAACATCTCTTATAAAATGAACCAATATGTGCAATTTAAAATTTTTTTATTTCGTTTTTATTTAGTTAATTTTATCTCTCTATTTTATTTACCTATTTAATAATTGTAACGAGCGAACCGTACCGAAGGAATAATTTGAATTGCGCGCGTAACCTGGCAACGTCAGTGGAGCCAATCCTAGTATGAGTGTTCCAAAAAGGGTTCGATAGAGGTCAGGACAACCACGCTGAAAACCGGAGAACGAACTAGACGCACTTGTTCCTCCATCGTCCTCGGTTGTCGCGAACTTTGAAATCGGTTTTTCTGAAGAAATAAGTGAGAGTACGACGGTTTTTCTAACACTTGCTGTGTAAATCCGAACCCGGCCGGTTCTACATGGGTATAACTTCCTTCCTGTGGTGGCTTTCCTCTAACTTCGGACTTCTTATTATTTCCGGTTGTGATATCAAGGAATTAATGGACATAATTTCCTTCCTGTGGTGGCTTTGCTCTAGCTTCGGACTTCGTATAATTTCGCGGTTGTAAGATCGAGGAATTAATGGGCTCAACTGCTTTCATCGATGTCATCGGACCAAGTTCAACCGAAATTGGCAGTGATCCTATATCGTTTTCATTGGAAACTACTTCAATTATCCAGAAGAAACTCTTCCTAAATTTGAGGTTTGTCACGAAGCAACACCACCCTTTTCCACAACATGAAGTTCACCGTAGTCATCTTAAAAGAGGCACAACAGGTATGGAATGTATCCCATTTTGAAAGATGAATATATTTGTCTATCATAGTTAAATCAAGAGATCATCGATAACTATATACGTATATATTTTGAAGAAAGTGTTATACAAGTGTTAATAAAATCAGTGCGGCGATTCTAGATTAAAAACTTTAATTCGAAATTTGTATCACAAATCAATATTCAATTATGTCGAGGTTTCACGATATTGATTTAACGGTTTTGTTTGTTTAAATTGAATGTTAATTAACTTGAGACCTTATCTGATTTTTAGTTACAAAGTAGATTAAATGATGATATGTATCTTTTATTATTTTGTTAAATATGGATGATTTGAAATAATTAACATGCGATACTCATAAGTTAATAATATGCGTATGTTGGGTGACGAATGAAATGATAATGCTCCAATCAATTTTGTATGACATGCTGAAGTCTAATTAAAAGTTTAATTTTTGAATTTCAACGATTATGATCTTTCATACCTTTAATATCTAACTCAAGCTGGATTTTATGGAATATCTTTATAGCTAATTTTACATAAGAAACTTCTTTATAATTTACAGTGTATTTATATGTATACAAGATTTTTTTTTGATTTCACCTTATCTATACGATTTAATAACTAATTCCCCTAAAAGGGAAATAAATCGTTACATAATACAATATTTAAACAAAAAATAAATTTCATTGCGATGTCTTTTTTATTCTCATGTCTGGTCAGACAGTACCTGCGTAATATGTCCTGCGCTTGCATCATGTCCGAACCTCAAATACGTAGTCTTTGATTTTCATGTCGATCTCACAAGAACCCAGTTTCAATTATTCATGAGAACGTGCCTCATATGATTCTCACGAGAATCCTATTTAAAATTTGTCGCAGGGAACTCGCTTAGTGGCTTACAACATCTAGTGGTACGCGTCCAACACTGTATGCAGCCAGGCATAAAAAGTAACTGGAAATAAATATCAGATTACACGTTGTCCCTTGAAGAAGAATAATTGAAATTTAATTCTATTTTACCTGGATCGTATATTTCGAGCGAATTCAAGACGCTCTGCAGGAAAATCTGAGTACATGTCGAGTGACTCACAAGCCTCTGTTCAAGAATCTGCTTGAATATGGAGGAGTCTGTCGTGTGAAGCCTGATGTAGGCTATCGGTAGAGTTTGGTGCATCTAGGGTGCGACTCTTGTAATAAAATAATTGTCAATATGACTGCTGCCAATGCTCTCCAACGTTTCGTCGCTGAATCCCTGGGTGCTTTGTATCGCCCCGACCTGAAACGAAAGCAAAATACTCCCAAAAAATCGTGTTTATTAAATTATTGTATACGTGAATGAATATAAAACTTATCTGATGTTTTAATAAATGAAGAGAGTTCTAAATAATTGGATGTGGCCTTCCTTCATTTGGATAGATTTGCTCTGAAACAAATAAACAAACATGCTCTAACCTGTATTGCGCACACAGATGTACAATAACTCGACAAAAGGTTATTTTATTTTTTCAACGTTTTTTTTTTGTTAAAAGATAATTACTTTATCATCTTTTTTACGTTTTGAATAGAATTAAATTTTAAAAACAAGCATGAAAGTGAAAAATCAGTACATACACTATAGCTCTCACGCTATTGGTCGATTCGCGAAAGGTACATGCGAAAGGAGATCGCCTCTCATTGGCTGCGGGCTTTACATGGATTTCCCTATGGGCGACTCTACCACATCCACCCGGTATATTGAATCCGTAGTCGGAAATGAGTCCTGCCGAATATACTGGAATTACTCGTTTCGGACGAGCAGGTAAATATCAGCCTATAAGCCTGACATCGTCCTTGTTGACTTCGATGACAAATCCATCTTCGTCATCGATAGCGTCGCGAGCCTCATTATAGGTTGCCATTTCTTGTTTGAGAGAGAGCAGATCGGCGATGACAGTGTCTACTTTTCCAGTAATGTGGTTCAACATATTAATGATTCTGTCGTGATTCTGCAGTGAAGGACAGGACTTCCATTTTAGTTGAAGCCAATAGGCAGCTTTAGGTAGTCGGCCTCTTGTAGTCGAACGATCGGAGAATAAATCTGGAAAAGACATGCTTGCAATACAATCTCGATACAGCGTCGATGACATTGTCCTGACGATCTATTCTGTTGCCTAAAGATCCGTGGCGCCGGGGTTGCTGTGGGATTCAGGTGCGGACCATCCTTTCCCTACACTCTTGTCGGAACAAAATGGATTTTAATACCACTACAAACTTGACAGGTGATAGAGATACAGGAACGGGCAGTTGTGAAGGGAGGAAGTGAAAGGCAAATCCCATAATAAAGACGAGAACTTTTCACATCCCAACTCTTCAGCATTGCTAGCGCTGATAGTAACGGTAACTCGTCCAGCATCGCAACCGTGCACAACCTTTCCTCAAGTGAAACAGAGTGGAATAACTTCAAGGATGCATGTCAGAAGGTGTCAGGCTATTTCCCTCTGAAGAAGAAAAAATTACAGAAAATGCTGGATGCCTATAAAAACGAAAGGAACATTAGCATAATCATAAAAGATGGACTTAAAGCCATATAGATATAGATGGATTAAATTAATTCACTGCATTATGAATGAAAGGGGCCAAAAGGAGTGAGATTACGAGCGCCCGAGGTATATTGCGAGGAAGCTATTAAAGCCAGGAGGCGCACGAGAGAGAAGATACAGGTCAACCTTTATGGAGATGCTGTTCTGCAAACCGCGCAGTCTTCGAAGAGGGCTATAATACCAAGTCCTACTTCGAAGGCGAAGAAAAAGAAGAAGAAGCATTTCCAAACAGAGGAAGAAACGATCGCGGAGGGCGAAGGTCGATACAGTCCTGATAACACTATTAGCAGGATTGCAGTAGGTAGACGTCTTGAAAGAGTTAAAAAAAGTCAGAAGCTTACCCAGAAGGTCCTGCGGTGAAGGTTCGAGACATACGTGTGAAGATTACAGGAGAGCCCGGCAGCTGGCCACCCGAGCGACACTCACGAAGATCTTCTCCCATAACCCTAGGCGCGGACTATTCCGAAGACGTAGTTATCCGCCTTACTTAAGAGACTGTCAGGGGTAAAGTCCTGGATTTCATAGAGTTGGCGGAGACAAAAGCGCGTAAGCTCATGGACATTTCCCTGCATTAGATCGAGTGGATGAGCTGTTGGGAGATGCGGGAGTTGCCTAGGCTATCAGGGTTCCGACTATCTGGCAGGTGGGTGCAGGGGTCAAGACGGCAGCTCCCGATGCTGAAGGTGTGGTGTTGTGGGCCACAAGGCTGCATGCGCCGAGAGCCATAACTGCCACGGATGTGAGAACCGCATGAAGGCAGCCGCACGGTCCATAAACGGGGCCCTTGAGGTGAAAGCTCTTACAGGAGGCGATGAGGGTGAACGACTGCAGTAGCAGTCACGAATTCGTACCTTCGCTCAGCAATGTTTACTCCGTACCTTTCCAAACAATGAAAGATAAACAGAAAAAACTGCACGAATGGCGATTCGAATTCCCGACCAAGGCAACGTTCAGTTTACAAGGCTGGCGTGCTAGTGAGGGTTACAGAAGGATCTTTGTTTCCGCCAAATCGCGAGACACAGTGAACGCCGTTTTACACAGTGACTTGAATTTTGTGTATCTCAAGAATTACCCTTCTCCAAATATTTGATATTTTTGATGTTTCAACGGACATAAAATTCAAAAACAGGGCGGTATCAAATGGATTTAATATATATGTTACGTCTCCGTAACTAGCTCATAGCCAATGCATTCTTGAAACCTGGTAGCCGCCATCCAGCAGGCACGGCCCAAACCCGTTCCTGCCACTTATACTTAACACACGTATAACACATAGGTCTAATAGCCGAGCACTTACCACAAACGGCCCGGCACCGCCTAATATAAAGATAAGCATGGACACCGGGCAAATCTGGTGCCACCTTGGTTAAACTCTTTAAGAACGACCGTGAACACAGCTACTGCAGCGGGTAGAGTACTAGACCATCGGCGGATAGACACAGATAGTTTATGACCCTCTATACTAGCTTTTCCCCGAAAAGCAATACAAAAAAATCTCCGCGAGGCATGATGACGCACCAGCTGCAAGATACGATACAACTGTACAAAATCTAATAAAAGTCGACAACAATATTTCAACAATGTTTTAACAGTATCTTAATAATAATAATAATTTAAAATTTGAGTTGGTTTGGTCCCACAGACCAAAATCCTGAGTGCTTGGGTAGTCCCTTTGCACTCCTCCTATGACCTCCTTCTATGTGGTATGGCGCATAGCCATCCAGACCGCGGCCATGGTCGCAGCCTCCATGGAGGTGATATCCTACCTTGTCAGTGCAGGTTTTCCCGTCCCTTCCACTCTATGTCGAGAGGTGGCATGGCATTCACAAAGAATGTGTTCGGCGGTTTCTACCGCCTCTCCACAGTACCTACAGGCCGTCGAGTCTGTCAGTCCTATTTTGTGGAGATGTCCCTGGAGATCCCCGTGCCCAGTGATCACTGCCACCAGATCTTTGGCCGCCGATCTTTTAGCATTCAGGAATACCGGTTTCCATCTGCAGGGCCAGCTGTCGCCAATAAAAAGTTGGGCTTGCCTGCATCCCGGTGTGGAACCCCATATCCTTTGATGTTCGAGAGTAACCCTCATCCGGAATGCTTCCCGAGCGAGGTTTTTACACACACGCACCACGGGTGCGGGGCCAATAAAATTCTTTTTTGCTGCCAGTTTGGCTAGCTTATCTGCAATCACGTTGCCCTTGAATCCACAGTGGCTTGGGATCCAGCGCAGCGTGGCGCGGGTTTTAGCAGCTAGTCTATTCACGGACTGGTAGCAGTCCCAGATTAGACCTGACCTTGTGCTAAAGTTGTTGAGGGCCTGTAAGGCTCCCCTGCTATCAGAAAAAATGGTGGTATTATTACCATTATCCTCATTTAGCGTGCTTGTATATACCCTTGCTCCACTTCCCCGCGCCCCAACTGACCCATCTGTGAACCAGTTGTTGCCGTTGAGTAGTGTCGCATGGTTGCTTTTCCAGTCTTCTCTGGTTGGGAGACTGATTTTGTATTTTTTGTCAAAAAGATAGCGGGGTAACGTGCGATCTGCGATCTCGTCTAAGACGCTACCACGAAAGTAGGCATCCAGAGGTCTTGTTCTTTTGACAGAGCTCCTGTACCAACTCTCTGCTTTGATCCTGCGCCAGGCCTTTTCAGCTTCGGCTTTCAAAGTTATGTGAAAGGGCTCTATATCCAGGAGAACACCTAGTGCCGCCGTAGGGGTTGACCTTGCAGCGCCCGTGATATTCCAGAGTATGAGCCCTCTCACTTTCTCTAGGTCCTTGACAGATTTAGTCATAATGGACCTTTTCCACCAGGCCAGTGAAGCGTAGGTTAACCTTGGTTTCAGTATAGCCTCGTATGTCCACAGCATAGTAGCCGGCTTGAGGCCCCAGCTGCTACCTATGGGCCGTCTCATTAGCCATAGGGAAGCTGTGACTCCGGCACATCTGTCTTTCAGATGTTTCTACCAGCTAAGCTTGCTGTCTGCAGTCACCCCGAGATATTTGGCTGTTTCCGCGTACTCTAGTCTGTGTCCAGACAGAGTGAGCGGACAGACACGGTCCCATTTGTAGTTTCTGGTGAACACCAGTACCTCTATTTTCCTAGAGTTAATTGAGAGCCCCGTTTCCTGACACCAGTGCTCCACAAATGTAAGTGCACGCTGCATTAAACTTGTCTGCGGAATCAAGAACGGCCCCCTGGCAATTATCAGAGCGTCATCCGCATATCCCGTGACGTGTAGTCCAAGCTCCGTGATTCCAACCAGGAGTTCATTCATCACCACATTCCATAGTAGCGGCGAAAGAACCCCTCCTTGTGGACATCCGGAGTCAACATAGCCTCGGATTTTCGTATCACCCTTCTCCGCTCGCAGAGTACGATTTGCCAGCATGTGGTCCACCAAGTCCGCGATTGGCTCCGGTGTTTCGTGCGTCCTGAGGGCTCTCCTTATCACTCCTCGCGCGGTGTGATTGAAGGCCCCCTCAATGTCCAGTAGAGCACCCACTGCGAAGCCCTTGTTCTCCAGCTGGGTCTCAATCAGTGAAACAGGCTGATGCAGTGTCGTCTCAGTAAAGAGTCCCGTTATGTAGGCATGTTGGCTCCCGTGCAGTGGGCATCGTGCTAGGACCGTCTCCCTCATGTACCTATCCACGTGTCTTTCTACTAACTTTAGTATGAACGCGTTAGACTGACTGGTCTAAAGTCCCTGGACGATTCATAACCGCATCTCCCTACTTTAGGTAGGAAAACCACCTTGACACCCTGCCATGTACTAGGCACACGGCCCAGGATGAAACTGGCTGAAGTTAGTCTCATAAGTGGTCCTATGATCATATGCCAGCTCTTTGAAGAAGAGCTGGATAAATTCCGTCTAGCCCCGGTGACTTATACGGACTAAAGGAGTGTACGGCCCACCTCATGCTTACGGGGGTGACTATTTCTCGAGCGATTCGGCGTCCAAGTTCTCTGCGGGCCTTGGACATCCCACCTCCCGTGCCGGAAACGGCTCCGTTCAGGTCTTCCTCTTCCCCCTTCCCACTCCCAGACCTATAAAAGCCCGAGAAGTGGGCTCGGATCAGGCAGTACAGTGTCTCCGCGTCTGTCGTCGTACTGGTGCCATCTGGCAGTTTTAGTACTCCTATGATTGCAGCCGGGTCCTTCGCCAGAACCTTTCCATGCCTGGCTGCCGGAGGTCCCTTCTCGACCTCCGAGCAGAAGGATTCCCAGCTGTCCTTCTTGGCTTTCCTGACTGTATCTCTGAAGTCATCACTTGCTATAGTATAGCTGTCCCAGGCTTGGGGATAATTCCTCTTCCTGGCTAAAAGCTTTTTAGTGTTAACCTTCTTAGCCTCCAGGCTGCGGTTCCACCAGGTCAGCCTCCGGTCCCTGACAGGGGTTTCATGGCAGTTTCGCTCGAAGGCATATTTCATGCCTGCACTGAACGCCTAGGCTGCTTCCACTAGTGCCAGAGGATTCTTGATCTTAGCCCTTGGCACATCCTCGAGGGCTACACTTAGGTCTCTTTTGAAACCCTTCCAGTCTGAACATCTGGGGTTTCTAATAAATTTCATATTGGCGCCTACATCAACTGCCAGATGAAATGCAATCGTCATGCGATCCGACAGTGACGAATCATCTTTAACCCTCCAATCTTTAATCCTATGAATGAGGCTAATGCTACAGAGTGTGAGGTCCAGGACTTCAGCTCTGATAGCGTTGCGAAAAGTTGGGGTGCTGCCGGTGTTGCGGATATCCAGGTCGGTGGTGACCAGGTATTCCAGCAGCGCCTGTCCTCTTTCGTTAATGTCGGTACTGCCCCATATCTGATGGTGTGAATTAGCGTCATTGGAGTTGCGTTGATTCCCTTGGTGAGAATACAGGCCCTGGGTTTGACCGCCCTCTTTTGCTAAAACAGTGGAAAGCCCCCAGCCCCCTAATGGCATTTTTGACAATCCAAGGTTCTTGGATTAGCGCTATGCCTGTGTGCGCAACAGCTATGCTCCTCTGTAAACAAGCAAAGGCGCCCGGCAACCTTACTGTGGTGCAATCTGGGTAAACTGAAGTTGCCCGGACGCCATTGTGAAACGTTGCGCCTCTTCTTTTACCATGATCGGCCCTTACTGGTCGGCGCCTCCGGTGACCTTGAATATCACCCGGGTTCACCGGTAGCAAGGCCGATTATCAAGGGCCGCGAGCGCCCTTGCTTGGGCTTCCGGAATCTGGACAACCAGCAGCATTTGTGTACCGCCTTGCTGTCCAGATGGTGGAGCCTTGGCTGAAGGCGCCGGCTGACGGATTACCCTCCAGCACGACGTCTTCAACGAAGGGGTTGTACCCACCCAAACGCCGAAGTATTACCGTCGGATCCTCTGGTTCATCTGGGATCCAGGCTGTAGCCTTCAGCATCTTTTGGAGGAGTTCAACCCCCTCTCCCCCCTGTTCCTGATCTTTGGACCCCTCTAGAGGCCCCCCTCGGCCGTAAGTTCAGCCATGAGACTGTCCCTGGTTGCCTGGTTCGCCGTGATGTCCCCGGCCTTGCAAAAGGAAGCCTCGATCTTCGGCCATTGCTCCTCTGGCAGCTCACCAGCACGCCTCGAGAAGACCCGGCAGAAGAAATCGAGATGCTCCTTTGTCGGTTCGGCATCGGGGTAATCCTCATTCACCACGATGAGAGTAAGGAGATTCGCCCGCTGGGCGGCAGTGAGACCCGAACCCATGGCTCTGTCTTAGACCGCTTGGTTCGCTCCTCCCCGCCTACTTTTTTTGGACGGTTTCTTCCCCGACGGGGAAGTCTCCTGTGGATGCCTCCCCCTCTTCGGAGTTTCTTTCGTCCCGGTGTTGGTGTTAGCACCCGGGCCACCACTGGCGGCCTCTAGACGCTTTCTTTCTTTGCGCAGGGTCTTTTTCTAGTTATGGCCTGGCCGTTCAGCCTGGTTTCCAAGAAGCGTCCCGGACGCCGAAGCGTCCGTTTCGACCTCCATGGTCTCCGAGCCGTCCCTCCGTTTTTTGGGTGAATTAATGTTGGTGTCATTCATTTGATTCCCACGAGTAGCTAGGGAAGTAGTCTTCCCCCCGACAGAGCCCCGCATGCCGAGGTGAGGCTTAATACGAGGGGTCGCGCCTGGTGCCCCCAGGGACCGTTTTAAGACACCTTCATAACCCCCGGTGCCAAGACATTCGGGTCATGGCCCGAATGACAAGCCGATCCCCGACAGTTTGTCGGTTTCCGCCACGGTGTCCTACAGACCTTCCGACTTTGGGGCTGTCTCTTCTTAGTTGGACCCGCCCCTCTACCTCTCAATGCGGGGTAAACCTCTCCTACCGACCCAGCTGGAATGTGCCCACCGGGCAGTCAAAGCCACACCGGATGGGTACACTGGGTTCGCAACCTGAGATAGGCCACTGGTGAGTGTCATAGTCCCCAAGTTGCCTACGTGATCCTCCAAGCTCGGACACCCTTCCAATGTCACAGCCCTTGGAAGGACCTGTGGAGATGCCTCCACTCCTGTGATGCCTAGGATCGGTCACGTAAAACCGTGTCATAGTACCCAGGATCACCTTCTGACATCTGAGATCGGACCCCTGCTGTGGTCATAGTCCTCGGGGAGCCCGATAATGGCCTGGAGGCCCACAAAAGTGGTCTCCACTGGTAGATTTATCGAGAGGCGAGCGGCGACTCACAAGCTCCCCCACCAACGACAAGGTCCTGAGATAGCTAGGGGGAGTAAACACTGTCAAAGAGTTAGTGCCCCTCTGCTCAGCCGGAGCACCCAGTTAGTTTAATATCGCGGAAGTGCGCGATAACGGCCAACATAAGAGAAACCCCGAAGGAGACCATCCTCTAGGATCACAGCGCGGTCTGCCCAACACCCAACACCCCTCTTCAACCCGGGGATCTATCACACGGAGGTAAGTAATTCTCACCAATATGTCGACTCATCTCTAACATTAGGAACATCAGTCATGGCCTGCAATCGGTCTGCCTCGATATTCCTAAACTAACCCCGTCCTTTTCTCCGTTCCGAATCCTCAATCCGCTCTTTACATTAAATTGAACGCAATAAATTACGGAGTATTAGAACATAATAGTAACTGTTTTTCTTAACGAACCCCCTAAACAACTTAATTTATTTACAGGAGTAGCCGTCCCCTCGAAAGATATAAACTTACACCTAAGTGCAAAAGCACGGGCCCCGAAGCGAGTTTCACCGCTCAAATCGGGTCGTAGCAATTGGTGGCAGCGGTGTCCCAAGGGGCCTACTCCTTTAAATAAAAATGTATAAATTTTGTTATAACTCCAGTTATAACAATTGGTGGCAGCGGTTTCCCGAAGGGCTTAATCTTGTAAATAATGTCAAATTTTTGTTATAACTTTAGTTATAATAATTGGTAGCAGCGGTATTCCGAGGGGCCTACTCTTGTAAATAATATAAATTATTGTTATAACTCCAGTTATAAGCGATGTCCTGTAGATCCTTCTTATGTAAATAAAAAGTGAACTTTAGGTATAACACCAATTATAGCAACAACGCCCCAACAAGCCCACTTCTAAATGAAATTTTAAATTCTCTTTACGTAACTTTTAATATAATAGTTAGTGGCATATTTAAACAATAATTTTTATTCGAGATGCAACAAATGAAAACTTTATAATTCGTTTCTTTTAATAGCAGTCATTCCCATAGTTGATAACATTCTACATTTGTTCAATTTAAAATTTTCAGGAAAAATTAAAATCCTTAGCAGCTATTCTGTATTGTCATAACGAATGCTTATTACAATTTTTTTTACAAAGTTTTTTCAATTTTAAAGTTTACTTTTCTTCTAAATATTTCAGATTTGTCTTATCTTTGAATTTTTAATAAAAAAAAGTTGAATTTACTGATTTAAAAAATTTGGTTGTTGTTGTTGATAAGATGAAAATTTTTAATAACATCTTTTTTCGTCGCTGTTCTGATATTTTTAACTTATTGAAAGTTAACGTGTCGTAAGAGGAGTTCCGGTTTAGATTTGTTAGAGAACAGTCGTGTTTATTTCTGGCTCCGAAATATTGACGGATTTTTAGTGTTCTTTCACTGTTTTTTGTTTTTTTGGTGTACTTTGTGTTGTGCGACAAAAACTTTTTAACTCTGAACACGCCGCAGTTGTGCTATTGTCATTTAATTTGGGACTTCTGTTCGTCATTATTAATTATTCGTTTGAGATTTCGAAGAGGCAAGAGCTCTACGACTCACCCGTTACCTTCGACCAGTGACGTCATATCTCTCCGCAAACTACTATTATGTATAGTTCCTTCTCAGCTTTAATTCGTGACGAGAGTGGATGACAGAAGTGAAACTCGAAACATTTTATTTGAAACGAATTCGAGACATAATTGCAGTTATTGCAAGTTTTCATGCGTTTTCGGTGGTTACATTCGAAACGCGCACGCCGTCGTTGAGTGTATTCCAGGTATGTTTATTTCATACTACATACCTGAAAAGTAAACAGCTCACGGTATTTCAGCTCGCACACATGCCAGTTACGGACATTAGCCTGCAGTATTTTATTTACTTTCGCAAAGTGCGTATAGCTGTCAGTCGCACTGTTCTGCTGTTTTTCGAACGATGCGTTTTTCGTACGAAACGAGTAATAATACTTATGACTTTTTATTTTATCGACTCCATTCTGAGTCTGAGTTTTGTCTGATCAATAATTTGATAATAAACATTTGTATTATTATTAAATGTTAAGTCTCTTTTGTCACTCGCCTGGTGGCAGCACCTCCTGGAGATCAAAATCTGCTTATGTGGGAGAACTTAGCACCTCAAAGCCAAGTAGACTCCGTAGTCACTCCCGCGAACCTCTCCACGGGCGGGGAGGAGGAGCATCACTTACAGCCCATTCGTCAAGCACCTTTGTTAGGCCGTCCGTCTACCGCGAATCGATGGAAAGATATAAGAACAAAGAGTTGCGGCTCTATCGATAATTTCATTACGAGGCGTAAGCGTAATTTGTCGAGCGATTTTGGAATCTCCTCCTCCGTTTAGGAAACGAACGAATTCGCCTACTAAAGATCGAGTGACCGTGGTTCTACCTTCTTCTTTAGTTCACAGTTCAGAAATGATTACTGAAGAATCTTTAACAAAGATGCAGACGGCGCTTCAAGCCTTCATTCAGCGGCAAATTGTTTCAGTGAAGGATGAAGTTAAAGGGTGCAAAGCCGACATTTCGCAAGTTTCTACAGAACTTTCCGAAATCAAAAAAGAATTCTTAGAAAAATTGCATTCCCTGGAAGAAAGGGTGCACTCTCACGATGCAACCATTAAAATGCTTGCCGAAAAAGTTGAACGTCAGGAAAAGATGCTGCGAAGAAAAAATATTTGAATTTCCGGTCTCGAACTGAGTTCGCGCCCTTTAAAGGAAGACGTTGAGAAATTTCTCGCTTCGAAATTTTCTCTACCCAATGCATTTACTAATGCCAGGATTGTCCGCAAAAATCCTCTTATGATTTTAGTAGAGTTGAATTCGGAGGACATAAAGATCGCAATTTTCTCTGCGAAACAAACTGTTCTTGCGAATACAAATATTTATATAGAATAGAATTGGTCTCTTGGAAGATTTTTTCCATGATCAGCAAATATTCTCTAATTCTGATGTCAATATTTTTAGAAAATCGCACGATAAACTGCACAACACTAGAGGCTCTCTTTTGCTCGATTTTATGAGTTCAAATAACTTTGTATTGTTGAACGGCCGAAATTTCACTCTAAACCAAGATTTTTAAGGTCGAATGATGGGAGCACACAGTTTATAAATTTTTTAGGATCCTGTAACCTTGTTATCGAATCTTCTGATAAATTTTCTATTGAACTCACCTACACTGAATTATGTTCAGTTGTTCGTAATGCTGCCGAGAAAGAGAAAGTATTGATACCGGGAAATGTAAACAACTCTTATAAATGTTTTCCTAGGTCAGAAGCATGGTTCGATAAGGACCGTGTCACGGCCAGAAAAAATTACAGACTGGCGCTAACTCACATGAAAAAAAGTGGTTGTAGCAATCACTTGGTCTTTCTCTTCAAGTCTGAGAAAACACATTACGTCAACTTAGTACAGGACAAAACACGCCTGTATTCTTTACAGATAGCGAGCAAATTTGCGGCGGTGCATAACTCTGCGGATTTTTGGAGCGCGGTGCGTTTATACTGTAAGAAACCCAATGTGGGACCGACGGTTTCGGAGGATTCTTGGAGGGCTTTTTTCTCTACGATCTTTCCCGAGATTATTGTCTCTTCAGTGTCTTTCTTAGAAACCTTCGACCCCGCGTTGGATTCTCCGTTTACACTTGGTGAACTCACCAATAGCATAAAACGCTTAAAGATAGGGAAGGCCATGGGGCCTGACGGGTTACCGGCAGAGTTGTTTAAGACAACTCTTGGCTTACCCGACTTTTGAACCTCTTTAACTTGATGTTCACGTTTAAAACATTTCCGAGCGACTGGGCAAGAGCGTCTCTTTTTATGTTACATAAGAAGGGCTCGAGGGCGGACCCGGGTAACTACAGAATGATTGCGATTTCTAACGCATTAGCTAAAATTTTTTCTCAGATTTTGTACAAACGTCTTACTGATTAGGCTGATCAAAGAAGCATCATTCCAGAGGAACAGGCCGGTTTTCGATCTGAGAGGGGTACAGAAGATAACATCTTTTCTCTTCTGGCCACTATTCAGATTTTTCTTCACCGAAAGAAATCGAAATTATTCATTTTGTTTGTAGATTTTAAACGAGCATTTGACTCTGTCTCTCATGAGTTGCTCTGAAGAACACTTTTCAGTCTGGGCGTGAGCGCAAAGTTTGTTAGAGCACTGCGTGCTATGTATCACACTGCCTCAGTCCTTGTTCAGTCATCAAATGTTTCAACGTCCGTTTTTAACGTTACAGTAGGGGTATTGCAGGGAGAAATATTGAGCCCGTTGCTCTTTATCTTATTTCTTTTAGATATCTCATCCTTTTTTCGGGAAAAAGATGTTCGTGGCGTCGACGTAACTTACGACCTTCTAATGTTACTATATGCCGATGACCTGACGATTTATGCGTACTCGCCTGCGGACCTACGCAGAAAGCTGCTGATTCTTTCAGAGTATTGTGTCATGAACGAATTAATAGTTAACCCAGATAAAACGAAAATTGTTTGTTTCAGGAGGGCAGGTCAGCTTGATTCTTACTCCAAAACGTTCTTTTATAGAGGCAACACAGTAGAGGTCGTAAATAAGTACCGATATTTAAGAGTCTTGTTTTCTTCTTGTGGGTAAGTCTGCAACCGTGCGATGATGCTATTGTCAGAACCAACTCTGCAACTGCTTCGGTACTGTCAATTGCAGCCGCCGCTAGAATGGATAGGTTAGATGCATTATGGAAGTTATATGGCGCAGTAATAATACTATAAGAAAATAATTCCTATAGCAGTCGAGATTTTTAACAGAGCCCTGAAATGAGTTATCAAAGTCCTTAGAATGCAGGATTCCAGGTTGCCTAGGATATTACTCCTTCGCCTAAAGGAGCTTGCGCTCAACTCTCCAGCACCCGATTATCCGAATTGGATTGAACAAATGCAGGCAACTTCGAGCGGTTTTGACGTGGGTGACCTCTGGGGTAATTTTGGGGCTGAGTTCTGAGAGCGGTCAATGCTGGTATTGGTGGAGAAGTTTTCGGAAGAGCAGCGTAATAAAGACCTCAGTTCATATTTTGTCTCTGACTCTCCGCAATTACCTATTTACCGGCTCTTTTCTGACTCTGTCTCGACTTTATACTCGGAGAACATGCCCTTGGACCGACTGAGGTTGAAATCGCAACTTCGGTTAGCTACAATTCACACGCAATACATACTAATAAAGGGTTGCCGTTATTGTTATGATGCTACGGGTTTATGCTCTCTACGCAATTTAGGTGCTGCGGACAATCTAAGGCACTTCCTCTTGGAATGCCCGCTCTTGCATTTAGTACGTATAGATTCTTTTTCTTCCCGTAATTCGCCCTCTCAGTCTACTGAAAATATCTTAATTAAGCTAATTTGCGATACTGATGCTCACTCAGCGAACCAATTGTTTAAATTTGTAAAAGCCTGTTTTTAACGAAGAAACTTTATGTTTGGTAATTAAATGTATTTCTGTGCGGCTGCGTTGTTACTAGTAATAATCTTTAGAAAGGCAAGGTTTACTCTGTTACAATTATAGTTTATTATTTGAATAGTACTTAAGCGTTTTAATTTTTAGATAAAATGTTAAGTTAAGTTAAGCATTGCATACTCATATGTACCCGAATTTCGGAACTTCTACTCAATGCGACATGGTTCCCCATACATGAGTTAAATAAATATCTATCTATCTATCTAATCTATCTAACTTGTCGTAAATTGTGTCTTTTGCCATTTTTTGCAGAAAAATTAAAATTGTAATAACTTTATTATTAAATATTTCAGATTTGTGTAACCTGTCAATTTTATAGGAAAAAGTTTTTTTTCATATTAAAAAATATATCTTTAGAAAAACTAAAATCCCTAATGACATTTTATTGTGTTTTGCTAATTTTAACTTGTGTCTTTCACAATTTTTTTTACGAAAATCCAAATTTTAATAACTCTTATTATTAATTATTTCAGAATTTAAAAAAAATTAACCGAATTACAATTGATAATATTTTTTGTTTATTGCATTGTTGTCTTTAACTTATGGAAAATTGTGTATTTTACCATTTTTTCAGGAAAATTCAAATTGTAATTAAATATTTCAGAGTTGTGTAACCTTTGAATTTTATAGGAAAACGTCTTAAACAAGAAACTTGTTCATTTAAAATTTTGTTTTTAGGAACATTAATATTCTTAATAACATCTTTTGTCGATGTTTTGCTATTTTTAACTTGTATCTTTTACCATTTTTTTAGGAGAAATCCAAATTTTAATAATTCTTATTTCAGAATTTTAAAAAGTAATCACATTTAAAATGATAATATTTTTTGTTTGATGCCTTGTTAACTTGCAACTTGTTACACAATTTTGTCGAAAAGTCGAAATTTTTATAACTTCTAATATTTTCGAAGCTCTTTTTAATTGCTTTCTTTTCTGAATATTTTGCACTCAACAAGAACTTATTGATAAATTATTTATACTGTAACGGTCTTTTAGATTTATTATTAATTTTTAATAAGACGTCTATGCGTCTAACTCCTAGTAGAGTTGATCTCGTGCCGACAGTTACAATAGTCGGGCACTTTTGATAAAAAAGTGCACGGCCCGTAAATTTTGATTTTGGAGTCACGTGTGCCACTATAAAAGATAGAACGCGGTTGTCCCAAATCAAAACTTATGAATACCCGGAAAACACAAGACAACTCACAATACGTTTTCACAAAACTCTTAGAGTGGGATAATGTGAGACAACATTAAGAGGAGAAGAAAATTCAAAGGAAGGTGATCAAAATAGGACTTAATATAAATAAGTTTATTTCTAATAATAAAAGATGAATTTATTGCCCGAGAGACAAGAGAAAGCCGGGATAGAGCCGGTACTTACAAAATTTTGGTGCGTCGCCCAGGTACAACGATCTCGCTCTCTTTTTCTCTCTCACTCTCAACAGGCAGTCGCAATGGACGTCGCTTGTCCCGCGTAATCGCCGGGTGCAATTTAAGGGACGTCGGTCGTCCGATAGCACGTCGCACAATAAACAAATACTAAATGGTAGAATATGGACGACTGAAAATAACCTGTCCTTGGCAATAATTCCCGAACCGATATAAAATACAAAATATTTCTAACGATGTTCGCGGGTCAACAACAGGTAGAGGTCTAACTTTTCAGTTATCGGCGAGTACCGTATTACTCTCCACAGGGTTGCCGGCTCTCGTCGTCTTGGCAGTCGGCTAGTTCTGAAATGTTACTAGCCATACAATTGTTACACAATACGGAGCCACCGCCGGAGCCTGGGGAATAACGAAAATGCTTTTCCTATAACCGGGTATTAACATAAAGATAAAACAGCATTTCCGTTACACCCCCCGCCCAGACGCTGGCTATCCGACAAGGGTACCAGCTCTGACACCAGCACCCCAGTCTCAGGCATAATCGAGAATAACCAAAATTAAAAGAAAATAAGATAACTTTAAATTAGGTTTAGACAAAGAAAAACAAAAATATTAATAATTAGGTTAAATTATTGGGATTCAAGACTCATGCAAACGAGATGTGATAAGAAAAAGACAAGACAAATGATATGATTAAAGAGTTATATTTTATTGATTATGGGGTGTCTTACTTTCACCCTACAAAAAGGGACCATTCCTTAGGGATTAAGTCCGGTATGGACGTCGAATCAAATTAAAGATATATATATGGGCGTCTACCCCCTTAAAATGGTCGTCTTGACCCACTCCTACCGTCGTTGGTGCCCACAGAGGATACACTCCTCTCTGATTCTTACCAAGGGCGCCCTCGCCCTACTAATTTGGACTTTCAGGTCCAATTGGGCATACCCAAACCGGGATTTTGCCCACTCCAATTTCCCTTGGGCCCGTTTCCGCTCTCTGTCGGTTGCCCCCGGTCTTTCCTGGAGGTCAGCCACCTCCTGTTGGGCGTCTGCCACCGCCAATTCCAATCCTATTAATAGAGGCTGTTGACGGGACCGGATATCCTCGACTCGCCGAATCTCGTCCTTCCGCTTAAAAGCGCGCTGGGCCCGATACTGTTGGCGGATCACTAATTCCTCCCGGTAGTCCTTTATGGCCCGTTGGAGTAATTCCATGGAGGCCGGAGGTTCGGAGGTCTTCTTTAATTGATCCAATTGTTGGAAGAGATCCTCTTCTTCCTTTTCTAGGTGGATCCGGTTTTGCCGGACCGACCGCATTTTCGCCTCGAGGATCGCCCACTTTTCTCCCGTGGTGAGGTCAGCGGTAGTTTCTTCCGAGGTGGAGGCTGTACTAACTTTTTGGAGGTCTTCTTGGGAAGCCCCCCATACCGGGAACTCCTCGAAAATTTGCAGTTTGTCGAAGAGCTCATCGATCTGGTCCCGGATGGAATGCTCCACTAGCGCCCTCTTCATGGCGCGTAATTCGGCCTCCAGGATTTGATGGTCGTCTTCCATGGCCTAAGGAGAGTGAATATGTGGATGAAGGTTAATGTCGATTGAGGGGGAATGAATTCAATTTAAAAACAAAAAAATAAATAAATAAAGTATATCACAGATGATCCATCACCAACGGATTTTCATGCTATTATCTACGACTACGCGTGTTATAATAATGAGGTGGGACACAAACAGAAGGAATTACTCGTCCATACTTTCTAGGACGTCCACGCGGACGTATACCAGCAGGATTAGGCATATTGACTTGATTAGACGGACCAACAGAGACCTCTACGTCCGCTCCGCTCGCCCTATTCGACTTCGCAGGTCGCCTATCTATTCTATCGAGACTGACGGGCGTCGCGTCGCCTAACCTAATCTTTTTTGGCCTACCGCGGGGTCGTCGTTCGACCTCAGCGCCCCTATGGACGTCCGCATGTACAATGATTTGAGGCCTATCTACCACTTCTTGTTCAGGCTCAAGCAATGTTGATTGTTGATCGATGTCTTCTTCTTCTGCTAGATTCATCGAATCTTTCTCAATACGCGTTGAATCCTCTAATGGTGGATCTTCTTCTTCATGGTACGGCTTCAGTTGATTTATATGGCATTTACCGATACTTTTCCCGGATCCATCTCTTAATTCATAAACATTGGATCCCAATCGTTTGGAAATTGTATACGGTCCTACAAATTTAGGAGCCAATTTTGCAGCAAATCCTTGGGCTGCCGATGATAAAACATAATTCCTTTTAAGAACGACGTCCCCTATCTTAAATTGGACATCTCGTCTTCTTGAATCATAATAATGAGCTTGACGCTCCTGAGCAGCTTCAATATTACGAGTCGCTTCTTGATGTAGCGACCGCAATGCTTTTAGTCGAGTCATCCAATCTTGGATGGCACTTCTTTCCTCAGCTTCATCAGCTGCTTGGTCTTCATGACGTCGATAGTGATCAGGTGGAATCAATTGACGGCCATAATTCATCATGGCAGGACTCTCTTGCATGGAGTCGTGTACAGCCGTATTATAGGCAAAGGCAAATTCCAATATATATTTGTCCCAAGTGCGATGATTTTCTTCGACGAAGGATATGATCATCCCTTTTACGGTCTTGTTGGTCCTTTCGACCGGATTGGCCTGAGGGTGATAAGGAGGACTTGTCGAAGGTTTGATTCCTCGCTCTCTTAAATATTTGTTTAGTGACTTATTTTGAAAGGCTTTGCCATTGTCGGTATGAATAACTTCTGGCGTCCCGAAACGAAAAACAATTCTCTCATTGAACGCCTTGATTACCGAGGTTGCATTTACCTTTTTTACAGGTACGCATTCTATCCAGCGTGTAAAGACATCCTGGAATACTAATAAGAATTATCGACCTTGAGAACTTTTAAGAAAGGGACCCATGGCATCAGCTGTGACAATTTTCCATGGTCCCGGAACTGATCGACGACCCATCAGTCCTGCTGGAGCGACCGGAGGAATTTTCATCCGTTGACATACGGAACATTTCCGCACGTATTTCACGATATCTCTCCTCATAGTCGGCCAAAAATAATACCGAGCAACCCTATCACATGTTTTACGGTTGCCTAAGTGTCCAGCCGTTGGGACGTCATGACTCTCCCTTAGAATTACTTGTCGATTTTCTTCTGGAACGACTAGTTTCCAGGCATCCTCGTCGTTCATCATTGTATCCAGTATTGGATCGGGTCGATAAACGTAGAGTCGACCACCCACTAGTTTCCAAAAGGGAAATTTATACGGATCCTCTTCTATTTGTTGACGTTTTTGGAGATACCACTTGTCTTGAATATCTTCTATCGAACTTATTGAGATCCCATCATCCGACTCATACATCCGCGAGAGTGCGTCTGGCACATCATGTAAGGCACCCTTTCGATGTTTGATATCATACTGATATCCTTGTAGTTCTAGGGACCATTGAGCTAATCTACCGTTGGGGCTTCGTAAATCACAGAGCCATACGAGACTCTTATGGTCTGTGATTACTGTAAAATGATAACCCTCAACGTATTCTCGAAATTTCCGTATGGCCCAAAGAACAGCCAAACACTCGCGCTCCGACACTGAATAATTTCTCTCTGCGGGAGTTAAGGTTCGACTGGCAAACGCTAGGACACGTGTGCCATCTTCAAATGGTTGACACAAAACAACACCTAGACCCGTATCACTGGCGTCTGTTTCCAAAATATACTCTTTTGAGAAGTCAGGCCTGTGTAAAATAGGCGCTGTACTCAATAAATGTTTGAGTCTTTCAAACGATTCTTGTTGTGCCTGCCCCCATATATAAGGCTGGTCTTTCCGAGTTAACTGAGTGAGAGGCTCTGCTATTGTGGCAAAGTCGCCCATAAACTTCCTGTACCACGACACCATGCCAACAAATCTTCTCAATTGTTTTAGATTCTTTGGCGCAGGGTACTCGACAATAGGTCGTATCTTCTCGGGATCAGGTCGGAAACCATCTTTATTAACTAAGACGCCTAAATATCTGACTTCCTCCTTGCCAAAGACGCTTTTATTTAAATTAACAGTTAATCCTGCATTTTTAATTTTATTCAAAACATGCTCTACCCATTTGATATGCTCCTCAAAAGACTCGGTGACAATGATTATGTCGTCTAAATACGAGAAAGCATATGGTTCCAACTCAGGACCAATTAAGGAATCGATCATCCGTTGAAAGGTAGCCGGAGCTCCATTTAATCCAAACGGCATCCTGGTGAATTGGAATAACCCTTTTCCTGGTACAGTGAATGCCGTGATGGGTTTGGATTGAACATCCATCTTGATTTGGTGATAGGCACTTCCTAAATCTAGGGTGGTGATATACCTAGCACTTTGCAATTTCCGCAGAATGGAATCCATATAGGGTAGAGGGTAGGCGTCTGGCCTTGTTAAAGCATTCACTTTACGGTAGTCGACACAAAATCGCCAAGTACCGTCTGACTTCTTGACCATGACGACGGGACTCGACCATGGACTTGAAGACGGTTCAATAATGCCTTCTCCCAGCATCTCTTGCACTTGTCGGTGCATCTCTTCTTCTAACTTCTTAGATACTGGGTAGTACCGCTGCTTTATAGGCCGGGCGTCACTTACATCAATTATATGCTCGACCAAATGGGCACATCCAATATGAGGCATATGGTTAGGCTGGATTGATTGGACTACGGCTTGTATGCGCCTTTGTTGACTGTCCGTCAATTTCCTAAGACCTGATGTCGTTTGACTCTCTTCAGGAGGAAAAGAAACCAAAGCAACTTGTACAGGAATCCCCTGGACACTTCCATTTATGGTTAAATAATTTTCGCGAGGATGAAGTATTGCGTTGAAATCGCAAATAAAGTCTGCGCCTAACAGACACTCTGGCTCTAAATCAGGCATGATTAGAGCCGTCAAATATTTTTCTTCGGTTCCAACTCTGAATGGCAGTCGTATTTGGAAGGTTATCGACACAGTTCTTCCGTCGGCGACTCTGGCGCCGTCTCCTCCATATGGTTCAATAAAAATTCCATAAACATCGGCGAGTCGATAAGCAATTCGACCGATGACTGTACGGGCTGCTCCAAGATCAAAAAGTGCTTTAAGGTGGTGACGATTAACTACAACGGTCACCCACCAGCGAGTGTGACCCTCTTCCGTCGCCATATGTACATCCGACGGGATAGGTTTGGCGGCTCGTACTCGGTTTTGTGAGGTCTGTGTCTGATACGCAGGGATAGGTGAGACCTCCTTTACGCATCCCTGATCTCGTTTCCGCGGCATCGAGGGCAACTAAATTTCGTATAACCCGGTAATTGGCAATTATAACATTTAACTCCATTTCCGGGAATGTCCCCTCTCCTTGCCTGCGCTGCTAGGTAGGATCCAGAAGTGAACGATTTATTGGAATTCCCAACAGGTGGCGTCACTTCTTCTTTGTTCCTCGTTGGACCCTGATGAGTTGGAGTGTACCCACGTCTTTTTGGCGCTGACCATATTCTTCTCGCGTTCGTCGCACGTTGGCCAGAAGGTGGCGTCTGTTGTCCTCGGTCTTGAATAGGTCGTCTATTATCTTGCGGAGACATCTCTCTTTTTAATGAAGTAATGGCGCCTGTAATTTTGGAATCAAGTGCTGATACCAGACGTTTTTCCATAGACCCTAATAATTTTGTACAGGTGTCCTCGACAATTTTCTTCATGTCCCACTCTGATACGGATGCAACTGATGGAATCGACTTTTTCTTATCCTGGACGACTACTTTATTTACGTCTATTGCAGCAAAGTCCACATTTTTCCTAATCGCCCCTTTTGGTTTGCCACGATATGCAACTTCCGGGCAAAATGAGTGTTCAGGCGCAGGTGGTGGTCGATATGCCTGACTACACTTAATGATCCTCTCGGCTTCCCGTGCTTGATATAAAAGATCGTCAAACGATTGGATCCCATCTCTATGTACGGCCATCTGCAGCTCTGGACGCAGATTTTGATGTAGCCAGTCTAATTGAATTTCCATTGATGGCGTCGGCACCCATCTATTTAAAATAGACTGAAGACAGATCATGTAGTCTCGGACTGACTCGTCTGGGCCTTGAGTACGCATATGTACTTCTTTTTCTAGGCGACGTTGAACATTTCTGTCGACGCCATAACACGATCTGGCATCCTTGCAGAAATCCGCCCAAGTACGCCATTTCTTATTTGAGAAGCGATACCATTGCAGCGCTACACCAGTCAACAAATAAGGTAGAGCTTGTAAGAGTTCCTCTTGTGATGTTCCTGACATTAGACTACATTCCTGCACTCGTATTAAAAAGTCGTCGACACTATGTTGATCATCACCGGAATAGGTGACGTTCCATCGACGAACAATTTCTCCTAAGTCTTTAGTTCGTAGGGTTTGATATAGCCTATTACGATTTCTGTCTTGATCGTTGCGTCGGCTATTATTTTCGTTCAGCTCAAATGAACGACTTCCCCCCTCCCTAGAGACATTCTGGCTGGGTGACCTCTCCCTTAGGTCCCCAAGATGCGGTCTGCTCTGTTGTGGTAACTTGTGTACCTCCTCTACCATTCGTATCGCTTCTGGCGGTGAAGGGTAGTTGATATCGAAGGTATCACGAAATGTAACTTTTTCCGCCCTAGTCGCCTGGTCTAATGTGGTACTATTCGCCCTATTTGGCCATTCACTTCTCAACTGTTGAATGACTAGTTGGCTTACTTGCTGGGCCAATTCATTTAAATCTGGTCCGTCTTGATTCGAATTATCCTCTTGAATGGAATCCTGGATCAAATCATTGATTTCTTTTCTACGGTTCGCTGGCGATGTTTCTTGTTCTTCGTGTACTTGAGCCTGAACTCTACGTTTACTTCTATTTTGGGTCTCTTCAATAAAACCCACGAAAGTCTTTAATAAAACATCGCGACGCGCTCTAGACTGTGATTCGCTTTCCCCTAATCTAGACTGTTCAAAGTCCGCCGCGGTATAATTTCCTTCCAGTCGATCTAGAAGACGATTGACACGAATTCGTGGTCGACCCGATTTATTCAATTCGAGGCGTTCTAATGCCTCGTCCAATTCATAGGTTGACAAATGGAATACCCATTCGTCCAATTCACGGTATTCGTCTTGGCTCATCGTTTTCTTATTAATTCGGTTTTCTATATTTTCGGTAATCAAATAAGTTAATATTATGCCAATACTTACAAACACCGTAAACCAGACGAAGTCTTCCATTCATTTAATTAAGAGCCAAAAATAGTGAAAAAAAATAAATAAAATTAAAAAAAAATAAAAAAAATTAACAAATAAGTAAAAAAAAATAAAATAACAAAAATAATTAATTGAAAAAAAAATTAACAAGAAAAATTAAAAAAAATTTTAAATAATAATAATAATTACAAAAAAAAATAAATAAAATATTTAATTGTAATTTTTAAGACGTCTAATTAATAAAACCAGAGTTTCAATAAATTAGTATCGACTTTATGTCAATTATTAAAAATACACAATTTGAATTTCACTTTAACATAAATTATTGAGACGTATTCACAATTATTCCATTTAGATCACTTAATGCTTTTGTTAAATAATTAAAATAAAATTTTTACGTCTGAATATATAAAATAATTTACAAGTTAAAACTTTCGTCAATTAATTTGACGTCCTATTTTTAAAACACCATAATCCACTCTCAATCGTCTTCTTTACAAAAATTTTTGATTAAATAGACAACTCAAATATAATTTAAATCTTGAAAAGTACACCAACAATAAAAAATTAGTTAAAATCGTTTTCTGACTTTCCAATGTTTATTTGATGGCTACTATTAGTTAGCTCCTTGCACCAACTATTAGGATTTTAAAACAATTTTTAATTTTATAGAGTCATCATTAAACTAAATTTCACACCAACGCTTTCCGTTACTTAAACTTGGTCGTCTATTTATTAATTCGTCGCTTAATTTTAAATTAAACTTACAATTAATTAACTATACCTTTTAAATCTTAGGGATTTTAAACCAATTCGTAGGTTTATTGCGGAAATAATGTAAAACCTAACCTTAAAACAAGTAGTCCTTGTCGTCTAATTAGTAAAATAAAGACAACACTTTATATTAATTTTCATGTTAATGATCGACTGACTTTTCTAATTTGATTCATCGCAACGTTTTAACAATGTGCCTATACTTAAATACTAATATGTTAATCAACCTAATCAAGTCAATATAATTAATCTTTATTTAAAAAAATACTAAGGCATTCACAATTGACATCAACTAATAATACTTCTCTCTTTCACTTATTAAATGTAATTATATTAGAATAAACCTTTAGACATTTCTACCAAATATCCAATTTTCGTTAATGACTAAACTTATTTCATATTAAAACAATTATTTAAATTATTTTGCAGTTGAATTAACCATTAAACTATTTCAAAGTCAAGAAACATTCAAATAACGTTGATCACCAATACAAACACGTTTGAAATTTTATCGTTCACTTCAATATCTGATTATTTTAGTCGAACCTTCTCAATATCAATCGATTTTCTCAATATCAGTCGACTATTTTTAATATCAGTCGACTATTTTCAATAAAAGTCAACTGTCTATAATAAAAGTCGAACAGCGAATATAGATTAGACGTCAACGTATATAAGAGTTATGTACTCCAAGAATTGATATCAATTTTGAACTAATAGTTCCAATTAGACTTCTAAATATTAATATACCACTTATAAAAGACAAACTACAATTATATACTATTTTGTTAACCAATTACTGACTATATCATTATTGTTAACGTCATTGAGTCCACATTTGAAAAATTTAAGGCAAAGTCGACCAGTGCAACTATTATATGGTTTCTGTAACTGCCATTAATTATGGGAATAGTATCAAAACTAAAATAAATACCATATATACTAATAAACCACTTAATTAATTAAAATAGATTATATCTACAAGAATTTATTCATCTAAATATAATAAAAGTCGTTAAATAATGTTAACTTGAAATGATAATCGACTCTGATTATTTACTGAGTTGACAAAGACGTTAACTCCAATTAAGGAAGACTGAAATAATTATTTGTAATATATATATACTAATCAGTTAAATTAGGAATTCGAAAAGATGCCAAGAAGTGTATATAAACAATGACAAGTAATTATTTTCCTAAAATATAATTTGAAACGTGTTTGAATGTTATTGTTTCTTAAACGTCTAGTTTAAATAGGGAAAGTAATCTTATCAATTACTCATCGACTTATACTTAACTAAAAATACTTAATTAAAAATACTTGTCGACTATTGTATTCCATATGACACATCCACAACACATACACAAAGATTTGTCCTTTAATGAATATTAGCACAAAAGGGTTATATGAAGTTTTGTAACTGTGATGCAATCATGAAATAATTAATAATTTAAAAAAATAACACAGTTGAACTTTTATAATTCAATTTTGTTCGGGCGCCATTTTGTAACGGTCTTTTAGATTTATTATTAATTTTTAATAAGACGTCTATGCGTCTAACTCCTAGTAGAGTTGATCTCGTGCCGACAGTTACAATAGTCGTGCACTTTTGATAAAAAAGTGCACGGCTCGTAAATTTTGATTTTGGAGTCACGTGTGCCACTATAAAAGATAGAACGCGGTTGTCCCAAATCAAAACTTATGAATACCCGGAAAACACAAGACAACTCACAATACGTTTTCACAAAACTCTTAGAGTGGGATAATGTGAGACAACATTAAGAGGAGGAGAAAATTCAAAGGAAGGTGATCAAAATAGGACTTAATATAAATAAGTTTATTTCTAATAATAAAAGATGAATTTATTGCCCGAGAGACAAGAGAAAGCCGGGATAGAGCCGGTACTTACAAAATTTTGGTGCGTCGCCCAGGTACAACGATCTCGCTCTCTTTTTCTCTCTCACTCTCAACAGGCAGTCGCAATGGACGTCGCTTGTCCCGCGTAATCGCCGGGTGCAATTTAAGGGACGTCGGTCGTCCGATAGCACGTCGCACAATAAACAAATACTAAATGGTAAATATGGACGACTGAAAATAACCTGTCCTTGGCAATAATTCCCGAACCGATATAAAATACAAAATATTTCAAACGATGTTCGCGGGTCAACAACAGGTAGAGGTCTAACTTTTCAGTTATCGGCGAGTACCGTATTACTCTCCACAGGGTTGCCGGCTCTCGTCGTCTTGGCAGTCGGCTAGTTCTGAAATGTTACTAGCCATACAATTGTTACACAATACGGAGCCACCGCCGGAGCCTGGGGAATAACGAAAATGCTTTTCCTATAACCGGGTATTAACATAAAGATAAAACAGCATTTCCGTTACGAGTGACCGTTATTAGTGACCCCCTATAATTTTAACAAAATACCTATCTGAAGAAAATTGAATTTTTTGTTTGTGTGTTGTATTGTATTGTATTGTATTTTATTACTCTCTTATGGGGTACAACCTGTTGATAGGTGAGGTGAGTTCCGGAATAGACCGAAAACTTAATTCGCAGATACAAAGATAAAAACCATAAACTATACGCAAAACGCAGGGAATATAAAATATTTAAAAAAAGAACAGAAAAAGATAAGAATAAAACAGAGTAAAAGCGCAGTACATTTAGTAAAACTAGAACTAGTCGCCAGACAAGAATTGTCTTCGCACGAGTATTGCTCTTATGAATTTACATAAAGTTTTCGCTGAGAAAAGGTCAGGTTTACAGATCAGAGTACAAAAAATGTTATTCGGAGAACACGCGGATACATTAACAACAAAATCACGTCTCACTGGTGCGAGTAGGGGGCATTCCGTAAAAATGTGACATAGAGAATCGGGGACATTCATATTACATAACGAGCATGGTGATTGGGTATATAGATGAGACGCATACCGGCGAGAGAAAGCGAACGCGTGAAGACTGTCGCTAATCTGAGCTGAGCTCTTACTCTTAGATAAGGGAGAGGCAGACGAGGCGGATACAGCGTATATGACGAGTCGCTGAGCTGACGGTATAGTGGTAGCTGAATATTTTCGGAGTTAAAATATCTTGCCAAATCTTTAGCTCTGCAAGAATCTGCATATTTAGCAATTAGTCGCGGACCAACGCTCGCCCAGGACTCAGCGTCAAAGCTGCCCCGCAGGACATCAACCTCCGCTTCATCCAAGAGCGAGAAAAGCTGCGTGAGCCAGTTACGGGGCTCTTCTGGAGATATCACGGATAATTCTCTTAAGCGAATAAGTAAAATCTTGGGCAGCCTTGAGTCGGGAAGTCGGAGGGTCTTAATTACCCATTTTATCGATCGATTTAGTATCTCAACCGCAACCGGAGTGATACCGAGTTCTAATCGTATTATATAAGCCGGGGTGTTTCTTGGCAAATGGAGAAGTCTTTTGAAAAAGTCGATTTGCACCGACTCCAACCTATCCAAGTGGCGGAGAGCCCAAAATGGAGCCGCGTATAATAGTACCGATGTAACCATAGCTTTGTACAGTTTCCAGTATGCGTCCCATGCGTCGATTTTAGCGGAATTTATTACGGCTAGGGACGCGGCTGCTGCGGCCCTTGTTCGAGTAACGGCGTCCTCGGAGGGCTGAAGGCCTGACGTTGATGATGAAAACACTATACCTAAAAACCTGTAGACGCTTTTTACTTCGACTGGAATATTATTGAAAAGAAAGCCTCTTGAGAACTGATCGAGCGGACCGGCCCTTCTGAAACAGATTATCTTAGTTTTCTCGACATTTACAGTGAGCCGGTTAATCGAGCGGTAGTCAGAGAGGATTTTAAGCTTACGGCGAAGGTCTGAGGGGGAAAAAGCAAGAATGGTAAGGTCATCGGCATAGAGGAGCATTAGCAGATCCGTGGATCTGGTAACATCCACTCCGCGTACCTTATTGTCTCGAAAAAAAGTAACTATGCCTGACAAATATAATATAAACAACAACGGACTCAGAATTTCGCCTTGAAGTACGCCTACCGTTACGTTAAATCGCGACGTTTCCCCGTTTTCCTTGTTATACAGCACTGACGCAAAGCGATAAAGCGCACTAAGCACCCTGACGAATTTTGCGCTAACACCTAGTCCAAGTATCTTTCGCCATAGCAGATCGTGAGGGACGGAATCAAAGGCTCTCTTAAAGTCCACAAAAAGGCTATAAAGTTTCGCGTTCCGGCGCCTCAAAACGACCTGCGCGGAGGCGAGAAGGCAGAAGATATTATCCTCCGTCCCTCTCCCACCGCGAAAGCCGGATTGTTCCTCCGGTAGGATGTCTCTCTGCGTAGCCCACTTGGACAGGCGTGTACATAGGATCTGTGAAAAAATTTTCGCTAGTGCGTTAGTTATTGCGATTAACCGGTAGTTAGAAGGATCGTTACGGGCGCCCTTCTTATACAAAGTAAAGATCGTCGAATCAGCCCATCCTAACGGGAAGGCTTCCGCCGTAAAAATTCTATTAAAGAGCGAAAGAAGGAGAGAAAGCCATTGATCGTCCATATGCTTAAACAGTTCCGCAGGTATTTTATCTGGACCAATGGCCTTTCCTACCTTCAGGGTCCTTAGACTTTCCCTAAGTTCAGACACAGAGAAAGGTGAGTCCAGCGCGGGATCAAAAGTACCAAAATACTGCACGGACGACAATTCTATCTCCGGAAAGATCCCGCGGAAGAACGCATTCCAGTTTTCGTCTGACACTTGATGGCGTAGTGTAGGTTTCGAACGAAATTGGCGTACTGCAGACCAAAAATCTGCTGAGTTACGGACTTCCGCGAATCTGTCGGCAATATTAGAGTCGTAAGAGAGTTTTTTGGCAGCTAGTAAATTTGAGTAACACCTACGGGATTCCTTGAATTCTTCCAATACGGCCGCGCTGTATCCAGACCCCCTCATATGTCTCAGGGTGCGAGCTAATGACCTCTTAGCGGAAAGACATTCCTTGTCAAACCACTTTTTCCTGAATCCTAACGGCGAGAGGTTATTGCTAATAACATAGTCTTTTAAAAGGCCGGAAGAAAGCGCTGAGCTGCGAATCGTTACAGTTAAATTGTTATAGCACTCGTCGAGATCATTACAAACAGCAGAAACACTGCTTTGAAACGAGGCCGCGAGAAACGCATGATATAATGTAAACGCACTAGTTGCCCCGTCCGAGGGGTTCTGAAAACGAGTCACACGACGCAATACAGAGCTTTGAGCAGGTGTCTGCGAAGAAGAGTTATCTTCGAAGAGATAGAGTTCCACTGACACTGGCAAATGGTCAGAGCCATAAAGATCATCGCCTATCACAAGATCGTGAATATAATGAACATGCGGTATCGAGATCCAGACAAGGTCAACAACACTGAAACCCCTCTGTCCGAGAAAAGTATAATGCGCAGGAAAATCACTTAACGTTCGACCGTTTAATAAAACAAAATTGTTTATGGACATAAAATCGGACAAAATGGTTCCGCGTTGGTTGAGATTCACGTCATAGGATCGTCTACAAACTCGCACAGAGGACTCTTCAAAAATTTGAGCTACGTCACTTAATGGGTCAGACACCCCCATTCGACAGTTAAAATCGCCTCCTAAGATGAAAATACAGTCTGGAAACTGTTCATTCAGTGAGTCTAGAATAATTTGTAGGGAGGAGAGCAGTGGTTCTAAATCGGAGAGAGGAGAGAAATAAAAGGAGCCGACAATTAAATCTAGCGGATTCATATTTAATTTATAAAAGAGCCAATGAGGTGACGAATTTAGAAGAGTGAAACTAGAGTTAGGATTAATTAAAGACAAAAGGCCTCCGCTACAGCGGCCAAAATTACTGGTGCGGATGGCTGGTGAATTAATCACTGAATGATCAGTAAGCAGATCCTCTGCGCGGATTTCGAGATCCCGCCAAGTTTCTGAAAAGTTCATAATTTTGTGTGCGGAATAAAAACAATTCTTTTTAATGTTAAAAAAACATGAGCGTTCCAGAAAACTATTTTTAATAAATTCTGACGAATAGGCGACTTAATACAGACAGGCGATGATACTGCATCCGGTGACGATGACGATGAAACGTTGACAGAAGACGAAGGACGGGGACAAATTAAAAACCCGTTTCTATGGATGATAAGAGCGTGTCGGTGTCCATGGATGACGGTCTTACGTAGGCATTTGCGTTTTTTTTTACTAGAGCTGGCTTGCGCTCGACTTGCAGAGAATGAGCGAAACGAGGCCGAATTTCTTCCTATTACCGGCTCAGGACATGGAATATTGAAGTCCTGGTCCGCATCCGACCATTTCAGCCATACGCTATTGGTGGCTATGGCATCGCCCTTTTTTTTTAATAACGCGCCACTAGAAGTGGCAGCGCGGCGAGCTGCTCTGACCTTATAGGCCTTGAGGCGTTCTCCATCTGTATAGTCCGGATTGATGAAGATGTTTGTGGACTGGAGCGCCGTTTTCTTAGACGACATAATGACGTATTTGTCCTCTTCCAGCATTAACTCTGCCAGGTACGTCGGAGGATTGATGCGGATTTGGCGCGCGGCGGCGACCGAAGATTCCAGTGGAAACTTCGCAGAAAGGAATTTATAAATTTCCTTTCTTAGCGGACCCGGACCGGGCACAAACCCGGTAAGGATGATGTTCTTCCTCTTGAGTATTTTTTCCTGAGCCTCAAGTTTAGTCTTAAGCGTGTTAATTGTTGTTTCCTGAATGTCCACTCTTTCCTGTAGACAGCCTAGGCGTGATGAAAGATCAGAGTTGATTTGGTCCACCTTAGACTTGACCGCTACGATTTCACTCGTGCAATTAGCAATGCTCGCTTGAAGAGCATTAGATTGTTGCTGGATCGCAGTAAGCAACGATTGCTGCAGTGATTCCAGTGTTAGCGGTATATTGGATGAAGACATCGTTGCAGAATCAATAGGCTGCTGTTCCGGCTGGATTTGATCAGCAACAATAAGTTTTCTCTGCCTCGTTGGTTGAAGATCGTTCGGGTCGTCCGAGTCCGGTAGGCCGTCTCGCTTACGTTTGGCGAGACTGAAACCGAAATCTTCTAAAGCGCTGCAACTGCTAGTACGAAGCGCTCTCCACTTAGATGCTGTTATGGGGCGGTCGATGAGGGCAGCCGGGCGCAAAATGGTCGTTGTACGCTCCACCTCTATGTCACTAGAAGAGGACGTAGGCAGGACAAGCGCTTGTGATTCGCTGCGGGGCGGACTGGGTGCTGACATTAGTCGCTCGCGGCCGAGAGCTTCTGACCTCTTGTGGTCAAGAAATACAATACTTTATGCGTATTACCGCGAGTAATAGAAAGTATACGCTTAATTGAAAAACACGATTTACCGACTACAGACGATACAGACGAAAGACGTACACACGGACGACTACCAATACGACCGAACAGATTACTGTTATAAATCGCCTTGAGGTTTACACACACACACAGTCGATGTAAACACGACTCGGGAACGCTGAGAGTGTAGTGGGCCGCACACAAGCAAGGAGCGAACTCACCGTTATGCAGGCGAGACACGACCAGAAACAGGCGAATCTCAGAAATAACTCCGTCTTCGAGAAGAAATCTTGACAGTTGAAGCACGTTGCATATGACGGTTGGACTGGCGCTGTCATGTACCATTTATAGGGAGCAGCGTGTCCTCTTCAGATGCCGATATGATGGTAGAAAACCCGAAGAAGATAACGGTAAGTGGCAGATTGAAGACCAATGCTGTCAAACCGGAGAATTATTCCGTGTTGTGTTGACAGCTGCGTGACGTCACCACAGGCGAAATTTTCCAACCGTCACCACGTCGGATAGGAAGAAAAGTTACCTCAAAAAATTCCGGATAAAAGACTCGGCAACTCAATAGCTCATTACGAACTGGGTCCGAGACGATCCGGAGGTCATTTTCTGTGCAAAAACTCCCAAAAAAAAAGGACGATAAATAGTCTATAACTGACATAAATACGGAGCACAGAAACGCACGTCTGCTGTACTTACCGTCTATAACGGAACTTTGTTTGTGTGTTAAATAAAACCAAAGCCACTTGGAACAATAACACAAACTGTAAAAATTCATCTATCTTAGCCATTAGCAGAAAATAAAATAAAAAATAAACTCTCGTCTTTTCTAAACGGATTCATATTCCTTTTATATAAAACTGTCATACATATTAGTCTCTATTCAGTACTCACTAAGTACGGTTGTATTTATACTAACTCTGTTTTTGCTTACTAGTCGAAACGTTAATTTAAAGTTCTTTCAAGTCTCCGTTTTTGTCTTTGTTCGAAAATAAATTTTTTACATACTTGTGCCAAATTTTAAGAGGAACTCACCTGAAACTAAGATTTTTTCTTATTGTGAACCTATTTGTTGTCCTTGTGCAACTGACAATTTTTGATAAAACTGGTGTTACATTCATCTACTCATACGTGTGCTGTTTTGTGGTTCCAGCTGTATCAAGAGTATCTGTATCTAATTGAAAAGTACACTCTTAAGAAAAATATATTTTAAGAACCGTTATATAAATATGCAGACATTTTAAAGCTTGCTATAAAACTGTATTAATTTTATATTATCGGCAATCTAAATTTTTCGTTACACAAATTGCTTCTATTTTTTAACGGTGATTTACACTATAACGTTGGCTTTACAAGATTCGCCTAGAAATAAAGCAGATAATTTACAAGCGCCATTGAATTCTGACGAAAGCAATTCTTTTTCATGTATTTATTGTAAAATGCATGCACTCTTAGATACTGAAACTTGCAGTAAATGTTAAAACATTGCACATTCTGAGCGTATCAATATGGAAAACCGTAACCTTACTGGACATTTTTGCTGCTGCCTGGAATTCAATTGTATGGATACTGAAATTTCTGAATCCAACCTCGTTCCGTTAATAATAGTAAGGTAATATGCTCCTAAATGCTCCTAATCCTAAAAGAATGCGAGCTGAAGATAATGAAGGTAAAGATCAAAATGATTGTATGGAAACAATGGATTCGAATTCGACTGGAATTGAAAATTTCTTAAAACTTAAATTTTCTGAGATCACTGCAAAACTAAGTTCTTTCGATGTTCTAGAATCGAAACTTAATGACATTCAATCATCTTCTCAGCTAGCGGAAATTCGACACGAGCAATCTGTTGCAAATTTGGCAATGGAAGTTAAAAATTTCCATCTTGATGTTGTAAAAACGGTAGAAGAGCAAAACAAACGCTTAAGCATTGTCGAGCAAAAGGCCGAAAGATTTGAAATCTTGAATTCAAAAGTCGTTGATCTGGTAGAAGAAAATAAACATTTAAATGCTGTAAACCAACAGCTGTCAAATCGTCATCGAACTGTAGAACTCGCGAATTGTGTATGTGATTCGGTTATTGTCGGATTCTCAGAAACTGAAAATGAAAATCTAAATGCATCAGTTTGCTCGATCGCTTCAAAGCTTGGAGTCCCTGTCCAAACCACTGATCTTATAAGAGCGGGGCGTATGCCACCTCCTAGATCAATCCAAGAAAATTCGACTTTCTCTGATCCCCCTCTCCAACCTGAGCAACAACGAAATGAAACAACTAATATTGCGTCTTCAACTAATGGCTTTGCAAGAGTGCGGAACATATTTGTTCGTATGTTTGATCGCTCGAAACGTGATGCATTAATTAAAGCACGAAATGCTGCCTAGGAACTGAAAGCCAATTTTTTTAGTCATGGAGCACCTCCCTCTGATATCTCAATTAACGAATATCTTTCAAATGAGTTCTATAAATTAATAAAAAAATGCTCAATGTTTACTAAACAGAAAGGGCTAAAAATTCGGCGCAGAGGAGCGGTTATTTAGCTGTGCTTAATTGTGGGTGAAGTTGAATATAGCATAACGTCTGAAAAGGATTTTGATTGCTTGCAAACATCGTGATGACGCTACTTGGTAAACATTGATGAATCCAAGTCTGACAACCGAACATCAACGTCAATAAGATTACCTACTTCAACATCAAGGAATTCATTTACATCAGGTGCAATCGATCCACTATGAGCGGTTACCTCAAGTGCCGCAAAGGATGCTTTTGACTCTTCATCTTCCGGTCATAATTTACAAATTGTTTACTTGAATGTTTGATCGCTGCCATTACATTTGCCTCAGTTAAAACACATTTTGTTCCAAAAAGATGTTGACATCTTCTGTCTCTCCGAAACTTGGTTAACTGAGAGCATTTCCGATGAAGATATTTGCATTCCGGGTTATGCGGTGATGCGACATGATAGGATGCGAACGCGCGGCGGTGGAGTAGTAATTTTCTACAAAAGTTTGTATCATTGCTCGCAGTTCCGAATATCGACGGATGAATATGGTCTTGAACAACTATGGTGTACTTTTCATTTTCACAACAATTTAATTGTTATTGGAGTTTTAAATAGACCCTAATATGCTTCTCTTAAATGCATTGATAATCTTCAAACAACTATTCAGTATTTTTTCACTTTTACATACAAAATAATTATACTCGGTGACTTGAATATAAATTTGATTAATCCTAACAAAGTTGATTTTATGAAATTGAATGAGGTCATAAACAATGGTGGTGTCATTCAATTGATTAAACATCCGACCAGAATCTCTTCAACAACAGCAACATTGATTGATGTTATAATTGCATCTAAATCCGTGGACTTATCTAATAACCTCAGATTTATTTCATGTCTTCGATCATAATTTAGTAGGTTGCAGCATAGTATGTCCAAGACCTTCAAACAATACAACATTTTTAACTATTCGTGATTTTAAAAATTGTAATGAAACTAATTTTAAGGAAGCTGCTAAATGTTATCCGTAGAGTGACATTACTGATATCTCCGATATTAATAATAAAGTGATGTATTTAACTAAATCGATTGTTGATCTGTTTGATATTTTCGCTCTGATGAGAACAATTCGGGTCACTAAACCGTTCTCTCCATGGATAACTGATGTCATTCGACTTCTCATAAAGAAAAGGAATGCAGCACAAACTGAAATGCGGAAAACTCTTCGGATGTGAAACAGCACTCTTAAATATCTCTAATGAGATTCTTTCGAACTGGGATCAACATCTTATTAATCTTTTATGCCTTTTAGATTTTTCTCGCGCTTTCGATATTATTAATCATGAGTTGCTATTATCTATCATTTTATGGCGTTTCCACCGATTCATGTAATTTACTTTGTTCCTATTTAACAAACAGAACTCAAGCAGTCACAATAAATTCTGGTAATCTAAATTCGTCTCTAAAACCGCTTACTTCTGGGGTACCGTAAATTAGGGTAAAGTCGGCTATTTTTCATGGTTTTTTGCTTAAATCCTCATAAGAAAATTTAAAATAATTATTGGTATTTTTAATATGTAATCTCTAACTCCTCTGTTTTAAGATCTATGTAACAGAAATGAAAATTTCTTCATTGAATTAACGGTATATACTATTTTGTCATCGCCGACTTTTACTCCAAATGCGGGGAAAAGTCGGCTATCGTCATATATCGAAAAAGTAAGCTATTGTAATAAAACAAAACAATTTTCTAACACCATCGGAAATAAAATATGGCCATATCATAAATTTCTAAGTGTGAAAACCGCTCTTTAACCCTTTGAGGCATAGTGGGACTGTCAGTGTCCCACCTGTAAATAATTGTTTTCATGTAGGTAAATCAATATATCTATCTCAATGATGGATTGAAATTTTGTAGTCGGGGGTTTTCGAGGCCGCTAAATACGAATATGTTGTAAAAATCACAAAATTCAAAATGGCTGATCCGAAAATCCGAAGCTTAATTCGATTTTGATGAAACTCTGTAATTGGGAGTTTTCGGGGCCGCTCATTAAGAATAAATCGTCAGATTTTCGTAATTCAAAATGTCGGATGAAATATGGCCAGGCCAAAATCTGAAATTTTATTAGATTTGCATGGAAATTGGTACTGGGGTTTTGAATGCCGCTAATTATGTTGATTACATTGATTGTTGACGTTTCTCTGCTTCTCGTATTGCATTCTGTAATTGTTCCATTGAATATTTGAACAATCTAGAAGAATCCGCCTTTGCTTTATAAATTCGCCCCCTGGCCGACTTTTCCCTACAAATGTTACATTTTTAGTGTTTCGGATAGCTTGATTGAGAGAGAGGATGAGCGGACCGTAAAGGCGTCTCAGTTGGACATAGGTGGATGAAGTAAGGAAATGAAGAGGTCCGAGGTTTGGACAACGAGAGGAAGAGGGGTAAAGGCGCGTCTGTGTTTTCAAAATAGAGTAAAACTCGAGACACTATTATTCACTAACACATTCACGTAATCCTTTTGTTGTTTGTTCACTATTACACTGGTAAACGCATATGACACCAACACAGTTCGAAGGCCAAGCGTGTTTGTCCAAATGGGACGATCAAGCACGCTATCCAAATTTATGCACGCTTCCCGATTCTTTATCCCCTTTTTTTGGAAAATTATGCACCTTTTCTCGAGTTTCACTTCCCAAATTATCCGTTTTATCTGATTTTAATCCGGCTCGAAGGACCGTGTTTCGGATAGCGAGATTATGAGAGCGAGGATGAGCGGACCTAAAAGGCGTCTCAGTTGGATATAGGTGGATGAAGTCAGGAAATGTAGAGAAGTCAGATAAACGGAGTACACATTTCTGCACTGTAAATTATCCTTTATTTTTTCCGGTACAAAAAGAAATTCGCCGCGACACTGTATCGACGCGATCCACTAGCATGGGCGAAAACGTCGTGCGCGAATTGATATCGATGATACAATTAGAACCGATCGTTTGATGAGCACTGTCAGAGCTAGACTGTCTCCTGACGGGAGACTCGTGGCGAATGATTCGCCACATCGATACAGAGAGCGCTCCAATCGCGGGAATAGAATTCGCGCATGTCGGTACTGTCGGGAACTACAATCTCCAACATTTAGAGAAACCGATATTTTGCGATATGTAATGATCTTATTGAGGTCATTTTTTATCGTAAATTAGGTTAGAGATATAGGCTATGCGATACACAGTTTGATTTTACATAAAAAAAATTTGTACAATTATTTACAAGTGCTTTTTTCACACTACTTACTTTAGAGGCTAAATATACTGTGTCACATAAACGACGTTTTCATTAAAACTTATCGATGAATTTGAATCAAATAAACTGTAAATGAAAGTTTAACATTCCTACCAACTAAAACAATTGCGCATCTTCGACTTTTCTGTCTAGAAAAAGGATAATTAAATATTTTAAAATATATTATCGAATGGTAGTAACGGTTTTCCTGTCAAGCAGACTTTACCCCAATTTACGGTACCACAAGGAGCAAAATTAAGTTCCTTATTGTTCATAATCTTCACCATTGATATTTACGAGTGCTGTAATGATAACAATTTTAATATTAAGACTTATGCTGATGACACACAGATTCTTATGCCGCTTCGTTCGGAGAATTTTGGACGTGATCTGAGTATATTTAACCTAAATATTTTAAAAATTGAAAACTGGGCAAATGATAATGCTTTGATAATCAATCCTTCGAAATCTAAAACACTATTAATAGGAAGCAAAAAACGTTCAGAGAAAATTAATTGCATTTAGGTGAACATCTCGTCTAAGGTAATATCATACGTGTAACGAAGGAAGCTCAGATTTTAGGTGTTACGTTTGATTGCAATTGGTCATTCTCATCACATATATAACAAAAAATCGGAATTTCATATGCACAACTGTGGCAGTTGTAACCTTACAGACGTGAACTATCTAGTGATACGAAAATTAGGCTCTGCGAATTTCTTGTACTTCCTCACTTATTACAACTACGAAGCGAACGCGCTTGCACCTTAGCCAACGCAGCTTCGTATCGCTGTTCCGTCCGGTACGTATAAGACTGTGTAAGACGTCAGCGTTTTATCTTAAAATGTGTTTTTCTCGGAAACGACTGCGTATGGGGTCGTGTTACTTTGAGTCAAACCACGTGAAGTGAGCACCCCCAAAAACCGATAGGTCGTCGATTTTTATGAAACATAGCTCAAATGAAAGCTTATACCAATACTAAACATAGCCCCAAAGGATTTTGCCAAATTTCAATTTTTATTGTTTATACGAGTGGTCATATATTTTCATTACTTTTAATTAAAAAATTAATTACTCGTCAGCTTTTCAGCGAAATGTTATGAAATGTTTATGACAGATTCTTAGAAGTTCATATTTTCAATTGAAATAAACAATATTCGTAAATTTATTTACTTACCTATTTATTTATAACCATTAAATAAACAATTAAACTTTTAATAGGGTTCTCATATTTCGATTCGTTCAAATTTGAGCGCAAAATGTTCCTCGGACCTTGAACTATAAGAATCCGTGAAAAAATTCGACTCCCCGATAGTTATTTGTTTACAAATATCGATAGAAAAAAAATAGCTACAGGTCACATCTTGCATGTCAACGCAGTAGTTTTCGCTTAGCAGGTCGTCGTGTATAATTCGTAGTGTTATTGTTTTTTAGTTTTGAAGTATACTAGTCGTATGTGAAGAATAGTTTAATACCCACGATGGGACCTATCAATGTGTGTTGTAATCCTTTGAAGAAAACAAAGCACAATAACGTGCGATCAAATCTAATACTGATATAGGGGGGACGAAACGCTAAGTTTAAGAAATTTATTAATTTTTACATGTGTAAACCATGTGAAAAGGCAATTTATAAGCTCAGTGAAAGCGAATTGAATTTAATATCGGTAGAAACAATTGTCAAAACGAAAGAATCTGAAAACGTTTGTGTAGATGTATGTGAAAAGGAAACAGTAAGAGACTCAGAGGACTTTTCTGACACTGATGTTGAAATTCTTGATCCGAATTTTGATGTTGTTGATGAACACAAAAATGTGACGTGTTTTAAGAAACTCAAGGAGATAATTGAGCGATGAACGATCTCGGTGAACCACCGTTAAATAAACGTCACTTCTCAAAAAAAGATAAACAGTCCATCATGACCGTAATAAATAATTCGATTGATGGAAATATTAAAGGTACTGTTAATTCTGAAGATCCGAATCAGATATACGTGAATATTGTCAAGAAAGCACTTTCGAAAGAAGCAACTCGATCCGGAAGAATTAAAGTACTCACCACTCTGCCTGCTGATTGGAGTACGAACAAAATCCGCCGAGAGTTCAATGTTTCACGTTGTATGGTGTCTCGAGCTAAGGCTTTACCAGCCAATTCTGGATTTGCTTCGGAACCTCCGAAGAAACAAGGAAAGAATCTTTCTGAATCGACACGAGAGAATCTAGTAAATTTCTATCTTTCAGATGATGTTAGTCGCGTGATGCCTGGCATGAAAGATTGTATTTCTGTCGTCGAAGATGGTCAAAAAAATCGAGTTCAGAAAAGACTGTTATTATTTAATATGAAAGATCTCCACAACCAATATCAAGAAAAATTTCCGGAGGCTACGATAGGTCACCTTACGGTCTTGATGGATTGTTTATCTTCTTTTGAGAAGTGACGTTTCTTTATCGGTGGTTCACCGAGATCGTTCAATATCTCCTTGAGTTTCTTAAAACATGTCACATTTTTGTGTTCATCATCAACTTCAAAATTCGGATCAAGAATTTCATCATCAGCGTCAGAAAAGTCCTCTGAGTCACTTACTATTTCCTTTTCACATACATCTACACAAACATTTTCAGATTCTTTCGTTTTCACAATTGTTTCTACCGATATTAAATTCCATTCGCTTTTACTGAGCTTATAAATTATCTTTTCACACGGTTTACACATGTAAAAATTAATAAATTTCTTAAACTTAGCGTTTCGTCCCTCTTGTATCAGTATTAGATTTGATCGCACGTGATTGTGATTCGTTTTCATCAAAGGATTACAACACACATTGATAGGTCTCATCGTGGGTATTAAACTATTCTTTAAACATACGACTAGTATACTTCAAAACTAAAAAACAATAACACTACGAATTATACACGACGACCTGCTAAGCGAACACTACTGCGTTGACATGCAAGATGTGTCCTGCAGCTATTTTTTTCTATCGATATTTGTAAACAAATAACTATCGGGGAGTCGAATTTTTTCACGGATTCTTATAGATCAAGGTCCGAGGAACATTTTGCGCTCAAATTCGAAAGAATCGAAGTATGAAAACCCTATTAAAAGTTTAATTGTTTATTTAATGGTTATAAATAAATAGATAAGTAAATAAATTTACGAATACTGTTTATTTCAATTAAAAATATGAACTTCTAAGGTTCTGTCAAAAAAATTTCATAACATTTCGTTGAAAAGCTGACGAGTAATTCATTTTTTAATTAAAAGTAATTAAAATATTTAACCACCCATATAAGCAATAAAAATTGAAATTTTGCAAAATCATTTGGGGCTATGTTTAGTATTGGTATAGGCCTCCATTTGAGCTATTTTTAATAAAAATCGACGACATACTAGTTTTTTGGGGTGCTCACTTGACGTGTTTTGACTCTTTATGACAAGTAAAGAGGTACTAAGTACCACATTATGGCCAAGTTTCAACAAAATCAGAGAGCACCATTCCGTAGCGTCCCCTTGTTAGAGTCGCGTGACTACAAAAGTTCACGCACACACGCGCAAATAAAAAAAAAGTTTGTACAGGAAAACGTGTAGACGCGTGAAAATAAATTAATATATAAGGACATTCGTCCTGAACCGCACGGAGCAAAGGGCTCGCCAGGTCTGTCTACTCACGTGGATTCTCGCGAGCATGCAACAAAACCCCCCTGGCGTCCTTTGTTTACATTTTCACCTGCAAACTAAACTTAAATTTAAATTAATAATTTGCAATCGTCGTCTAAGCACGAGAAATAACGTGATGCCATAAATATAATATTAACGGAATTAACTAAAAGGCATTCAGGTTAAACCCCCCGCCCAGAAGCTACGTATCCGCCTCGGGTACCAGCTCTCCTATCAGTTTTCGAATCTCGGGCTTTAAAATATCATATAGGACATGCAAAACACAACAGAATTTCAGTATTCAAACAGGGATTTCAGGATGAATGAAAGATGCCATGATAGCTTACCCATCACCATTTTTATTATTCCCAATTCGTGGATATTGGCCTTCATGGCCTCCTCTAGTTCGAGGGTCTTTATCGCCCGCCAGTCTTCTTCCTCGGTTCGTCTCAGGCTTCGGTCGGACATGAGTGAAAGACTGGAGAAATGAAAAGATGATCCGGTGATAAAACCACATATGAAATGATATGCGTCTAAACAACATGCAACATAGGGGAATACCTAATAAAACTCATTGATATTATTTGAAGTAGAAAAACGAGACCATTCGCTAACCTTATCGCAATCAATATCTCGCGCTACAAATCACTAATTGCTAAATTTTACTCCTAGTAGCGTATCTATGTTGAACCGAGCGGACGGGTAAAATTATGCGATCGACATTACGTGGTCGACCTCTCGATTGCTTCGCTACTATTCTATCAGAAGGCGACCTTCGAATTTCGACCGGCGTGGGCTCTTCCGTCACCTCCGGGTTATTTAACAATGGTTCCCTACTCTTTTTCGGTCTACCGCGTAGTCGACGTTCGACTTCATTAGCCCTATATACATCAGCCTGAACAGTAAGCTGTGTACGCTCTAAATCTTCTGGTTCAGACCCAGATGTTTTTGCAGGCTGTGGCTCGATTTCTTCTGCTTCTGCCGGAACCTCTTGATCTATTGACGAACTGCGGAATGACACCTCAACTTCTCCAGTTGACTCACATGTGTCTTGCTAATCCATTCGCCAGATTCATCTCGAAGCTCGTTGGAGCCAGCTTGGCTGCGAAACCGTGAGAGGCCGAAGACAATACATATGTATATCACGTTTCTTGACATCATAATAACTCGCCTGACGTTTTTGAGCTGCCTCAATATTACGGGTAGCTTCTTGATGCATATCTTGCAATTTGCGCATCCTCGTAGCCCAATCTCGAACTGTCTGTTCTTCTGGGCATTTATCTGCCTGGCCATCTTCTTGGCGTCGGCAATGATTCGGTGGAGTCAACTGTCGGCCGAAATTTAACATGGCTGGAGTTTCTCCTGTCGACTCATGGACATGCAGTATTATAAGCGAACGCGAATTCAGCAATATGTTCATCCCACTTTCTATGATTGTCTTCGACAAACGCCACAATCATGCTTTTCAGTGAACGGTTAATTCGTTCGGCAGGATTTGCCTGAGGATGGAAGGCTGGATTTGTCGAAGATTTAATTCCCCTCTCCTTCAGATATATTTCAATTTTCGGATTACTGAAGGCTTTTCCATTATCCGTATGAAAGATTTCTGGCGTTCCAAAGCGCAGAATAATTTTTTCTTCAAACGACTTTAATACAGTAGTCGTATTCACGCTCCGAACAGGTATACATTATATATATATACATTCATTATATCAAATATACATACAAACATATACATAATATACATTCCACCCAACGAGTAAATAAGTCTTGGTAAACAATTAAATATTCTTTTCCTCGAGGACTTTTAGGGAATAGACCCATAGCATCCGCTGCTACCATCTTCCGCGGACCTAGTACCATCCTACGTCCCATTTTTCCAGCTGGAGCTAATGGTGGTATTTTACTCCTTTGGCAAACCACACAGTTTCGGACATATTTGACAATGTCACGACGCATCGTCGGCCAATAATAATATCGGGCGACACGATCATACGTTTTCTTAGCTCCCATATGTCCAGCTGTTGGAAGGTCGTGGTTTTCATGCAGAATCTTTTTTAAATCTTCTTTCCGCGCTACTAATTTCCATGCTTCTTCGTCCTCGATGACGATATCCACAATTGGATTGGGACGATAGACATATAATCGTCCACCAACGACTTTCCAATATGGATACTTATGTGGATCCTCTTCACTTGACTTCTCCAAATACCATTTATCTTCCGTCAGAAGTTCCTCTTGAATGGAATGGATTTGGATTTCATCGTCCGTTTCAAACATACGGGATAAGGCATCCGGCACATGGTGCATTGAACCTTCACGATGTTCGACCATATAGTCAAAACCTTGAAGTTCTAGTGCCCATCGAGCCAATCTTCCATTTGGATTTCGTAAATTACAGAGCCACCGAAGGCTGCTGTGGTCTGTAATCACTTTAAAATGATATCCTTCCACGTATTCTCTGAATTTTCGAACGGCCCACAAAACAGCGAGACATTCCTGTTCTGTGACAGAATAATTCCAACACACGATCGGTTCCATCACATTCTTGAGTTAGGACAGCTCCAAGTCCTGTATTGCTGGCATCAGTTTCAATCGTGAATTCTTTTGTAAAATCTAGTCGATGCAAAATTGGTGCAGTACTTAACAATTTTTTAATCTGCTCGAAAGCACTCTGCTGGTTCTGACTCCACGTATAGGGTTGATCCTTGCATGTCAGTTGAGTAAGTGGTTCAGCAATCGTGGCAAAATCAACCAAAAATTTTCTATACCACGACGACATGCCCAGAAATCGGCGAAGTTGCTTCAAATTCTTTGGCGTCGGATACTCCACTATCGGCCGTATCTTCTCGGGATCTGGTCGAAAACCATCCTTATTGACTCGGACGCCAAGATAACGAACTTCTTTACCGAACTCACTTTTGTTCAGATTGACACTGAGTCCAGCATCTTTAATTTTCATCAGTACATGCTTCACCCATTTTAAATGTTCGTCGAACGTCTTCGTAACGATAATAATATCGTCCAAATAACAGCAGGCGAACGGCTCTAGTGCTGGCCCAATCAATGAATCCAACAAACGTTGAAAAGTTGCAGGTGCTCCGCTGAGACCAAACGGCATACGTTTGAATTGGAAGAGCCCCTTGCCAGGAACAGTAAAAGCGGTGATTGGCTTGGAATTCTCTTCCATAGGGATTTGATGAAAGACACTTCCGAGATCTAACGCAGTTATATATCGAGCACACCGTGGCTTTCTTAGAATTGAGTCCATGAACGGCAGAGGATATGCATCCGTTTTAGAGACTGCCTTAACTTTGCGATAGTCCACACAAAATCACCATGTTCCATCGGACTTTTTCACCATGACGACCGGGCTGGACCACGGACTCGACCAAGTCTCAATTATTCCTTCGTCAAGCATATGCTGCACTTGCTTATGCATCTCTTCTTCTATCTCCTTTGAAATCGGATAGTATCTCTGTTTTATCGGTCGAGCATTATCGACATCAATTTTTTGCTCGACTAAGTGAGTACGACCTATATGAGGACTAACTGCGGGAATGATAGAATTAACGACATCTTGGAGACATTTACGTTGAGTATCCGATAATCCTCGTAATCCGGACGACTCTTGGTTCTCTTCAGGTGGAAGGGAAACCGTCGCCACTTCGACAGGTACTCCTGTTTTCTGTCCATGGATTGTTAGAAAGTTGTCGCACGGATGCAAAATGGCATTAAATGCGCGAAGAAAATCTGCGCCAAGAAGACAATCAGGCTCTAAACTGGGCATTAATAAGGCCTTCAGCCATCTAACCTTCTGACCTACTTGGAAAGGCATCCTTATCTGTCCGGTTATCGAAACGGTTCGTCCGTCAGCAACTCTTTGGTTAGGTAGTCGTTAAGCTATAAGCTACTTGGTCAATTACTGTACGCGCTGCACCAGGGTCGTACAGAGCTTTGAGGCGGTGACCGTTGACAAATGTCGTCACCCACCATCGTCTAGAACCATCTTCGTACGTCAGGTGGACGCCCAGGGAAACTGGTGTAACATTTTGTAATTCTGGAGTCGAGGTCTTAGATGCAACCTCAGGGACAGGTGTGACCTCACCTACGCGTCCCTGATTTTGTTTTCCTGACATCGTGTACAATTATACTTGGTATAACCTTGTAAGTTACAGACAAAATACTTTAAATTCGATCGATCATTGTTCGATCTGACGTCTTTCGGATTTGAAGTAGACGCCTGGTCTTTTCCATATTTTCTACCGAAAGACTGATTCTTCTGAGGCTTAGAAAACTTTTGTTTCGGGTTTGGCCATCCTTTCCTTTGCTCAAAAGGCACTGTTCGAGGCGACGGCATCTTCTCTTTTCCTCGACGGGAGTTACCTTGAACCGGATATTCTTCCGACCTATGATTCCGTCGTGGAGACGATAACTCGTCCAACTTCCGTTGAACCATGGTATTGATTCGACGTGCCACTTGCCCTAACATTTCGTCCATCTTTTTCTTCATTTCTTCGTCCCAAGAGGTTGTCGGACGCCTTGAGTGCATCTCAACTGATGACACATCCGTAGCCATCTTAAGATCAGTCTTCTTCTGGACAGTTGTCTTACTTTTACTGTTATATGCCACTTCTGAGTAGTAAGACTGTTCAGGTGCTGGAGGAGGTCGATACGACTGACTGGCTTTAATAATTCTTTCGGCCTCTCTCGCTTGGTACAGCAACTCTTCAAACGATCGAGACCGATCTCGCTGAACAGCCATTTGTAATTCATGTCGAAGATTTTGGTGAAGCCAATCTAATTGCGTCTCTTCAGACGGCACTGTTACCCATCTGTTTAATAAGGATCGCAGACAGATCATATAATCTCTGACTGATTCATCCTGTCCTTGCGTCCTCATGTGTACCTCTCTTTCCAGACGACGTTGAAGATTTCTGTCGCTTCCATAGCATGCTCGAATGTCGCGCTTGAATTCCGACCATGATCTCCATTTTTGGTATGAAAATCGATACCATTGTAATGCGACACCTGTCAACAGATAGGGTAAAGCATGCAGCAATTCTTCCTCGTTAATACTAGCTATTACGCTGCATTCTTGAATACGAGTTAGAAATTCTTCTACACTCTGCTGCTCGTTGCTTGCAAAAGTAACGTTCCATTTGCGAAAAATTTCACCTAGGTCTCTGAAACTAGGAAAAATGAGGGATTGATTCAGCCTCCATTGGCTAGTATGACGACTGTCATTTTCATTCGCTCTATTAGCCGAATGATCACCCCCCCCCCCCTCCATAGTGGTCACCTCATTAGGTGAGCTGGAGCATACTTGTCGACCGACTTTTGGTCTTGTCGACCTGTGGTCCGTATTTTGCATTTCTTCGATATTATGTAAATAATTTATATCGAAAGTATCCTGGAAGGTTACTTTTCCATTTTTCTCTACCTCTGGCAACTTCGTGCTACTTGCTCTGTGTTGTATCGAGTTTTGCATGGATTGCATAAACATATTTTCCATTCGATCCAGCCTTGCATTTATATTTTCTATTTCAGTCGGCAACTGATTTCTGGATTCGTCTTCAATTATTTCATCCAGATTTTCATTATTATTATTATTTTCCGTCGTAGAATCTTCTTGTTCACGATGAACCTTAGCCTGAACCTGGACCCTATCATTACTGCGGAGATTTTCAATAAATTCGCCAAATGTCTGTAATGACACATCGCGCCTATTTCGTTGGTCAGACTCGTTTTCTAAACGAACACTTTGTTCAAAATCGGCCGCTGTATAATTGTCTACGAGCCTATTAATCAGTCTATTAATACGGACACCTACGCGTCCAGACTTGTTTAATTCAAGTCGGGATAAAGCTCTATTTAATTCATCTCCCGACAATTGGAATATCCAATCGTCTAATTCTTGGAAATCTGGTGTATTCATTTTTCTTTTCAATTTGATCTCGATTTTCTCTTTAATATATTTAAATAACAAGAGTCCACTCCAGCCAAAAAGAATAAAGTAAATAAATGTGTCCATGGGTCAATTGACTGACTAACTACCTTTTTGTTTCAGTCGACAAATAATCAAAACTATAGCTGGTTCATTTGACATACACAAATACACAAAAGAGAATTTAATAAATTAATATATAATTGTGTCAATTGGTAAAAATATAACATTCACATTTATTTATGTCCAAGAAATTAATTATTAAAGTTCATTTGTGGTCGATTAATAAAATAGACAAAATATTATTTAAAAAATATTTATCCTTTCTTTCGACTGATTAATTTTCAATTCCAAACGTTTAATTTTAAAATCACACTGGTAATTATTATTTCGACTGCCGTTCTAGTAAATAGTCATTATTTCCCTAAAGATTTTCCTAAATTCCAAGTAATATTGTTGGTCTTTATTTACCATAAAATATATGTCGACCGAAATAAATGTGCCGACCCTTAAAATTATTATTTGTTCGACATTAATTATTTATCCTCAACTAAAATTCCATATAGAATAATATTAGTTCAATAACAGTTGCAATTTTTGGACATACACAAGAGACAATACTTTACTTTATAGTTGCCTTAATTAGTGTAAGTTAATTTTACAATAAAATTTAATATCGGCCGTTAAACCTTCGTCTACTAACCTGTAAGTCAATAAACAATTTCGCCGAAATTGAGATCATCAACCAAAATATAGTTAAATGAATTTAAATTAATTCGAAAGGACAATTTTATTAAAATTCTATTAATTATGTCACTGTTTTAAAATAAATGCAATTCTATAGTTTTAAAAACTTCACATATAATTCAGAATTGTGTTTTATTTAAACCAACATTAATTATTGCGACAATGCATAATGATCAACATTATATACATAATCATGAAAAATAGACATGTAATAAGCGAGAATAGTGCGAAAATTGATAATAATTTAATATTTTATAAAAGAAATAAAATTATTTTCCAATAATGAATTTCGGATATAATTCTTTTTCGTTATTTACTTATTCGAATTTACCTATTCTTAAATGGACTTAATTGTCCCGAATTCTCCGAATTTGTTTATTTACTAAATTATTTTTTAATTTGGCTATTTCCAGCTCTGAACTCCTCCAGCTAAACACCCCCAAAAGCACGCGTTTCTCGTGCATGCGTTACAAAAACACAATTTAATTGCTTAGAACTGAAATTGCCTGTTCCCTAAAATAGCATACAGAAATGATAAAAATTCTTGGAAAAGAAGCAAAATATTGGCTATGACCGAGGTCTAAATCGCATCATGTTATTCATTTGCGAATAGTAACAAAAGACGAAAACAAATAAAACTATGTAAATTCAATTCGTGAAGGTCGGCGCGGGATGGTAGGTGAGGAGAATGCCCCTCATTATTGCATTATTCTTATTTTTACCACACAAGAAACCATAAATCATTGCATGTATAAAGAACTTAGTATTATTGTTTAATATTAAGGAAAGTGAATTTGTTAAGAATAACTGTAACTATCGTATATTGTCTAAAATTGTTAATATATATTGTCTATAATTCTTAATTAATTACTTACCTGGCGCTTATTCCATTTATATTACGTCTGTTTAGATTAGAGTAATTCACAGCTCATGCACTGAGTCAATCAGTGACATCTGTTGTATTACACGGGAGATCGCTAACGCCCGTCCTGAGAGCGGCTTTCTCAATAATTCGTGAGAGTTCTAAAGTGATATACCGATAAAGTAGGAATATGCGCTTAAAAATGTAAATTGAAAATGATTGCATCGATTTGTCAAAATTCGGGCTCCATATTAGTAATCTTAATAACTATACGATATTCTGTACAATATCAAAGAAATTTATTGAGAATTGCCCGAGTTTTTTGAAATAAATGCAAATCATTTATTTCCGACAACTATCGGTCCTTTCTTAATTACCCTCTGTGATCTTCTTTTTAGCGAGCTTATAATATAATGATTACAATTATATGAAACCCGATTTTTGAAAACTCGATTCAATCACTTTTAATTCACATGTTCAAGCGTACATTTTCAATTTATCGCCTGGATGACTTTAGAACATCCTTAAGGGGCTGCTAAATACCGACGCGCTACTTTGATCAAATTCTTCTTTACCGACGTCGGATTTTCATTAAAAAGCATATGTTCCAGCGTGAAGTCTCAATGAATTTTTGGGTTAAAGCTATTTTACCCGTTTTTTTACGAGTGTACTCCAAATTTCAGCAAGATCAGTTCAGAATTGGGCGAGAATTTACGAGAATAAATGTCACCGGTAACAATGCGAGCTGTGCGACCACTCGAAAAATTTATTCACCAGAATTCTCGCCCAATTCTCAACCGATTGCGCTGAAATTTGAAATGCACTCATAAAAAGCACATAAAATAGCTTAACACTAATTTGGACTTGAAACTATGTCTTGTTTTCATTTAATTTAGATTTTTCAGGTCAGGAAGAGACGTTATTGACGGAGTCAGATTAGCAGCCCCTTAAACGAGTTTTAAAGTCATCGGCCAACAAGGTAGTAATCTACGCGAATATAATCTAGACTAATAATTACTCAGACGATTTATAAAATTTAGGGCTTTATAAATGCAATTCTAACCACTTTATACGATTTCCTAAAAAACATCAAACAAATTTTTCGATAATTAACCAAGAATTTTCTGCAATACATGATTTTACTTTATGGAAGAAAATTTTCGGCTTTTCTCGAGACATTTTTTTATATTTTTTAAGTAAAAAATTCTTTTTAAAAACCACGTTGTTATAAATGGACTAAAAAGGATAAAATAATTTGTCCCATCCACACAGGTCACTAATACCATGCCGAAATAAATACGCAATGATTTTTCTTACTCATTTTATTAGGAAATAAAATATTTGTAAGACTTAAAATGAAAAACGTGGGGCGCAATAGAGGTAACAGAAATTACTAGCATGTCTAAACTAGCGTGTCATATTGTTCATTTAAGCATAAGTTTCTCATTTGTTATTGTTCGTCGAGGAGTCATTTCTGTTTCCTCCCCGCTTTTCTTCCTCCCCGCTGTTTCCTCCCCGCAGGAGCGCTGCACCTGCACGGTAACCGTGCAGTTTCTGTCTTTTCGTAACTTTTAGCACGCATTGCGTTTCTAAAATGCGCAAAGTTTGGAAGACACTCACTTTTCGCACGCTATAAACACCCCCAAAACACGCGTTTCGTGCATTTGTTACAAAAAATATGGTATGTATCAAGTGCGAAATGCCTTCATCGAGTCTCGTGGGACTCGCTTTCGGCTCGTGCGTACATTCCCACTCGTCGATAAAGGCATTCTTTTCGCACTTGATATATAATATACTATTTTATTTATTAATTATTTTCTGCTTTTTAGTTTTAATAGGTCAAATTTTACAATTAAAATTTAAAATTACAATTTAAATTTACAATTTAAATTTGCTGGAAATGTTCTTAAAACTGATTGAAACTTATAATAAACGGTAAAGGAATGCATTGTCATCCAATTTTGGGCTATCCTAAAAGTTTGAAGTCTCTAGCTCATTGGTGAGTTAGTTTAAAGTCGATTACAAGATTTGCACTGGACAAACAGACAGCCAGACAGACAGACAGACAAGAGTACGAGTTAATAAAAACGTGGTAAAAACTTGAGATTTTTTTGTCGTGAGTTATAACATATAATCTAAACTTTCATTTCCTTTACTTGACTTTAGTAAAAAATGATTTCTTCTTAAATAATTCGATAATTGGGCAACAATTTTTTTTTTTAACTTAACAGGTAGTTATTTTAATCGGAAATATATAAGGAATTCGGACTTCTATGGTTTATAAGTTTAGAAAGTATTCGAATAGAGATTTTGTAATTTTATTGATAGATTTTTGAGTGCAAAATTATTGAAGTTGTAAGTGGAATAACTCGGCCGGAAATTGATAAAATTTTATCCGACTAGTCTCATTTTACGTGGAAAGCATACAAGAAAAGATATCTCAGTTGCCTTAAAATTAGAGGGACCGTGGTGGAAATGGCCAAAGAAATAGTAAAAAAATTTGTTTTCCCATAAGATTTGTGGGTTCATTTTCAACGTCGATGAGCCTACACTTAAAATCATCGTAAAGACTTTTTATTAACGTCAAAATTTTTGTTATTTTTTGTAATAAAAGGTTAGGGGGGGTTCCGCACAAATTTCAAAAATCGCCAAAATAACGGACACCCCAAAGAATATATATATACAGGGTGTCCGAAAAGTATGGAAACACTCAAATATCTCGGAAAATCGACATCGAATCGTAAAAGTAAAAATACACGTATTCAATGGTTTCAAGAGAGCTATCCAGTGACACCTAACACAACCCCCCACCCCCACCCGCTGGGGGTGATAGAGGGGGTAACTTAAAAATTTTAAATGGGAACCCCCAATTTTTATTGCAGATTTTGCTTCCTCAGAAAAAGTTACGTAAATTTTGCCTACCATTATAATTGTTTTTGTTGACAGATGGCGCTGTAATCAACGAAATTAAAAAATTATTCTAAAAAGTTTTAAAAATCTCGCGAAAAACACAACGGATCAAAAAAGTAAAAACACACGTATTTAATGGTTTCAAGAGAGCTATCCAGTGACACCTAACACGACCCCCCACCCCCACAGGCTGGGGGTGATGGAGGGGGAAACTTAAAAATTTTAAATGGGAACTCCCAAATTTTATTGCAGATTTCTCTTCTTCAGAAAAAGTTACGTAAATTTTACCTATTATAATTATTTTTGTTAACAGATGGAGCTGCAATCAGCGAACCACGTACCTGGAATAGCGGACCACGTTTCCAAAATTTTAAATGACGTCTTTTGCCTTTAAATATTTCAAAGTTCACCGATTCTTACCGCGAGGAGGTAGACGATTTTGAGAATCTTTTTTTTTTATTTTTGTATATTTTTTTTTTGTTTTTACCTTTTATTTGTTTTTTTTTTATTTTTTTAATTTTTTTTCTATTTTAAAGTTTAAATTTTCCTTCGCTTCTATTTTCTTTACTGGATTTTTAACATGTCTATGCCCACTAATTTATAAGATGTTCGAATTGAAGTCCTTCAGCAACTTGACAATATCCCAATCGTGCATAGAAGTTATCATAAACTTTTTGCAGCATTTCTTGAGATACTGTATTAGAACCTTGAATTATTTTTTCTTTCAACTCATCAATGTCTTTTGGTTTCGTTTCGTAGACCTTGTTCTTCAAGAAACCCCAGTAAAAATAGTCCAGAGGAGTTAGATCAGGTGACCTCGGTGGCCACTCGATCGAACCCCTCCTACCAATCCAACGTCGGGGGAAAATATTATTTAATAGATTGCGTACAATCAAACCAAAATGACAAGGAGCTCCATCCTGTTGAAACCAGACATTATCAAACGCTATACCAGCAATATTTCGTATTGCCGGTATAATCTGGTTATTTAACAAATTACAGTACCTTTCAGCCGTGAAATTCTCTTCAACGAAGAAAGGCCCAACAATTTGATTGCACAAAATGCCAGCCCAAACATTGATTTTCTGTGGATGTTGTGTGTGAGTATCTCTCATCCAATGAGGATTTTCGTCCGACCAATATCGTAGGTTGTGCCTATTAACTTCTCCACTCAACTGAAACGTAGCTTCATCAGAGAAGCATATCCAGAAAGGAAATAATTCATTTTCGTCACAACGTCTCATCATTTCCTCACAAAATTCTAATCTCCGATCGAAGTCATCTTCCGAAAGTTCTTGTACATATTTTATTTTATATGGATGGAACTTATTTGCTTTTAATATTTCATGGACAGACGATTTGCCGATACCAGTGGCTTGCGCAATCTTTCTTACCGAAGTATGGACGTCCTCAACGACACTTGCACAGACCGCTAAACTGTTGTCTTCGTTCGTGGACGTTTTTGGTCTTCCTGATTTTGGTCGATCATTGACAGAGCCAGTATCTTGAAACCGAGAAACAGTCTTACAAACAGTTGATTTGCAAATAGGTAGACGATCAGGATGGGTATCATTAAATTGGCGGACGACTTGTTCGTATGTTCTTTTTTTATCGCCGCATCCTCGCAGAATAAGGATTTCGATCCTTTCTTTTTGTGTCAAAGACATAGTATGCCAAATTACAACAGGAGGCAGAATACAGAATGTATCGAAATGGAAGAAATATGAAGCAAAGAATGAAGAAATAAAAGAAATATAAAAAATTAGAAGAAATTCAAATGTTAGAGAAACATTACATTAAGTATCAAATAGCGAGAACGAAGAGAATTGCGATTTTTTGCGGTACGAATTTGACCAAGTTTTCGACAAGAGTGACGCTCGCATGTGTAATTTTCAC